>OY821519.1:75465397-75910068 GCA_963682025.1 Cordilura impudica | reverse complement strand
TTTACATAAATAAAAACAGAAACACAAGCAAACAAAAATGTGTATGTATGCATCGCTGATACAAATGTTCTGTTACGTACAAACTTTGTTCACTATTTTAAATTTTATAGCATTTTTTTAGAGCTGGTCCACATTTTAGGTCACATCTTGGCACAATGATGCCCGATCTACCCCATTTCAAACTGTTCGAAATAATGGCAAATAATATCATCTTAACTTTAGCCAGGTAAATGGTTTATGCCATCGCTATATCGAGTCGAGTTGTTATAAGGATCAAGAATATATATATACTCTCGATGTGTTACAATCGGAATTAAATTAAAATTTTTTTCAACGGGTGCGTTACTAATAACTGCGCCGTATCCAATTGATCAATTGCATTTCAAGAAATATCCATTCAATTTCAAAAAAATATCAATTGAATTGCAGAAGATAATCAGAACGCTATACAAAAATATATTTTTTAGGTATTTCACTGCATTTGTAACATGTCTTGTAAACTATAAACGTGTCTTTTCGAAATCATGTCGTCAAAATCGGATACCACGATGCAGCAAAAACTTTATTCACGATTCCTGTTCGGATTTTTTTGTTGCACTCCTCGTATTCTTCTTCCAACGAAAAAGCTGCCCTTGATAATTTAATTGCCAGTGCATATAATCTAAGTCCAAAGTTGCTAAACATTTCCATTGAGTTCAAATTACTAATATAACCAATAAAAACTAAAATTGATTTGATAATTTCTAGTACATATTATAATTTCTGAAAATCAATTGATGTTTTCTATTGGAAACGGTGTAGTAACGAAATATTTATAAATTGTAATAAATTTAAAAAAATTTAGAATTCAACTACACATGAAGTTAATAAATTCACATAAAAAAATCATCGTAATGAAAATTTTAAAAATATTTTAACGATTAAATTCTTAAAATTAAGTTTTTGTTTCTTGTATTGTCGTACATTTTTCACCATTAGAAAATAATAGAAATAAGTGAAGCACGTTAACAAGAAAATTTTTCAGTCAAACGAAAGAGAAGAATGTCAAATAGAACGCACAATTCATACAAATCGGTTTTAATATAATGTTCATATTAAAAAGATGTTGCGTGAACGAAATGAAATAATTGTTTTTCTTTTTTGACAATACAATACAACAATACAACGCTATTTTTCGTGTCGGTCGTTAAAAACAAATTCCAGAATTTAACGCTGTTTTTCAGCATTAATAAACTTTTTTTTTCTGACGACTTGTGAGACTCGTCCACGGTTAAGTATTAAAAAGGCAACTTAAGGTCGTTACGTAAAAATTAACATAATTTCTTTGACTTGTGTCAAATAACAATAATAACAGCTACTTTTTGTCAAATAAAAAAAATTCCATTTAATAGCATAAAACAACTTAAAAATACATACCTTTCCACTGCAGAAGACGTTTTATGTGTAATAATAATTAATATTAATCAGGATCATTAAATCAACATAAAATGCAGGACTATTCTAGAATTGTTTTTCTTTTCATTCCTTATAAACATTATAATAAACGTGACCAACTGTTTTTCCTCTAAAGGTCAACATACATAAGGATGATACAAATAAACTACGTAGTAGCTGTAACGGTGAAAAATTAAAAATTAATTTCTCTTAATAATCCTTTTAATCGAATTTCCGTAAATTTTTTTCTATATATATTTTTCTTTTTTTTTTTTTGTATGCTTAAATGAGAAATGTAATATCAGTTCATTTTCTAACAAATCGTAATGTAACCTGAAGGAAGAAAAAATGTTGTTACATTTCTTAGGAAGGTGTCCTGTGCTAAAGGAGCTGAGATTAATGTCTTTTGGTGCAAGATTGACAGATTGTGAAATGTTTGATATTTTAAACGGCGCACTGTGCGGAATTTTTCTGGAATCCGTGGCAAAAATCAAAAATTGTATAAAAGCTTTTGGTAAATTGAATGATTCTAGTGGATATAGAACTAATTGTGGATAAAGAATCCGAAACCCGTTACAAAATCGAATAAAAATTGCCGCTCAAAGTTGATTAATTTCTTCAGTATACAAAAAAAACAAAAAGTGAAAGAAATTATCAGTTTTATAATTTAATTATAGACAAACTATAGAACCAATCATTATGTTTGGTGTTGTTGGAAAGGTACGTACGAATCCAATCAAATAAAACAAAAATATGGTTTTTCCGAGTCTTAGTTAGTCAAAAATCACAGTTTTAAAAAAAAATCATGTGAGTCCGATCGCAGGGGAGATGTGTAAACATCTAATAATTAAAGATTTTCTTATAGCACTTTCTTAAAATCAAACAGAAAGCGTATCACTTATAGCAATCAACTGCAGGGGCTCTGTTAATATAAAAATATTTATTATTATTTATTATTTTAACCTGTTAATTTTTAATTTTTCGTTTTATATTTTTAATTTTTCGTTTTTAATTTTTCGTTTTTCATTTCTAATTTATTTTTTAATTTTTAATTTTTTATTTTTAATTTTTTAATAGTAATATTTCTTTTTTTTTTATTTTTCATTTTTCGTTTTTATTTTTTCTTCATTTTTCATTTTTCATTTTCCAATTTTTATTTTTCTTTTTTCTTTTTCCATTTGTCATTTTTCATTTTTTATTTTTCATTTTTTATTTTTCAGTTTTCATTTTATATTTTTCATTTCTTATTTTTCATTTTTTATATTTAATTTTTTATTTTTTATTTTTTATTTTTCATTTTTTACATTATTCATTATTCATTATTCATTATTCATTATTCATTATTCATTATTCATTATTCATTATTCATTATTCATTATTCATTATTCATTATTCATTATTCATTATTCATTATTCATTATTCATTATTCATTATTCATTATTCATTATTCATTATTCATTATTCATTATTCATTATTCATTATTCATTATTCATTATTCATTATTCATTATTCATTATTCATTATTCATTATTCATTATTCATTATTCATTATTCATTATTCATTATTCATTATTCATTATTCATTATTCATTATTCATTATTCATTATTCATTATTCATTATTCATTATTCATTATTCATTATTCATTATTCATTATTCATTATTCATTATTCATTATTCATTATTCATTATTCATTATTCATTATTCATTATTCATTATTCATTATTCATTATTCATTATTCATTATTCATTATTCATTATTCATTATTCATTATTCATTATTCATTATTCATTATTCATTATTCATTATTCATTATTCATTATTCATTATTCATTATTCATTATTCATTATTCATTATTCATTATTCATTATTCATTATTCATTATTCATTATTCATTATTCATTATTCATTATTCATTATTCATTATTCATTATTCATTATTCATTATTCATTATTCATTATTCATTATTCATTATTCATTATTCATTATTCATTATTCATTATTCATTATTCATTATTCATTATTCATTATTCATTATTCATTATTCATTATTCATTATTCATTATTCATTATTCATTATTCATTATTCATTATTCATTATTCATTATTCATTATTCATTATTCATTATTCATTATTCATTATTCATTATTCATTATTCATTATTCATTATTCATTATTCATTATTCATTATTCATTATTCATTATTCATTATTCATTATTCATTATTCATTATTCATTATTCATTATTCATTATTCATTATTCATTATTCATTATTCATTATTCATTATTCATTATTCATTATTCATTATTCATTATTCATTATTCATTATTCATTATTCATTATTCATTATTCATTATTCATTATTCATTATTCATTATTCATTATTCATTATTCATTATTCATTATTCATTATTCATTATTCATTATTCATTATTCATTATTCATTATTCATTATTCATTATTCATTATTCATTATTCATTATTCATTATTCATTATTCATTATTCATTATTCATTATTCATTATTCATTATTCATTATTCATTATTCATTATTCATTATTCATTATTCATTATTCATTATTCATTATTCATTATTCATTATTCATTATTCATTATTCATTATTCATTATTCATTATTCATTATTCATTATTCATTATTCATTATTCATTATTCATTATTCATTATTCATTATTCATTATTCATTATTCATTATTCATTATTCATTATTCATTATTCATTATTCATTATTCATTATTCATTATTCATTATTCATTATTCATTATTCATTATTCATTATTCATTATTCATTATTCATTATTCATTATTCATTATTCATTATTCATTATTCATTATTCATTATTCATTATTCATTATTCATTATTCATTATTCATTATTCATTATTCATTATTCATTATTCATTATTCATTATTCATTATTCATTATTCATTATTCATTATTCATTATTCATTATTCATTATTCATTATTCATTATTCATTATTCATTATTCATTATTCATTATTCATTATTCATTATTCATTATTCATTATTCATTATTCATTATTCATTATTCATTATTCATTATTCATTATTCATTATTCATTATTCATTATTCATTATTCATTATTCATTATTCATTATTCATTATTCATTATTCATTATTCATTATTCATTATTCATTATTCATTATTCATTATTCATTATTCATTATTCATTATTCATTATTCATTATTCATTATTCATTATTCATTATTCATTATTCATTATTCATTATTCATTATTCATTATTCATTATTCATTATTCATTATTCATTATTCATTATTCATTATTCATTATTCATTATTCATTATTCATTATTCATTATTCATTATTCATTATTCATTATTCATTATTCATTATTCATTATTCATTATTCATTATTCATTATTCATTATTCATTATTCATTATTCATTATTCATTATTCATTATTCATTATTCATTATTCATTATTCATTATTCATTATTCATTATTCATTATTCATTATTCATTATTCATTATTCATTATTCATTATTCATTATTCATTATTCATTATTCATTATTCATTATTCATTATTCATTATTCATTATTCATTATTCATTATTCATTATTCATTATTCATTATTCATTATTCATTATTCATTATTCATTATTCATTATTCATTATTCATTATTCATTATTCATTATTCATTATTCATTATTCATTATTCATTATTCATTATTCATTATTCATTATTCATTATTCATTATTCATTATTCATTATTCATTATTCATTATTCATTATTCATTATTCATTATTCATTATTCATTATTCATTATTCATTATTCATTATTCATTATTCATTATTCATTATTCATTATTCATTATTCATTATTCATTATTCATTATTCATTATTCATTATTCATTATTCATTATTCATTATTCATTATTCATTATTCATTATTCATTATTCATTATTCATTATTCATTATTCATTATTCATTATTCATTATTCATTATTCATTATTCATTATTCATTATTCATTATTCATTATTCATTATTCATTATTCATTATTCATTATTCATTATTCATTATTCATTATTCATTATTCATTATTCATTATTCATTATTCATTATTCATTATTCATTATTCATTATTCATTATTCATTATTCATTATTCATTATTCATTATTCATTATTCATTATTCATTATTCATTATTCATTATTCATTATTCATTATTCATTATTCATTATTCATTATTCATTATTCATTATTCATTATTCATTATTCATTATTCATTATTCATTATTCATTATTCATTATTCATTATTCATTATTCATTATTCATTATTCATTATTCATTATTCATTATTCATTATTCATTATTCATTATTCATTATTCATTATTCATTATTCATTATTCATTATTCATTATTCATTATTCATTATTCATTATTCATTATTCATTATTCATTATTCATTATTCATTATTCATTATTCATTATTCATTATTCATTATTCATTATTCATTTTTAATTTTAGTTTTTCATTTTTCATTTCTTATTTTTCATGTTTCGTTTTTTATATTTCATTTTTTATTTTTAATTTTTTACTTTTAATTTTTTATTATTCATTTTTTATTTTTCATTTTTCCTTTTTATTTTTTTTTTTTAATTTTTTATTTTTCAATTTTCATTTTTCAATTTTCATTTTTTTATTTTTCATTTTTTATTTTCATTTTTATTCTTAATTTTTTATTTTCCATTTTTAATTTTTTTTTTTCATTTTTCGTTTTTCATTTTTTATTTTTCATTTCTCATTTTTCGTTTTTCATTTTTTATTTTTTATTTTTCATTTTTCATTTTTCATTTTAATTGTTTTATTTTTCATTTTTCAGTTTTCATTTATTTTTTTATTTTTCATTTCTTATTTTTCATTTTTCTTTTTTTATTTATTATTTTTCATGTTTCGTTTTTTATTTTTCAATTTAATTTTTAATTTTTTATATTTCATTTTTAATTTTTCATTTTTAAATTTTTATATTTCATTTTTAATTTTTCATTTTTAATTTTCAAACAGGTTATCATAATATCATAATTTTTTCACCAATACAATCACATTTTGTCTTACGACTCACATGTTACGCTTACATGTTACGCTGTTTTTGAAAAATACAAATGTTTAAATTAAGACAAAAAGTTTCCATCGTATTGTCATTCACACTATATTTTTTGTTGTTTTTAAATATTATTATTGTTTAAATAATTAATAACTCACAACGTAGCGGGTATACTGCTAGTTTATTATACTTATATTTGTTAATCAATCCCAAACTTCCGGCAGACGATTTTTTAGACCATACCGTAAAATCTTTTGTTATTTAAATTTATATTATAGAAGTATTATACCGAATGAATGAAAAAATCAATAAAAAAAAAATATCTATCTATCTAATACGTATGATGCGATTTTTCTTTAAATTTCCAATTTATTTGTATTATATTAAAAAATATGTATTTGTTTGAGTAATTGTTTTAAAAACTGCAATTAGTAGTTAATATGCTCTAGTGATTTTTTTAAATTTCCCAATAAATTTGTTTAATATTGAAGAATATGTAAGCAATTTAAAAAAAAAAACATAATTAACGGAAAGCATTTTTTAAGTCCATAAAATAGTTAAATTCAATTATAAAAATAAGAAATTACAATTTACTAAAAAATGTTTATACTTTTTTAGATATTTTTTTTGATGTGTACACATCTACACGCGCATGGGGGTAAATTTCAAAAACAGCGTAACATGTGAGCGTAAGATGTGAGCGTAACATGAGAGTCGTAAGACAAAATGTGATTGTATTGGTGAAAAAATTATGATATTATAATAACCTGTTTGGAAATGAAAAATGAAAAATAAATAATGAAAAATAAAAAATGAAAGATGAAAAATCAAAAAAAAAAATTAAAATCGAAAAATTAAAAATGAAATATAAAAAATGAAAAATAAAAATTTAAAAATGAAAAATAAAAAATTAAAAATGAAAAATAAAAAATTAAAAATAAAAAATGAAACATGAAAAATAAAAAATTAAAAATAAAAAATGTAAAACGAAAAATTAAAAATTAATAATGAATAATGAATAATGAATAATGAATAATGAAAAATGAAAAATTAAAAATAAAAAAATTAAAAATAAAAAATGAAAAATAAAAAATGAAAAATGAAAAATGAAAAATGAAAAATGAAAAATAAAAAATGAAAAATTAAAAATTGAAAATAAAAAATGAAAAATAAAAAATGAAAAACGAAAAATGAAAAATAAAAAATGAAAAACGAAAAATTAAAAATGAAAAAATAACATTAAAAATGAAAAATAAAAAATTAAGAATAAAAATGAAAAATTAAAAATGAAAAGCGAAAAATAAAAAATGTAAAATGAAAAATCAAAAATTAAAAAAAATAAAAATAAAAAGGAAAAATAAAAAATAAAAAATGAAACATGAAAAATAAGAAATGAAAAATTAAAAACTAAAATAAAAAATAAGTAATGAAAAATGAAAAATGAAAAATAAAAAATGAAAAATAAAAAATTAAATATAAAAAATGAAAAATAAAAAATAAAAAATGAAAATTGAAAAATAAAAAATGAAAAATAAAAACTGAAAAAAGAAAAATAAAAAATGGAAAATGAAAAATGAAGAAAAAATTAAAAATGAAAAATGAAAAATGAAAAATAAAAAATAAAAAAAATATATTAAAATTAAAAAATGAAAAATTAAAAACAAAAAAAGAAAAATTTAAAAAAAAAATATTAAAAATGAAAAATGAAAAACGAAAAATGAAAAATGGAAAACGAAAAATTAAAAATAAAAAATAAAAAACCAAAAATTTAAAATTTAAAATTAACCGGTTAAAATAATAAATAATTATAAATATTTTTATATTAACAGAGCCCCTGCAGTTGATTGCTATATGTGATACGCTTTCTATTTGATTTTTAAAAAAATCTTTAATTACTAGATGTTTGTACGGTGCCCAACACTGTGTTTCGTCTTAATATTTCGTTATCTGCACGAACATTTGTCTATTACGTATTTTTTGTTTCGAACACACAAAAATCACACAGATTCGAGTGGGGCTTTATTTTAAGTTCGTTTTCGTGCACGTGTACTGCTAAAAAAAAACAGAACATGTTCTTCAACGCGTACATCTAAAAATTAAAACATTATCCACTCGCGAACGGCAAATTCTGAAACTCCCCTATAATAACGACAATTGTTTCAACCAAATTTATTAAAAAAGTTAAAATAATTCATTATCTGTTATAAAAAAATAAAAATAAAAAATGTTGTTTATGAATCAATTTGGGTTTTTGCGATCGCAAGTGGGTCATGTTTTAATTTTTAGATGTACGCGTTGAAGAACATGTGTGTTTCATGTGTGTATTTTCTGAACCTTGGAAAAAAATTGGAAATTTTGCAAAAACATAAAACATTTTTTTTTCGCTCTCTGCAATTGACTATATTCATAAATTACTCATAAAAATTTAGAAACACACATTATTGATATGAAAATAGAACAGATAGAACAAAATATTTTGTGTTTCATGTGTGTATTTTCTGAACCTTGGAAAAAAAAATCGGAAATTTTTCAAAAAGATACAACAAATTTTTTTTTAATTTTGTCACTCTCTGTAATTGACTGTATTCATAAATTACTCGTAAGAAATTTTAAACCATTTCGACCAAAATTGTGGCATCGACTGATGTTGACCACTCTCTATACGAATGTGTGCAAATATGCTCTTATTTGAAGTTTGATGATATTTTCCAGAAAATTTTCCACAATGACTTAACAAAGAAATATATTCGTTAGAGCTATATATATAAAGAGAACGCTTCCTTCAAGTTTCCAAGCACTCCGCCAAAAATTTAACCTTAAAATAAAAATTCAAAAAAAAAAAAAAAAAAAAAAATTATTTTTTTCACTGTCCGCAATTGATCTTATTCACAGATGATTCATTTAAAAAATTAAGTCATTCCGATTAAAATGGAGCTCTGGCCGAAAAACTACTATGAAAAAGATCAGCTACTTTTTTTATTTCAAGCTAGATGTAATTTTACAAAAAAATTTCCATAACGAGGTGCTAAAGTTCCTTACTGCTTGTAGTTACAAATATAACGACATAACCATTTTAAAATTTTAAAGCATTCCGAGAATAAGTGTGCTATTTGCGAACTACTACTTGAAAAAGCTGGACCATATTCCAAACAAATGTATGAAAATATGCGCTCTATTAATATTTGGCATTGATTTACAAAAAATGTTGAAAGAAAATATGGCACAAATTTATAATTTTTAAAGTTGGGAATATAATAGTATTTTGTACTTCAAATTTCAAAGTAATCTGACGAAAACTGGGGCTCGGACGAACTACTACTCGAAAGAGCTCGACCAATTTCCATACAAATGTATGAAAACATTCACTTTACGGAAGTTTGACGTCATTTTACAAGAAATTTTCCAAAAATACATGGTAAAAATTAATAAAAATTTTATTTCCAAAAATTCATATAGTCCAATTGTATACATATGTAAAGAAAGTGACTGATATTTTTCGATTAGTAGTTCCCACACTCCAGATATTTTGGTGAAATGATTTGAAAGTGGTTGATCTTTTTCGAGTAATAGTTCACCCACCCCACAATTTTCCTTGGAATAGTTTGAAATTTTAAGGATGTATCGTCCTCAAATCGATAACTTCAAAATTTATAAATTTTTAAAAAGTCGTGAAGAAAAATTTTCAGTAAATTAACATCAAACTTGAAATAAGAGCAAATTTTCACATATTTGTATAGAAAGTAGCAGATCTTTTTCGAGTAGTAGTTCGCCAACAGCTCAATTATTGTCGGAGTGCTTCGAAAATTTAAGGATGTAATATCAACATGTATCTAATTTTAGGAAGCATAAATTTATACTATGTGTTCCTTAAATGTTTTTTTTTTTTGTAAATCGTTGTTAAACTTGAATGGATTGCATTTTTTCATATATTGGTATGGAAACTGACTGATATTTTTCAAATAGTGGGTTGCCAGCAGCATACTTTTGGTTGGAGTGGCTTAAAATTTTAAATAAGTTATCTGAGAATATAGTCACTTGCATATAGTCACTTGTTAATAATTTTTTTCTAATTACTGCTCCTTTTGGAGTAATAGTGCGCCCACCCCACACCTTTCATCCAAGTGTGTCAATATTTTAGGAAAATGATCTGTTGATATGAGGGACTACCATTTTTATTAATTTTTACCATGTATATTTGGAAAATTTCTTGTAAAATGTGTCAAACTTTCATGGAATGAATATTTTCATACATTTCTATGGAAAGGAGTTGAGCTTTTTGAGTAGTAGTTCGTCCACCCCACAATTTTTGGCGGAAAGGTTTGAAATTTAAAAGAAATACTATCCTTACTTTTTCAACTCTAAAAAAATATAACTATTAGCTAAGCCATAGTGAAAAATTTTCTTTAAAATTATCCCACACATAAAATAAGTGCACATAATCTATATACATATATAAAAGGGTTGCGTGAGTGACTGACTGACAGACTGACTGACTGACTCATTCATCATCGCCCAGCCCAAACCTCTGAACCTAGAAACTTGAAACTTGGCATGTAAGTTCCTTTCACAGAGTGTAGATCCACTAAGATGGCATTTTTGGAAATTCGAATTTATAGGGGGTAAACGGCCGAAAAATGGCATTTTTAAAAAAATCTTTAAAACAGGTGCTAGGAGTATGAAATTTGGAATGTAGGTTCCTTTTACGACGCAGACTCGAACCAAAATATGTATTTTTGGAAATTCTCATTTTAAGGGGCAAAAAGGGATAAAAACGGCCCAAAAAGGGACATTTTTAAACATGGTCCCACGAATATGAAATTTGGAATGTAGGTTCCTTTCAGGACGCACACTCGAACCAAAATACAAATTTTTAGAAATTCTCACTTTAAGGGGGTAAAAAGGGGTAAAAGCGTCCCAAAAGGGAATATTTTTAAAAATGGTCCCAGGAATATGACATTTGGAATGTGGGGTCCTTTTGGGAGGCAGACCAAAAAATGATATATTTAAATGGAACCAAAACGTTTAAACACTTCGGGAGTTTTACTAAAATAAATTAATACAATCGTTCGGTATAGAAATCATCCACCCCCAATATCATGACCATCATTTTATTGCACAGTGTTATTGTATAGTAAAGGTTTCCATTGTTTTGTCAACAGCATAAAAATTAATACTTTTAAGTTTTGTTAATTTTTTCTGAAGTAATATTAATATTTCTTCTTTGTTAAATAAATAAAACTTACAAATGTTTAAACTAATAAAAGATTCCATCCAATTCGTCAAAAATATATTTTGTTAAAAGTTGTCACTCACACTATATTTCTTATTGTTTTTAAATATTATTATGGCTTAAATAATTAATATAATAATTACGCTAATAACGTAGCGGGTATACTGCTAGTACATTCATATTTCCAACTTTAAAAACCCTAAACTGTACATTGTGTTCTTTCAAAATTTTTTGTAAATCGATGCCAAATGTTAACAAAGTGCATATTTTTTCGACTAATAGTTCGCCAACAGCACAATTATTCTGGGAAAGCTTTTAAATTTTAAGACGATTATGTCGATATATTTACAACTACAAACTGTAAAAAATTTTAGCACTACGTTATGCAATTTTTTTTTTAAACTACATCGAACTTGAAAGAAGAGCAAATTTTCACACATTTGTATAGAAAATAGCTGATCTTTTTCGAGTAGTTGTTCACCCAGAACTCAATTTTAATCGGAATGACTTAATTTTTAAAATGAGTCATCTGTAAATAAGGTTGATGACGAGCAGTGAAAAAATAAATATTTATTTTTGTTTTGGAATTAAACACCCCTGTTCTTGAAACCACTATCACAAAAAAATACTCGTAAATGAAAAAATTCTTAAATCTACGAGTTTTTTGCTGTTCTCTAATTTCAATAAGAATATTTTTTCTCATTTTAATTCACATAGAAAAGGCTTTGCGAAATCAAAACAAATGCCCTTTTTTCTACTAAGCAGGGCTTAAGAGATAAAAAAACTAATTGATATTTAAACTCTTACATGTTTTTTATTGAACCTTGTCATTATTTTAAAAAATTAGACGTTAATGTTATGAAAAAAAAAACGATTTTAAAAACGTCTACATTTTGCGCTGATTTAAAAAAAAAATCGTTATATGTGGTCGATGTGAATAAAACACACTTTTGCGATGATGCTGTTCTATAACTATAATAAAAACTTTTTATTTACTCAATCTATTTTCCATTATAATTTTTTCAATTATAACATAGATTCTTTATGCACTAATTATTGGAAATAAAGGAATTAAAAAAAATTTTTTCATCCAATCACATATTTTTATTTTTTTGCATATGTTCGAAACAGTAGTGCCAGTCAAATCCAATTTATTTGAATATCGAAATTTTTTTTTGGTGATGCCTAACTTTTTAAAAATAGAAAAGTCATTTTTAATTGAATTAAATTGAAGAACAAAAACAATTAAATGGACAAATAAGTTGTTATTTTAAAAGAAAATATTTTTCTTTATACTTTTTCTATAAACTTAAGAAAAAACATGCACAAAATACTTAAAAGTTTTTTGTGAAACTGAATAAAGAACCATATGGCACCACGGTTTCTAGATAACATATGTTCTTAACTCAAACATATGGTTCTTAACTCAAACATATGTTTCCATTAAATAAATAAAAAAAGTGGTTTCAAGAAACCCAAAATTTCAATTTCATGTGATTTTAAATTCACTCTTATTCAAATAACGTTTCAAGAACAGGGCTGAAATTGTTAAATTGTTGGCCAAATGCTTTGAATCCTGAAGCAAGCGTTCGTTTAATATATAAATATATGGAAAATATCATCAAACTCCAAAGAGGAGTATATTTTCACACATTCGTATAGAAAGTGGTCAATATCAATCAAGTAGTGCTATAAAGACGCCACAATTTTGATAAAAATGGTTTAAAATTTTGCGGAATATCAGATTTTTCCGAGTAATTGCTCCCTCATTCCAACATTTTTGTCGGAATGCTTTGATAATCTCTACATGTATTCAAAGTTAAATATTAGTAGTTTTTACCAAGTGTTCTACAAAAGTTAAAAAAAAAAACATCAAACATATACGAAGAACACATTTTCATACATTTGAGTGGAAAGTGGATGACCTTTTTCGAGTAATAGTTAGTCCATTCCATAGCTTTTGTCAGAATATTTCAATATTTCAGGAGAGTAATCTACAGTCGCTCACAGCTTATTTGATGCAGATAAGTTTTATTTCAAAAACCGTTATATATTTAAAAATTTTGTTCTAAATATACAAAAACAAAGAATGTGGTTTAGTATATTATAGTGTTGTAATTTTATTTAACAAAAAAACAAAAATATGGTTTGTGCTCTCAAGAAACTAAAAAGTGCAAAATAAGGTGCAGAACTCATGTCACAGCTTAAATGATGCAGTTAATTTTACCGTTATCCTTGTTGTTGTCTTCAGCTTAAAATTTTAAAATTATTATCTGCAATCATTCCTAATTGTGTTTTTGACTGATACGCATTAAAAAATAAAAATAAGTGAATTTTTCAAACCATGGCACCGCGTACATCCATCGAAATGCGTGAGTTAGTATTAAAGCACTATAAGAATGGGCACACTCCACGGAGAAAATTGCTGAAATGGTTAATTTAAGCTCTTCAACAGTTCAGAATATAAAACGCTATTTATGTGCATAGGTGAGAATCGTGGTAGACAAGTTCCAAATAAAATTTTTACTGAAAGTGATTCTAAGAGGTTAGTGCAACAAGTTCGTAAAAATCCAGCAACAAGCGCTCAGAAGCTGACTTATGGCCGAAAAATATTTGGGAAAGACATGTCATCCTGAAACAATTCACAGAATATTGAGGGACGCTGATTTTAATGGCCGAATTCCTCGAAACAAACCATTTATAAATGAAAGCAATAGAATAAAATGGCTGCAGTTTGCGCGTGACCATTTAAATAAGAGTCCAGCATTTTGGAGAACTGTAATTTTTGTTGGTGAAGTTAAAGTTAATATATTTGGACCAGATGGAACCACCTACATTTGGCGCAAAGTTAATATTGAGCTGAAACCTCACAATTTACGTGCCACTATGAAACACGGTGGTGGAAATGCTATGGTTCAGGGATGCATGTCTTCATCGTAGGGAATATGGATAGGGAATATGGATAAAAACATGTATTTTCAACGTCTCCAAGAAAATCTAATTCAAAAAGCGACGAAATTGCAAATTGAGGACGCCTTTCGCTTCTGCCAAGATAATGACCCTAAGCACAAATCACCATTAGTACAGATTTGGTTGATATGGAAATGCCCGCATATAGTTCAAACTCTAGCACAATCACTTGACTTAAATGTGATTGAATATTTGTGGTCAATACTGAAGACAAATATTCGAAAAAACGATATCCATAAGAAATCTAACTTGAAAAAGGTGTTGCAATAAGAGTGGGATAAAATAGATCCAGATTATAAAAAAAGCTAGCGGACTCTATGCCGAAAAGGCTTCAAGCTGTTATAGATTATAAAGGATATTCTACTAAATACTAAGCAATTGAAAAAAAAATTTAAAATTACAGTAAATCCTTTTTAATTTAATGTTTTTTAAAATTGCATCATTTAAGCTGTGACCTGAATTTTATACTTTATTTTGTATTTTGAGTTTCTAGAGAACTTAAAGCAGATATTTTTTTTTTTTTTTTTTTTTGTAAATATAAATAACGCATAATTATTAACTAAACCACATATGTCGTTTTTGTATTTTCAGAACAAAATTTTTAAATATATATTTTTAAACATATAAAATTTATCTGCATCAAATAAGCTGTGAGCGACTGTACGTATATAACTGACTTCAAAATATGTATATAAAATTTTTTGTAAAATATTGCCAAACATCTATGAAGTGAATATTTTCACACATTCTTTTGAAATCACATTCAAGCGAAATTAAAGGATGATATTCCTGCTACTTGAAAATTTCCAAAAAGTATATATCTGTGGCTTTCTAGAATAACCGTCATAAAATTGAAATGTTCAGGGGAGCCAAAAAACGTTATATATGAAATTATGGCCTCGATATAAAGATTTTAGACCTTTTTATTAAACAGTCCTGTAGAAATGGGCAATAAATCCTTTATATAAAATTTTGAGTCTAAAATCTTCAGAGGAATAGATCCTAGAGAAGGACGAAAAAAACTATACGTAAATTACACTAAAAGTGTGTGCAGATAAAACAACTTATGTCGACAAACGTCGTTTTCTTTAAAAAAGAAAACTACCAATGCAACCACCCATGTAGACATAAGATGTTATTGCTTGAAAAATGGATTTTTTTGTTCGGCAACAAAAAGTTAAAGGGACTTAGGATGAGAATATAACAACGTATCAAGAATAATAGCGACAAAAAATAACAGAAATAAACACACAAGTTTTTACAAGTGGTTATAAACTGAAAACTAATCCAAAATTATTTTGCACTTTTTTTCATTAATAACAACGTATGTCGCTATGTGTCGTTTTCTGAGAAAATAATTTGTCAGCGATCGAACGTAGGTTGACATACGTCGTTAGTGCTGAAAATTAATTTAATAAACATTAAAGTTACGTCGTTATTTAAAGAAAAAAACTCAGAAATGGTCAATATTTTTTTTTTTTTTTTTAAATTGAACACATGTAAAGAGCGTTAAAAATTAATATGTTTGGCATCGTTAACTCAAAACATACAAAAATGGACATACGCGGTTATTTCAGAAAACCACAGATATGGTTTGTACCAACTACTTATATTTATCGTATTTTATGCTTTCAAATATAAAAAATTATAGTTTTTACTACCCGGGCTACTCGTTAAGCTCTCGAGTAACGAGGAGCTCTGGTATGGAATATAATTTCATTCATATTATGCAATTAAATGGAAAGGGCATTAAGTGTTGTAATAAAACTATAGCTACACAACAAATAGGCAATAAAAAACAACAGAATTTAGAAAAGATTTGTTTCCAAAAATTCACAATCCTTTTCTACAGAAAAGTAAAGGGTCCGCCATCTAACGTTTTTTTTTTTTCAACTAATACTTATTTCGTAAATGGTAACACTTAGCTCATGTCTGATTTGACAGATAATTAGTTTTATCCTTCCGCTGAACGAATATGTTTGTGTGTGCGCTTGAACAGCGCTGGGAAATATTGCGACATTACTTTGAAAATCATGGCAATGTTGCAGAATGTGTGCGAAAATTGCGTACGGATTTTGGCAGAAGCACCGTCAGCTCCGTATGCTCGTTATCTTGTGAAAAAAAGTGAAAGACACTGGCATCCTCATCGATAAACCAAAGCGTGAAAAGCCAAAAAGAGTGCGTACACCCGAGAATATTGCTGCTGTGGCAGAAAGTGTGGGTGAAGCGCCATCAACATCAATTCACCGTCGTTCTCAAGAATTGAACATTTCGGAGGAATCATTGACACAAATTTTGCATAAAGACCTTGGTATGACGCCATACAAAGTCCAATTGGTTCAGGAGTTGAAGCCAACTAACCATCCAATGCGTTTTCGCTTCGCTAAGTGGGCCTGCGATCGACTTACAGAAGATGCCGATTTTGCCAAAAAAAATCATATTTTCAGATGAAGCTCATTTTGATCTTGGCGGGTATGTAAACAAGCAAAATTGTCGCATTTGGGGCACAGAAAGCCCGCACGCATACATTGAAAAGCCGATACACCCAAAACGGGTCACTATTTGGTGCGGATTTTGGTCCAGAGGCATAATTGGGCCATTTTTCTTCGAAAATGAGCAAGGAGTGGCCGTTACAGTCAATGGCGATCGTTATCGGGCCATGTTGAACGAATTTTTGTTCACAAAAATTGAAGAGGAGGATATTGGCAACATTTGGTTTCAACAGGACGACGCTACGTGCCACACAGCCGAAGCTACACTCGATGTTTTGCGCCCTGTTTTTGAAGATCGCATTATCAGCCGCAGAGCTCATGACGTTTAGCCACTTCGGAGCTGCGATTTGATACCGTTGGACTATTATTTGTGGGGTGCCCTCAAAGATAAGTGTTACGCCAACAAGCCAGAGACAATTGACGCTTTAAAGGACAATATTCGTGAAGCAATTGGTGAAATACAGCTGCACACAATCGATAATGTGCTTAAAAATTAGACCGATCGTGTAGGCTACTGCATGGCCAGCCGAGGCAGCCATTTGAATGAAATTATTTTCCATTATTAACCGGAAGGATTGTATTTTCAAATAAAAAAAGAAATTTGAGATAATATTCAGTAGGTTTTTTATAGCATTTTCAAAAAAAAAAAGTTATTTGGTGGACCCTTTAGTTAAAGTCTATTATAAAAAGTAAGAAATTAAAATTTTGAAAAAAATGTTTACACCTCCTGAGAAACTGATGCAGTCTTTGAGTGATTTTTCAGTACCTATAGGGTTCGTAAAATAATTATTTCTAAGACCCTTTGACTATTCAATCGAACTTCCATAAAATTGAAAAAATTGTTTGCTATTATGCGAATTGGCGTTTTTTCTTTTTAATTTTCCGTTTTTTTGTGATTTTATGATTTTAGGTTTTTGCGATTTTGCATTTTTGAATTTTTTGAATACTACATGTCTACGATTTTATTATTTTGGATTTGTTGATGTTACGTTTTAACGACTTTGCATTTCCGCGAATTTGCATTTTCTCGAATTTGCGTTTTTGCATTTTTTTCGTACATTTAAAATTGTGCTCATATTGCGATTTTGCGTTTATGCATTTTTGTGTTTTAGCTTTTTGAGATATTGATTTTGTTTTCAAGTAATTTTGTAATGCTTACACACCGCTTTCGGTAACTATCTATAAGAACCTATGAGTGTTTAAACGTTTTTGCTTTTCAGCTTTTTGTCAATTTGCAGTTTGACATTTTGCGTTTTGCGGATTTAACTTTTCTGTGAGTTTGTGTTTTTGGCTTTTGGATTTTAACATTTTGCAATTTTGCGTTTTTATGATTTAGCGTTTTTGTTTTTTACTTTTTTTGTGAAGTTGCATTTTACATCTTTCGGCTTTCGCTTTTCTGCGAATTTGCATTTTTGGGATTTTTGGCTCCTGCATTTTGACATTTTGCGATTTTGTGCTTTTTGTCATTTTACGTCTTTCTGATTTAGTGCTTTTACGTTTTTTCCAAATTGCGTTTTAAAATTTTTGCTGTTGGGTTTTCCGTTTTAGGATTGAGAATTTTTTGCATTTTTCGATTTTCCGTTATGCTTAAATTAAAAACAATTGAGTTTCCGTATACTGAAAAAAGATATGTTTTTTGAATACTTAAATTTAAAACAAACGTACAGTGTTACACAATCAGCTAAACACTAACGAGCGTAACAATGTATTAAAATATGAATATTATTATGAACAAAATGTTCAACGAAATCTAGTGGGACAGAAATTCAAGTTCACCAATGAATTTATAACATTTGACGTCTTTGACACAACCTACGTAAAGTTCATTTGGTCACATTAAACACAATGCTGCTAACAATTTGTCTATTTTAACTACCCAGGCTTAGCTAAGCACTGGAACAACAAAAATAAAAAAAGGCTTTTATTTCAAGACATCACTCTTGCGTATATTTGGGCTGTTAACAATTTAGCTAGGAGCAATTAACCTTTAAAATAATGGATGGTGAAAAAACGCACAATATTATCTTTCGTTTCAGTTGCATTAATGAAAGAAAAACATAAATAAAAAAACCTTTTTTTTATATTAATTTCCCTTTAATAGGTCTTTTGTATTTTTTTTTTTCTTTCAAACATTTTCTTGCATATAATTACGCTAGCATGTGGCAAGTCATAAATTTAATTAAGCGCTTTAAATACCCAGCAAAAAAAATTGCTTTGTAGGTACTCGTATATTTATATAAAAAACAAAAAAAAAAAAATAATGTATGTATATGAAATACAATCACAATGCTGCGTATACTTGTTATGAAATATAAACCGCAATAATTCGAGTAAGTATACGCTCACAGTAACATCTACACATTCATACTCGTAATTACTTACCTATAAACATTAGGGTGGCCCTTCATTATATGGAGGGAAAAAAAGTGTTCAAACTCTCGGTCTCACCTCCTAGAAATATGCGAATAGCAAAAAAACTGAGAAATGCAAAGTTTTTGGTCAATCAAAGAACGTTTAGAGGTGGCTCAACGCGACTGAAAATTTCAAGTGTGTTTATATGGGGAAAATATAACTTTTTTCAGATTTTACGAAAATTTCGTTCTATAGTTTAATTTTACCGACAAGCTGTTATATAATTCGTGATCAGTATTAAATTATCCTTTCAAAAGGCTATAAAACTTCAAAATCGAATTAAACCTCGACAAGAAATAGCAAATGCCCCAGACCACTTTTGTGCCAAAAAAAAACTAGGCCATGAAATTTGATGGTATTTTTTTCAACTTTAAAAAATTGATTAACGCCAAATTTTTTTTTTTTTTTGTCTCTTGTAAGGACTCAGATGTGGAGTATTGTTTTATTACCACGTTGTTAACCTATTGCGCATTGAGACCGAAAACTCCTTTTTCAAGTTTTAAAAAATTTTCTTAAACAAATTTTTAAAAGATGGTTCTGGCACTATAAGGTTTTGTTAAGTACATGTTACAGATTAACTGTGTGAATTTTTAAGTAAATCCATGTGCCAGAATTTTTTTGACAAGGAGTTTATTTTTGCGGATTTCGAGAAAAATGGGATTTTTGTAAAATATTCTGTAAATGTACTCTTTCTAAATACTTTGTATCAAAAATTTATCACTTTTCTTCTTTTAAATGTTAAATTTTATTTTAAAAGCCTAGGGTTTCGGAAAAAAATGATATGACCCCATTTACCCTTTTGGAATTGGGGTCACGTCACATATGACCCCAAGCTAATAAAAGATAATTTATTCAAAAAATTCAAATATTTTGTAAGTGCTCTTGAATTTTTAGATGAGACGCTTAAAATATAATAACGAAATGTGTAGAATTTCCGTTCCTAAAATTTGGAATAAATCCGAGAACGTTAACAAATTATTTGCCAACGCCAGCTTTGGATTTTAAAATATTTTTAAATAAAAATTACCGAAAACGAGTTTTTCTATTAAACTCGATGGAACCACTATTTAGAATTTAAGAAAAATAATTCGGTTAATTTTTACTTATTTGACCCTTCAATGCTCCTGGGATCAAAATAATCCATTGTAAAATATCTTTGGTGCAATTATCTGCTTATTGCTCGCGAATATATATTAAAAGAACTTTTAACCAATTTTGTTATAAAATTTTTTATAGTTTCTTAATAAAAGTGTGTGAAATACATTCAATGGGTGACAATACATTGGAAACTTTTTAAAAATTCTGAATTGGCCAATTTTGTTATATCCAATACTAACTATGTGGTCAGGGTATAATGACTCTGTGCTGATGTTTGTAACTAACAAAAATTTTTGACCTACACCGATCTTTTATTATACCGATAGACTCAGATTGGACGATGTCAGTCCTTTCGTCTGTGTGTCCATGTAAACCTTTTATCAAATTACAGGTCGCAACTATGAATTTAGTTTGATGAAATGTAGTATCTAAGCTCCTACCGGCCACAGGATGAATGCTATTGAAATTGCTGAAAATCGATTCTTGTTCAGACCTACACACAGAAAACAGATTCGTTGTGGCTACCAAATTTATTGCCAACCGAATTTCGATGAAGATAATAATCGAATTATGAGTTGATTGCAATTACAATTCTATTGTCTTAACAGTAAAAATTGTATCAAAATAATATATGGTTTGTTATTATAAAATTTCTCTTGATACAATCGAAAATTCAGTCATTAATCGTTAGAACAATTCGGTTGGCGAATTTTTTTTCTGTGTGTAGTCCCCATACAAATAACCCCTATGAGATCGCCTTAAATTGCCATAATATCCAAACTATCACATAGATCTCGGTCAAATTGAGTTTCTGTACGTTTATTACATCCATTTATCAGTAGTCCAAAAATAAACACTGTAGAACAATTCTAAGTCATAGCCCCCATATGAAGTGGGTTCCCGATCTTCACTTAAATCTATCAAAAAACAAAAATATTGCACAGATTTTTCTCAAATTTGGTTTGGCTATGTTTTTGGAAAAAACAAGTGACCTTACCAAATATGGTCAAGAACGGTCCATTTTTTGACTTTTTCATATCCAAAGGCAAAAAAATAATAACAATGCCACCCAAATTTCGTTTATACTTATTTTCTATATCTAATTAGCTGGACCTATGATAGGCTCTCCAAACGCTTAGTATAGAGTATCGTGTAGTCGGTCTAGACCGACTATAATTTTCTTACTTGTTTTTTCATAATTTGGTGTGTTCTCTACCGACAGATTAGAAATTTGTTACAAAAATACAATTTAAAAAAATTTATAAGCGATACAGAATGCCAAAACAATAGAAACTTTTAAACTTCTAAAAGACAATAGAAGTAGAAGATGGTATGAAAGAAAATGTATTTAAACTTAATCGTGCCCAGTTTATTCAGCAATTTATATCGAAATGAAAATTAAAAAATATGTCTCACCCGTACATGTAACAACCAACGCGCAATCATACGCTAACATAGAGGCCTCCCGAAACCAACCACAGAATCCAGTTCATTCGCAGCATTTTGGATCATACTCAAATGTGCTACGCTCTCAAAGTTAGTCTCCCAATGATTCAAATCCACGAAACGATCCCTCGAATCAAAACACAAGTTAATTGGAAACAACACTCGACACACTTGTTCAAACAATAAATAATTTTACTAACGCTATGAATAGCATGATGTAGGAAATGATGAAGATGCAATCTATGATATTGCAAGCGTTGTTAATTAAACCAGGAACTGTTTAAAAATATGTTACTGGAACGCAAACGGCTTAAGCCAAAATAAAGAAAAACTCGCCTATTTCCCAAAGGACAAGCAAGTTGATATATTGCTTGTCTCTGCAACTCACTTGACTTCTAGGAGTCAATTCTCATTACGTGGATATATTTTATGTGATGCAAAAAATCCAAGAGGCAGAGCAGGTGGTGGCTCAGCCATTCTTATTAAATCTCGACTGAGGCATCATCTAATGTGTGATCATTGTGAAGATTATCTTCAAGCCACTACAATCTGCTTTGAGAAATTTGATAACGATTTAGTTATCTCATCAATATATTCTCCACGAAGATTTTCTATAACGGAAAGTCAATACAAAAGATTTTTTGAATCACTTGACCCTCGTTTTATTTAATGCCAAGCATACATTCTGGAGGTCACGTTTAATCTCTCCGAAAGGCTGTGTTTTGTTTGGCACAATTTCTAATATGGGCCTATAAGTTATCTCAAGCGGAGAACCGGCATACTGGCCGGCAGATAGATAAAAGATTCCCGATCTAATGGATTTTGGAGTAACGAAGAACATTGCGAGAGAACTTTTAAATGCCGAATCCTCATTGGAACTCTCATCAGATCACTCACCAGTTATTGTTACTATTTCTAACCCCCCGAGAAATTGTGCCCCCGAATGGTATTTTGGCGCCAACAAGTATTATAGATTGGTTAAAGTATAGAAAGTTTCGCAGTACCCATTGTACGGATAGGTACCACTAAGAACACTAGATGATATTGACCTGGCTATTGTTAACTTTGAACCCTCAAAATATCTTCTCAACTTGCTGCGAAACACCCCGACACAGAGGGCAGTATAGAACTTGTTCGGTAGATGTCGAGCGGCTATTAAATGAAAAAAAGAAGAATTGAAAGAGAGTGGCAACTGTACAAATTTCCTCAACTTAACCAACAATTGAAAGCATGTACATCAAATTTAAGAAAGTTGCTTGAAACCCAGAGACATGATAAATTAAACAGATATCTCGAAAAATTAGATCCGACTTAAAGAACTGATTACTCGTTATGGCGAGCTACAAAAAATCTTAAACGACCCGTTGTACGTAAACCACCATTAAGAATGCAAAATGGAGGCTGGGCTAGAAATGATATAGAAAAAGGTAATCTATTCGTAGAACATTTGATAAAAGTTTTTACTCCGAATATAACTACTAGTTCAATAAATGAGTTACCACCAGTAATAAACCACCACAGTGTAGTTTCACTTCGATTTAAGATTAGAGAGGTTGAAGGGGCCATTTCTGATCTTAACCCTAAAAAACATCGGGCATCGATGGGATCAGTTTTAAAATGCGTTTCGAGTTACCCAGAATAGCATTGAGAATAATTCTTTTTATATAACGGGTGATTTTTTAAGAGCTTGATAACTTTTTTTAAAAAAAAAACGCATAAAATTTGCAAAATCTCATCGGTTCTTTATTTGAAACGTTAGATTGGTCCATGACATTTACTTTTTGAAGATAATTTCATTTAAATGTTGACCGCGGCTGCGTCTTAGGTGGTCCATTCGGAAAGTCCAATTTTGGGCAACTTTTTCGAGCATTTCGGCCGGAATAGCCCGAATTTCTTCGGAAATGTTGTCTTCCAAAGCTGGAATAGTTGCTGGCTTATTTCTGTAGACTTTAGACTTGACGTAGCCCCACAAAAAATAGTCTAAAGGCGTCAAATCGCATGATCTTGGTGGCCAACTTACCGGTCCATTTCTTGAGATGAATTGTTCTCCGAAGTTTTCCCTCAAAATGGCCATAGAATCGCGAGCTGTGTGGCATGTAGCGCCATCTTGTTGAAACCACATGTCAACCAAGTTCAGTTCTTCCATTTTTGGCAACAAAAAGTTTGTTAGCATCGAACGATAGCGATCGCCATTCACCGTAACGTTGCGTCCAACAGCATCTTTGAAAAAATACGGTCCAATGATTCCACCAGCGTACAAACCACACCAAACAGTGCATTTTTCGGGATGCATGGGCAGTTCTTGAACGGCTTCTGGTTGCTCTTCACTCCAAATACGGCAATTTTGCTTATTTACGAAGCCATTCAACCAGAAATGAGCCTCATCGCTGAACAAAATTTGTCGATAAAAAAGCGGATTTTCTGCCAACTTTTCTAGGGCCCATTCACTGAAAATTAGACGTTGTGGCAGATCGTTCGGCTTCAGTTCTTGCACGAGCTGTATTTTATACGGTTTTACACCAAGATCTTTGCGTAAAATCTTCCATGTGGTCGAATAACACAAACCCAATTGCTGCGAACGGCGACGAATCGACATTTCACGGTCTTCAGTAACACTCTCAGAAACAGACGCAATATTCTCTTCTGTACGCACTGTACGCATTCGTGTGGTTGGTTTAATGTCCAATAAAGTAAACTGAGTGCGAAACTTGGTCACAATCGTATTAATTGTTTGCTCACTTGGTCGATTATGTAGACCATAAATCGGACGTAAAGCGCGAAACACATTTCGAACCGAACACTGATTTTGGTAATAAAATTCAATGATTTGCAAGCGTTGCTCGTTAGTAAGTCTATTCATGATGAAATGTCAAAGCATACTGAGCATCTTTCTCTTTGACACCATGTCTGAAATCCCACGTGATCTGTCAAATACTAATGCATGAAAATCCTAACCTCAAAAAAATCACCCGTTATAACGCTATACTACGCCTTGAATATTATCCCTCAGAATGGAAGGTTTCGCAAGTTACCATGGTACCAAAGACAAGTAAAGATCACACAAAGGTCGATTCGTACAGGCCAATCAGTTTATTGTCAAATCTGTCAAAACTGTTCGAGAAAATACTAGTAAATAAGCTTATTGTAGCTGTAGATCAAAATAGCGTCATCCCAGCATATCAATTCGGATTTAGGCGAAGACACAGCACCATTGAGCAAGTCCATAGGTAGTAAGCGCTATAAGAAACGCCTTTAAAGAAAAAGAAGTACTGCTCTGCTCTCTTAATTGACGTTTCTCAAGCTTTCGATGAGGTCTGGCACGAGGGTCTAGTCTATAAAATTAAAACGTTGCTGCCTCCAAACATTCATAAACTAATGGAAAGCTATATAATCGATAGGAAATTCTCAATAAAGGAGAGCAAGTTTACAAGCCCCCTCAGGATATAAAAGCTGGTGTTCCACAGGGCAGTATTCTGGGTCCGCTCCCATACATCCTTTATACAGCGGACATGCCAACTAATGAAAACACGATTACTTGAACCTTTGCATATGACCTTTGCATATACAACGACATGTTTTTCAATTGGAGCACTGGTTACACAGGTGGAAAATAAGAATAAATGAACAAAAATGTATCCACGTTACTTTTACGCTCAGAAGAGAAACAAATCCGAATAAACAATCAGCAAATATCGCAACATTATGATGTAAAATATTTGGGTCTTCATCTTGACCGCCGCACAGTGGCGCACGTAGAGCAAACGAGGTTGCAAAAATCAAAATTTTCATGTGCGCCGACGATGTTTTGAGTAAACCCATGTTATAGGAAACTTTTCAACGATTTCAAATATGCTACTCTTAATAATATCACATTTTTAGTTTAGAAGATATAACCGTTCAAAGTTGACCGACTTTCGGTTTTCAAAAAAACACACAATTTTTAGTCAATTTGTTGCGATTTCAGGTGTAATATCACGAAAAATAGGTAACGAATCGCCTTATTTTTTGTTTGTGTTGATTGATGTATTTATTAAATGTATAATGATAAAAAAAATTAACTGTTTGCTTTGTGTTTCTCCTGGTAAATCACTATTTAAAAACTATGCGTTTTTTCACTATTTTTCAACTTTGACGGAAAATAAAAAAAAATCTGTATTTTTCTATATTTGCCATATTTGCAAACCATGTTCTTTGATTATTTCTTTACATAATTCAAAAGGTTTTATCATCCGTACGTGCCCGTTTGGCTTCTAGAGGTAAAAAAGTTTACAAATACATGGTTGCAGAAATTGTATGGCGTGCATCCCTTACATGTTTTGACTGAGAGTAGTTTGATCTAATAGTTTGAAAATTGCATTTTAAGTCGGTTGTCTACCTGTGAGCCTCTGCCAAAGTCTACTCCCAATATTCTGTTACAGACACAGGATGCACAAAAAACTACTCATTGAAATTCACAGGTACGCACCTCACTTAAAAATTACTTTGGAGTACAAATGGTCAAGAACAATATTGACTTATGGTCCCTCCAGGTAGGCACAAATCTTATTTAGACACGAGCATAATATCAAAATTGGAGCAAAAGGAAGGCCAAAAAAGTATTGAGGAGTGTTCAATTTTCACAAGAAAGAGGAAACTTGCCGATGCCACCAATGACTTGACCACGAAGCATTTATCGGACGCGCTGTCTATTAAATATACAAAGGATAGTGAAAGAGTTAGGTCGCAGATTACAAAATCTGTTGCTGATGCAAGCCCACTGCGACTAAAAAGGATTAAGGAAAGCATTCCCACGCCCACAAACGCACACATTAAAAAGTATGGTTCCGAAGAAGCCTTGGCCTTGTTTATAGACTTACAACTTTCCAAAGAAAAATATGAGATACTACGGGCATCCTTGATGCGACAAGGGGCTGACGTTTTACCAGGATACAAGCATATTACGCAAGCCAAAATAAATTCAAGACCACTGCATACGGAGTTTACGGAAGTCTCTGTGAAAGCCAATCTGCAGGATCTCATGGGCCATAAAGCAAAACGGTTGTTGGAGAGTCTTCCTGAAAATGAGGTGACATTGATCAGCAAATGGGGCTGCGACGGATCATCTGGACAAAGCGTTTATAAGCAAAGGATATCTTCCGATGACGCTACAATATCGGATGGAAATATGTTTATGGCATCTGTTGTTCCTTTACAGCTAAAATCTGATGTTTCCCTACACTGGAAAAATCCACATCCGTCATCAGTGCATTATTGCCGACCAATAATGTTTCAGTTTGCAAGGGAATCGGCAGAACTCATAAGGACCACGGTGAAGGACATTGAAAAACAAATAAGCAAGATTAATCCTACAAAGCTGCAAATTGGAGAAGGAAAATATATTGAATGCAAAAGTCGTAAGCGAACTGACAGGAACACCCTCAACATTGTCATGCCCGATTTGCAAAAAGAGTCAGAAGAACTTTGGTAATTTAAACGATTCTACAAACGAGGAGAATTACGAATATGGAATGTCACCATTGCACGCAAGGATAAGGTGTATGGAGTTCTTGCTAAAACTGGCGTATACCCTACCACAAGAGGAGGAAAACTTCGATGAAAATACTGTCCCAAGCACGGATACGGTAACTCAAACGATGGAAACACTTCTAGGAGATTTTTTGAAAATGATGAGGCAGTAACTAGAATCACGGGAATTGACAATCACATCGTGAAAAGATTGGGAACGATCTTGAATGTTTTAAACTGCAAAGAAAATGTCAATTCTACAAAATATGGAGAATATGCATCGAAAACTGCATCTCTTTTAGCAGAAATGTATCCACAGAAGAAGTTGACCCCGACCGTCCATAAAATATTGGCGCATGGCAAAGATATAATTGAGTACCAGTCTTTGGCAATTGGAGAGCTTTCTGAAAAAGCACAGGAGTCTCTTAACAAATTTTATAAAAAAATATAGATTGCAGAACACATTCAAAGCATCAAGGGTAAGGCAAAATGAGGACCTCTTCAACACGTTGGCAGCATCTTCCGATCCACTTATTTCTTCCCTGCGGCATGTGAAGTCACGAATAGAGTTAGAAAATAATTATAGTTTAGAAATGATTAGTCTTTTAGATATACCTTCTCTTACGAATTGTGATGAATATTTTACAGAAAATTGAAAAATAAATTTTAAAAAAAAATGCAATTTTTTTTTAATTTGTTGGGTTATAATTTAAAACATAAAACCCTAAAGAAAAAAATTAAAAACAATCTAAAAATGTAAAAATAATTTTTTTTAGTTACCATAAAATTGATTTTTCTACAAATTTTATCTTTGATAAGCCATAAGTAGGCCCATACGAAGCGTAGCACCACTTTCAAACGCTCATTTCATAGGCTGAACAGTTATCTATCATATGCTGTTTAAACTGTTCAATTATGTTATTCGGTTCAAAAGATATGATTTTTGCAACGAAAAAACTCAAATGGCGCCACTGTGCGCCGCCTTACTTGGAACAAACACATAGAATTAAAAATAACACAAATAAAATTAAAATTAGTTCAACTTACGTGGCTAATTGGCAGAAATTCAAATTCAAAGTTTTGATTGCAAGTTATATAATAATATATATTCAATCATAAAACCCATTTGGTGCTACGATATGCAGTTATGGGGAACCGCTTCAGCTTCTAATATAGAGATAATACAAAGATGCCAAAATAAGATCCTAAAGTTGATTACCCGCGCCCCATGGTATGTGAGAAACTCACAATTGCATAGAGTATTAAACGTACCCCTAGTTAAAGTCGAAATTATGAAAAACTGTTCAAGCTACTTGAAAAAAGTAGAAACTCACCCGAATCTGTTAGTACGTGACCTTCTCAACAATCGCATCCACCAATGCTTAAGAAGAAGAGAGACTGCAGATCTTATAATAAATGCTTGAGGTTATCTAAGCCAAAGAATATTTATTTACTTTGAATATATGTAAAAACATAAATTTTTTCTGGCACTGGCCGGATTTAATGAGTTAAGTATTAGTTCTAAGATTTGAGTAATTATTGTTAGTTCACTATGTGAAGATTCAATAAATAAATGCATGAAAAAACTTTATCAATATATAAATATTTAGATTTTCTGACGACTCCTTTCAACGGGTTCCTTAAATACAATTGTATTTTTCAAACTTTTAATCTTATAATTAAATGGAAAAATAGATGATTTTACTGCTGGCATTAAGCAAAAGAAAATTTTTAAAAAATATTCTATGAATAAATCCATAATTACAAAATTTATCAAGAAATATCGCGAAAGGCGCAGGCCCGGTAAAACGACTCAGACAAGATAATTTAGTACCAAGAGAGTCTAAAAAATGTCCAAAAGTGCTACCTAAGAAGGTCATTAATATGTGCTCGCACTGTTTCCCAACGAGCAATTGAGGCTGATTTTGGTTGTTATCGACCTGAGAACTACTGATATCAGAGAAACATCATCTGGCTCGCCTAAATTTTACTAAAGAATACATGAACTGGTCAATATGAAACTGTTATACTGTTCTCTTTTCAGATGATTCCAAGCCTAATGTAAGAGGCCATGATGGACTCCAAAATATACAAATAAAATTAAATTTGGCGGTGGCAAAATTATGATATGCGGTGGCTTTTCCGGCCGAAAATTGGGTCAAAACATATTCTAACTGGAACTAGATACAGGCAAATTCTTAATGACGTAATGTACCCATGGGCGGATGAAAATATCTCCAGGTATCAGATACGTGACAATCTCATTTAAATGCTCTTAGTTTCGGAATGTTGACGTAATTTGACCGAAACTTTAATAATTGTTTTAATAATGCTATTTTATTTGCGTTTCTTGGTCCTTAAACACATTTATTAAATTCATACCTAATTCAGTTTAAACTTTAATTCAGATTTCCCATATTAAATTATTTAGTTATAATTTCAAGAACGAAAATTTCGTTTAAGCTGACAATTTCAATTAAAAATACTTACAAATATTCTCCTACACTCTTCTAACTTGAAGAAGTTTTGTGTTGTTTTTTCTCAAATCATTGTTTTTTTTTTTTTAATTATCTACACTACAAAATCGAAACATATACAAAAGATGAAAGACACAAAGAAGCAAATTAATTTTTGCTGCAAAAAAAAAAGATATTTACAAAAGAATATACATTTCAGCATGTTTAAGTACAGTCACTTCGAGTCAAACCTGATTTTTTTGTAATACAATAGGTAATATACAGAAAGTACTTATAAAAACGAATAGCGTAGAAAACACATTGATAGACCAAGAGTAGTGCACAAGAAGCGAATAAAATCAAGCTGTGGAAACTAAGACACTACAAAAATGTACGTACTGTTGCACAGTGTAATTAACCTTTAAATTATAATTCCATTTAAATTTAAAATTAATTGCTTTTCCATTTTGACCAGTATTTATTACACACAGAAAAAGAATTGGTTGAAATTCGGTTACCACCAGCACAACATGATTAAGTAATAGAATTTTTTATTGCCCTTAAGAGGGCAAAAAAGTTTTTTCGTTAACAACCCTATTATCTTAATCCATATAAAATTAAAGAATTTACAAAAGCAAATTTAGTTCCGTTTACCAATCAAAGTAATTATACAAATACATAATTAAACTAACTCAAATAAGGCAGCTATGTTAAAAGCAGTATAAATCGCTAAAATCGTAAATATTGGGGATTGCAACAATTAATTATATTATAACAACATATTTTAAACATTAACGAACGAACTATTTAAGCATCAAAAAACTATCATCACCCGTACCCATGCTGCTATGCCCTACCATGACTGTTTGACTGTCAAGAGCCAATGATTATAGAGCTAATGTGAAATGCTCATCAAGTCCCACATACTTCTCAAGATTGCTGATAAGAAACCTGCCATGGCTGCAGTGTAAAGGCGCTGCTTAATGTAGTACCAAAGAGACCGCTAAAAATGCACCGGCAAATCCATAAAGTATATTTGGTTCCTGTTATTAAATTTAAGTGAAGTGTTGTGTTATATAGAATTAGAAGACATTTACAAAAAAAGTATAGAATTCAACATCGACAAACGACGCACTGTGTACCATATTTTGAGAAGGCGACCAAAACTCATATTTTTTATGGTTACCGATTTTAAAGTTATGCCATTCATTTGAAAGTAAATGCCAGTGAACCTCGGGATTTTAGTAAAATAAATTTTGTATAATTTTGTAACTTCTAAGCTATCAATGTTAGAATATAGTCACTGAGTAAATTAGAAATATAAAATTATTTTTTTTAAAAAGGTAAAAATTTCCCGAAAATTTCCTACTTAATAGAGCATAACTCCTGCCCATCAAATGCCATCAAAAAAAAATCTTGCACTATGCTATAGACCGAACCCTCCTCTACACTCCTATACACCATTGCCAGTTTCCGCCCGTGTGAACCAGAACAACTTTTCTGACCCAAGGTCAGATATTGTGTGCAAAATTTATGAATACAAAAGTTTTCCACTATGTGGTTAGGGTATACTGAGTTTATTCTGATGTTTGTAACTACCAAAAATATTGGACCTATACCCATCTTTTATTTTACGGATCGACTAAAAATCACCTTCTGAGTTGATTTCCTGAGTTCCTTCTGTGTTGGTCGTACCGGTGCACACTGGTTCCTCCCATACGACAAAAATAAAAAAATCTATGTTTATATATTGGTCTTGTAGCTAAATAAATAGTCAAATATGCCATCAAATTTATGTATATTGAGTTTGTTTTGATTATTTGTAACGGAACTTCTTAAATGAAAGCAACATATGTACGGCCATGCACAGAAGCAGATAGTTGCCAGAAATAAAAACGAAAACAACGTGCAGTTTCAACTGCGAAAGTTTAATTTATAAAAGTCTAAATAAAAATATTGAAAATGGAAATTAAAGTAGAAGCTATTAGCATTATTTTTCGGTAATAACAAGTTTATAAATTGTTTATAATTTTTAGAATACCTAATTTTAATGAAGTGTCTTTTTGGTAGAAACTGATAAGTCCGTAGCGGATACCTTACGTGAAGTACATTTGGAATCAAATCCACTTTTTCTGGAAATAAATGTGACCGAAGTTCACTCAGTAATAATTGATAAAAATTTAACGAAACATCAGTACTTAACAATCAGAGATTTTATAAACTCTAAACTTTCGTACAATCTTTTGCCCAGCTATAAAAAGGTTTTAAGTGAAAAGAAAAAAAGTTATCCAGATGCAGCATCGATTACCGTGAGTGAATCACAGGCTGAAGTGGAGCTACAAAGTTTACTTGACCATACAGCTTCACGTGTATTAGATATCCAAACTGTTGAACGTTATAACGGATTTAAATATAAGCAATCTTGTTTTGATAGGCAAGTGGGGATTCGATGGTAGCACTGGATACAGTGACTACAAACAACGTGTTAGTAACAATAGTCTACAAGATAATGGTTTATTTGTAACATCCTATGTGCCCCTTCAATTAGTTACTAAATCTTCGACACCACAAGATGCTAAAGTAATATGGAAAAATCCTCGACCGTCTTCCACTCGATACTGCAGACCAATACGATTTAATTTCAAAAAAGAGACAACAGAAGTTTACATTGAAGAGAGGAATTATTTCACGAAGAAAATTGATATGTTAAAGTGCACAGAATATTTTAAATCTGGACAGAAAATAAACGTTAAACATAAATTGCAACTCAATATGGTCGATGGAAAAGTATGCAACGCACTGAGTCTAACATCATCTGCTAAGTGTTACATATGCCAAGCCAAACCAAAAGAGATGAATGATATAGATAAATGTCTACAAAAAGGCGTTCACAAGGAAAATTATGAGTTTTGGTTATCACCTTTACATTCATATATTCGATTTTTTTAATATTTCATTCATCTTTCGTATAGAATAGATCTCAAAAAATGGCAAATTAGGTCAGCAGAAAATAAAACTCAATTCATGGAAAGAAAAAATGAAGTTAGAAATAAGTTTAGATCACAAATGGGTTTGATAGTGGATAAGCCAAAAACAGAAGGTAGTGAGACGTCAAACGATGGCAACACGGCTAGACGGTGTTTTAATAATGCTGGTTTGGCAGCTCAAATAACGGGAGTTGACGAAAAACTCATACTTAAATGTGCAGCATTACTGCAAGCTATGTCATCAGGATGTAAAATAAACGCGGACCCTTGGTTCTATCTTCCATCTTCATTTCACAAGATCCTAGTGCATGGTTCCGAAGTTATCGAAAGCGCTATAATATCCATTGGAGAATTATCAGAGGACGCTGCGGAGGCTAAAAACAAGGATATCAAAAGGTATAGGCTCCAAAATACGAGGAAAACTTCTCGAATTGCAACAAATACAGACTTACTTAATATATTACTGTTGAACTCGGATCCATTCATTACAGGTCAACGAAAATTGCCATGCAAAAAGAAAAGCGCATTATTAAAATCTGCAATAGAATTGTTGGAAGACTAACTATTTAAAAAAAGTTTTTATTGAGGTTTGCAACGTCCTTATATTTCTACCAAATAAATTAGTTATTTATTTCAACTGTATTTTAAAAGAATAAAGTGTTTAATTTTATAAAATTAAATGTCACATCTGTTTTCCTTTCTATTTATTAATAATAAATCTGAGATTTGGAAAAAAAATTTGAGCACATATCCAGGTATTTTTGCGTTAGAATTATACATATTTGTAGAATAAAAAAGTGGGCGTTTCACAATTGACCACCCCATTTTTACAGAATATCGTGCTTGTATCATAAGAGGCATGCTGTGTACATTGCAGTTCAATATCTTTATTCTAACTATTTTTGTCGCTATCCCCGATATAAATGGATCACTGTGCGGTGTATTTTTATTGCGTGAGTTTATTTGTTTTTTATACTGACAGAAAAAGGAAATAGTAGAGTTGACACGATTTGCTATATACATACTTATAAAAAAAGGGTTAGACATAATGCGCTTAATTGTTGAATTATATTAATGGGTAAAATCTTTTTTATTTTGACAGGTTCATTTATAGGCCAAAATAGATCAAGTCAATTAAGCCAACCCCCCACCACAGGACGATAGTTTCAAGGAAACTTACGAGATTCGAATGCCCCTCCTCATGCTGGAATACGTTTTATGGAGCATATTCTTAAATTGGGTTATGATTTGGAATTTTGTCCGTTAGGTGAAACAGTGAGAAAAAGCAAAGAAAATTAAGAAAACAGAAAGCAAAAAAAAAAACCAAATTCAAGAAAAATATCGACAGCTAGGCCTCATAATCGACCTACCAAAACAAGGAGTAGGAAACTCAACTGATGGAAATACTGCAAGGAGATTTTTTTTCCGATCCAGAAACTGCAGCATCTATCACAGGTGTAGATTATGAATTAATAAGATGATTCAAAATCATATTACAAGTTCTAGCATGCAGCAGCAACATAAATGCAAAAAAATTTGGAGAGTACGCCAATAAAACATCTATACCCTATAACGAATAATACTCTTGCAGATATATGTCATCCACAGTTCATAAAATTTTGTACCATGGGAAACAAATAATTCAAAACAATATGCTACCAATAGGAGATCCATCTAAAGAAGCGCAAGAAAAAAGGAACAAAGACTACAGAATCTTTTGCGAGCACAACACAAGAAAAATATCAAGATGTTGCACTAGTGAAGACCTTATAACTATTTTGGTGTGCACTTCAGATCCATATACTCGTATGTCCAACATTAGACAAAAATGGAAAACTACCTCTATTAAATTAGACGAAGAAGCTAAACAACTTCTAGAAGATGAAAATCAAGGCTATTTAGAAGAAATATTTACTGAAATTGTTTGATTTAAAGTAGTTTTTCTGTACACAAACAATAAGTTATGCTCTTTTTTTTATAAAGTTAACAATTTTTCTTGATTTAAAAATTTATGCGTTTTATAAATTTACTATCAAAATTGATATAGAAATATTTAAAAAGACAATAAAAAATTTTTAACTAAACTAAAAACATACGACTTTTTCATCTTGAAACTTCTCTATCTTGAAACAACATGAGGTCGTTCGCTGCTTTATAAATTATATTTTAACTCGGACTCTTTCAAAAAAAAAAGCCAACCTTTGGGCCTTGGGAACATTAGGACTAAAAAGTTTACGGGGGCCAAAGTTTGGCATTTTCTGACAAAATTTTTTTTACAAAATTTTTTAAAAAGTATTAGTTGTAAAATTAACTGAAAAAATTAGACGTTATATAAAAAAAACCTTTTAACACTTTACTTTTGTTCTAAAATTCAACTAAAAATTAAAATGTATTTTAAACCCTCCATAACTTTTTTTATTATCGGCCGATATTTAAGTTTTATACCAAGCAAAAAAAACCGCATATCAAAGTTCCAACCCAATCAAAAGTCATGGAATTTTGAACGCCTTCCCGTGAAATGGTCGGCTGTGCGACGTGAAAAACAATAACAATTAACACAATTTAAAATATACTAGCAGATTCCAGCGCTCGAAGTTCGAGTGCAATTTCTTGGCAACTTTATTTTTCAACTTAGCAAATTCACAAACCAACACTTTTTTGGTTTATTATTATTGTGAATGAAGATAACAAACTCATTAACAAACACATTAACAAATTTAATAAACACACACATAGCATATGTATAATTTCATGTATGTGTTAGTAGCAACTTTAAATATAATTTACTAAAAATAAAGGAAAAAATTTAAAAATCTGTAAATCTGCAAAACGGCTAAAAAGAAATACCTTTCAGAAATACCTGGTCAAATTCGGGATAAAACGGTAGAACAAAACATCAGTAGATGCAGTCGCCTGCCAAACGGCAACTGGCCAAATCATTAATTTAATTTATTTAATTTTTTTACTTAAAACTTTTTATAACTAACATTTCAAAAATGTATTTTTTTTCCATATTTTTATAATTTCTTTTTCAATGTTTCTTCAAAACCAACACTGAACAAAATTGGTACATAAAAAATGAGAAGTACATTAACATTAAGCTGGAAAACGCAAGTTTTGTATTATGATTGTTTTCTTTTCAAATTAAATTTATTGAAGAAACTGAGAAGCATATTGTAGATCAAACAGAAAGCAAAAAAGACTTAGTTTTGTGGAAAATATTTTCAAAAAGCATGAAAAAAAAAATAATTTTTCCAACATTTTGCTTCATAAGCACGACAAAAATTTTCCAAATCAATTTTTTAAAAAATTTTAATTGTTGCACAGGTCTCTAGCAATAATTTGGCTTTTACAGATTGAAAAAATATCTATTAGTCGACGAGTTATAGCCAAAAAACCATATAAACAATATGCTGAAAATCGGCATTTGACTGCAAATTTCGAAGGTCGATTAAAAAAAAATTCGAACTAACATAAACAAACGCCGCGATACGGGTCTTCTAATTTAGCCTCTACTTTCACCCCTCACTCTCAGAATCGACCTAACTTTTGCTAACCTGAATTTGTTCCCCAGTGTTATTATACACACGATGACAATGCTAGATGTCATCCAACTGGAGTGCAGCAAAATTCTTGTTGGATATCTTTATTTTTGATGTTTTTATTCTTCAATTGGTGTGCGGCAGTACGTTTGGTCTGTTGTTGTTGTTGTGTCTAACAGAAGTAAACAACCTAATGAGCAATAAGGGACCAAGAAATTCAGCATCACCTGAGCAAATAATAATATATGAAAAACATTTGCCGTATCAAAAAATGGATACTCAAACAGCTACTCTAGATATATTTTTATGGGAAAACTTTGTTGATTTTGATTTTGTGCCACTAAAAGCGAAGATTATGGAACTCAAAGATACTTACATCACGCCTTGAATTTATAGACCGTAAAACTAGATCTGGTACTATCGTTGTGAATGGCTTGAAAAGTGATAAAAATAATAATGCCAAAAGTGAAGTTTTGCAACTGTGTTCTAATGTAATAAATCTGAATGTAAACATTGTTAACATTCATAAATTTCTAGCTAAAAATTATTTTGTTTTCACTTGAAACTTCTATGCAAGTATAAACGTTATAACCGTTAAGAGAAATATGAAAGAGCTTGATATTTACATTTAAAAAGACTATACCAAAGATGAATAACACGTTCGTTACAATTTAAGACAAATAAACAAACACATTTCTAAATTTATCAGGAACATTAAGGTCAGATTGGGTGAATTTTGTGTTTTTATAAATGATAAAAAATATGCTTGGTCATCGGGAAAATTTGTGACCTAAAATAATAATGATGCTGAATTTTTAAAAATGTTATTATCTGATGCTAATTTCACTGTAGATGTTATTGCCGGGGATAATGATGATGGCTCTTCTACCAACACAAATAATTCATAACAATAGCAAAGTAGCAAATGCCATTTAATATCTTACGATGTACCTAATCTTGGGAACTTTGTTTAATTTTGGAAACTTCGTTTAATACTTAAATAAATTTTATGTTTTCTTTCTTTTTGAAACGCATGTCATAGCTGATAAGCAAAACCTTTATACTTCTACACTTTACACTGGATTGGGCAAAGAAAACACTAAACTCTGCGCTTGCTAGTAGTGGCTGCCTTTCCGGTTTCAAAATTGAATTATGAAAAACTTATAGTCTAAAATTCTTGCCTCAATTAAATAATTATGTTTTGCTAATTTTGCTATTGGATGGAACCGTGTTTTATTTTATACCCCATTATATTAGTTGCACAAAAAATGGGGTAGCTGATTTTGAAGCCTTTGATAATTTTTTATCTCAACTATTCCCTACACATTTCTGTATTGTTGGCGACCTGAATGCACGAATTTGTGCTGTGCAAATTTTAGACTGCAATCTTCTTCATGATTATTTGAAAGACAATGTAATTAACTCAAAGGCGAAGAAATTGATTGAGACTATATAAGGCTTCGGTGGTATAGTGCTAAATAAATAAAAATACAAATAACAAAACTTAATAATAAAACTTAAAAGTATTTATTTCTACGCTGCACTAATTTTAAATTGCGTTTTAACCCATGCAATAAAATTAATCGCATAGTTAATTGAGCACTAAATCATGTTTTAACGATAAAATAACAATATAGTAAATTTTGCATAGCCGGGAAACCGTTGAAGTTGAGGTTTTCCAATTAATTGATATGAAATTTGATGAATCGAAAAAGGGCAATGTTTACGTTCTTTGAAAGTGCAGCAAACGCTTAAAGATAAGAGTTATATTTAGTGCGTTAGTTAACTGATACATAAGTTACGTTTAAGTCAACAAAACGCTTCGTTTTGTACCCCTTACTTAAGTTTAATTCCGGTTTTCTAACACCTAAAAATTGAGAAGTTATAAAAAAAAAATTACTGTATGTTGGATCTTTTGTTTATGAGCCACGTTTCGCCGCATTAAGATATGGATACAGTTTGTAGTTTGACATATATTGTAACAAAATTTCGCAGGTGCAGGTTGCACTTCATGGTTTTCGAGGACTTCGAAAAAAACGGTGTTTTGCAATGCAAAAAGCTAATAAAAATTCAGCATGTTACGGTTTTTGTCGGAATTTGGTAATATAATGATTCTGGAGGTCGCTGAATTCGAATCTGAATTCAAAATTTCAGAAATGAAAATGGCGGACCCAAAATGGCGGATCATTTTTCGCAAACCTATGCGCATTTCCACTAAACTTTGTCTTAAGGGGTTTTCGGTAACGCTGATCTCAAATCTTAATTCAAAATTTCAAAAAACAAAATGGCGGACACAAAACGGCGGCTCATTTTTCTTAAAACCAAAAAAGTGAATGCGTTTCACTTCAAATCTTGTCTTTACGGGTTTTCGGGGTAGCTGCTTTTTAAACTGAATTTGGGAATTTGGGGTCGCAGATTTGAATTTTTTAGTTTTTTGGGGTTCCTGACCTTTCATTTCGAGAAAAAAAAACACAAATTTGTGCTCGTGGAAGCGTGGATATTTTTTTTTATTAAAAATTACTAAGCAACTTTATAACTGCACTTCTTCATCGTCTTTCTGATCGTCTACTTCATCGTCTTCCTCATTGAAACAACCGTAATCATCAGATTAAATTTAAATGAATGAAACGAAATGAAATCGGGAAACCAAATGCTTCTTATAAAAAGTTTCAACCAAAATGTCATGTTAAACTTTTATGAAACTCTTTGTATGCTCTATTTATTATTTTTACAATACGCAACACCAAAAATTCACAGTGACACAAATTTGGACCTAAGATAGGAAATCAGTTTGGTGTAAATGTATCCGCCATTTTGATTTTTGAAATGTTGACTTCAGATTCGAGATCAGCGACCCCGAAAACCCCCTAAGACAAAGTTTAGTGGAAATGCGCTTAGTTTTGAGAAAAATGGTTCGCCATTTTGTATCCGCCATTTTGATTTTTAAAATTTTTAATTCTGATTTGAGATCAGGACACCGAAAACCCCTTAGGACAAAGTTTAGTGGAAATGCGCTTAGTTTTGAGAAAAACGGTCCGCCATTTTGATTTTTGAAATTTTTAATTCTGACCTCAAGTCAGTGACACCGAAAACCCCTTAAGACAAAGTTTAGTAGAAATGCGCTTAGGTTTGAAAAAATGGTCCGCCATTTTGTGTCCGCCATTTTGATTTTCGAAGTTTCGAGTTCAGATTTGAAATCAACCATCCCGAAAACTAAATAGTACACATATTTACGCGGATCGGAAGATCCGTTTTTTTAATGCCAGCTTTTCGGTACAAATACCCCATAGTGCGCTGTTGAAAAAACAATAGAGATAATAATTGAAAACTTTGCCTATATTTTTGGTTTCAATATTTTGTTGGGTATCCAGTACTTTTTTAGTACTGTTTTACAACGCTGAGGCATGGAGTCAATTAAATTGATGATATCCATTGTAATTTTTTGCGACTCTGAATTAACTGCCTCCATGTGATCTGTATTCTTTTCATAATTTCGTGTCCGTATTTTTCGATCTACGAGTACAATTTCCCATAGATTTTCTATGGGATTGAGTTCTGATGATTGGACTTGTCATTCGAAAACACTACCTGAATTAGTTGCAGCTATTCGGTTACAACTTTCGAGGTGTGTTCTGCGTCATTGTCATGTTGGAACTTCGATACAATGTGCATATTTTCTTCCGCGTATGGATACATTACGTCATTTGGAATTGTCCTGTGTCCAATTCCAGTTAGAGTGTCTTGTACTACATCAAATTTTGGAGTCGAACTCGCGAGTTTTTGTAGGGACTCCGAATTTACAACTACGACTCCACAGATCTGCTTGCTACCACTTAAATCTGTTTTGTGTAGCACATTTACAGTTATAGATGAGCTTTCAGTTGCAGAAGAAAGTTCTGGTGCACTCTTAAAATAGCGTTCTCCTAGTTCATAGAAATTTTTCCGTGTGCTTTTCTTTTTGAAATGTTTTACACAATTTTGCAGATTTTTAAGCGTTTTAAAATATCATATACAGTTGCATGGTTCCTGTCAGCAATCATCGAGATTTCTCCCTGCCATGTTCAATAATACTGTGCAACAATCCGATAACATTGTGGAACAAATTCAGGTTAGCGAAAGTTAGGTCGATTCTGAGAGTGAGGGGTGAAAATAGAGGCTAAATTAGAAGACCCGTATCGCGGCGTTTGTTTATGTTAGTTCGAATTTTTTTTTTTAATCGACCTTCGAACTTTGCAGTCAAATGCCGATTTTCAGCATATTGTTTATATGGTTTTTTGGCTATAACTCGTCGACTAATTGATATTTTTTCAATCTGTAAAAGCCAAATTATTGCTAGAGACCTGTGCAACAATTAAAATTTTTTAAAAAATTGATTTAGAAAATTTTTGTGGTGCTTATAAGCAAAATGTTGGAAAAATTATTTTTTTTCATGCTTTTTGAAAATATTTTCCACAAAACTAAGTCGTTTTTGCTTTCTGTTTGATCTATAATATGCTTCTCAATTTCTTCAAAAATTTCATTTGATTTTTTTTTTATTTCGTACAAGCGAACTAATTTCAAAAATGAAGATTCAGTTAAGACTCGAAACTCAGCCGAAGCTGATGTCTATTAATTTTAGCTCGGTCGTGATAAAATTCGCTATTATTTTTTTTGGAACTTATTTCATTTTGTGAGTGATTTAAGTTAAGTGGATCGGTTTCATAAAAATAACAAATAAAACATTGTATAATATATATTGTATTAAAAATGTCGGAACCAAAATGTAAAATGGACCATTTTTGTAATGTTTCTGTACGTTTCATAGCAAGCGATGAAAAATGTGCCAATGCGAGTGATTTTTTTTTTCTCGCAAGAGTTTATCACTGACGTAAACTATGCCCCTAAAAAAGTTTGCTTTAATTGCTATTCAACTCTTATGCAATGGAAAAGTGAAAAGAAGAAGGCTATGCCTTTTGGTATACCAATGATGTGGTTAGACGACAGCCCGCATCAAGAAGAAAATTGCTATGGATGTATCAACTACCATCAAACTTTGAATAGAAGGAAAGCAAAGAATTAAACTTATGTAGCAGTGCCAAGTGTCCAATTACCATTACCGCACTCAGAATTCGTTCCAGTACCAACATACCGAAGTATTGATCTTCAAACAGATATCAGTACTACAACCGTCGCTGCTACATCCATGGATTTCTTCTCAGAATACGACCCTGGTGAAGGTACATCCTATGAAACATCAAACGACCCAATCCTAGTCACACAAAACCAATTGGATGGAATTGTTGCAAATTTGTGTTTGAAAAAATCAGAACTACTGGCTTCATTTTTGAAAGGAAATAATTTCAAAGGTACCAAAGTATATCGAAGCATATCGAAAACGCCAAAAAGAGTTAGAAAAGTTCTTCAATATGAATGATGCAAAAAATTTCGCTTATTGCAACGATATTGAAAAGTTAATGGAGACGATATGGTTAACCTATAAAAAAATGAATGGCGTTTATTCATCGATAGTTCACTAATCAGCTTAAAAGTTGTGCTTTTGCACAAGACAAATAGAGTGCCTTCTGTTCCGATTGCGTATAGCACTGACACTAGTGAAAATTTCGATTATTTGAAACACATTCTGGATGTAGTCAAATATAACGAACACCAGTGGCGCATTTGCTGCGACCTCAAAATAGTTTCATTGATTACAGGCTTAACAGCATCTGGCCGTCCAAAATATCCGTGTTTTTTGTGCGATTGGGATTCACGATACGGAGAAGGTATTAAAGGAAGAAACCAGTACAAACAGCATAACTGGAATAGTCGCATTGGACGGAAATGGCCTAAAGACAATAGGCTACACGAAAGTCTTATGCCTGAAATGAAAATTTAGTTGCCGTTGCTCCACATTAAACTTGGATTTTTGCTAAAAATTTTTTTTAAATGTATCGCAAAAAGACCAGCAGTATTCAACCGCTTAAGACATTTTCTCAAGACTTAAGGGGCGTTCAGACTACGCAAATATTTGACCAAATAAACGTAACCCCTAATTTTATGAAAGTTTTATTCAATCTTACATGATATATAAAAGACAAAATTAAGTTATGTTTTATTACATTAGTAATATTTAATATATTTAACTATATTCTATATCATATATTGTATAACTTAATGAAAATTATACAAGGAAAATTATACATTATTTAGGGGTTACGTTTATTTGGTCAAATATTTGCGTAGTCTGAACGCACCTTAAGTAACGCCAAAATTCAGGAAGGGGTTGCTAATGGTCCCGACATACGGAAACTAATGAGTCGTCAAGATTTTGACCAAGTTCTAACAGACCGAGAATTAAATGCATGGCTCGCATTGAAAGCAGTCATTAAAGGACTTTTGGGTAAAGAACGCAAAGAAAACTACAGGCAATCTCTTGGCAGCTTTCGATGAAATATGTCGTACACAATTCATCTCTTTCATCAGCATCTTGATCAACTCGCTCAACACTTGCCAACTGAATCTGATGACCAAGGCGAACGTTATCACCAAACTGGGCTTCCCTTTGAAATAAGGTAACTATAGAGTGTGCATATTTTGAATTCCTAGATTTTTCTAATATCTTTGTCAGACTGTACAATTTAAACATGTTAACGGTTGAAAACTATTTTCGTTTCAGGTACAGAGGAAAGAAATCTCCAGATGCAATACTCTCTGAAATTTGTTGGTGGTATAAAAACACCTTTGAAGAAGAGGAAAACGAGAAAAAAGAGGAATATCTGTTGGACGAAATTATCGACCTTCCTGATGATGATGACGATGACCAAGATATTAGAGAGAGCAATGATGTTGATCCACAGCCGCCTGCTGAACGGCAACTGGCCAAATCATTAATTTAGTTTATTTAATTTTTTTACTTAAAACTTTTCATAACTAACATTTCAAAAATATATTTTTTCCCATATTTTTATAATTTATTTTTCAATGTTTCTTCAAAACCAACACTGAACAAAATTGGTACATAAAAAATGAGAAGCAAATTAATAATAAGCTGGAAAACGCAAGTTTTGTATTATGATTGTTTTCTTTTCAAATTAAATTTATTAAAGAAACTGAGAAGCATATTATAGATCAAACAGAAAGCAAAAAAGACTTAGTTTTGTGGAAAATATTTTCAAAAAGCATGAAAAAAAATATTTTTTCCAACATTTTGCTTCATAAGCATCACAAAAATTTTCTAAATCAATTTTTTAAAAGATCGTAATTGTTGCACAGGTCTCAAGCAATAATTTGGCTTTTACAGATTAAAAAAATATGAATTAGTCGACGAGTTATAGCCAGAAAACTATATAAACAATATGCTGAAAATCGGCATTTGACTGCCAAGTTCGAAGGTCGATTAAAAAAAAAAATACGAACTAACATAAACAAACGCCGCGATACGGGTCGTCTAGTTTAGCCTCTATTTTCACCCCTCACTCTCAGAATCGACCTAGCTTTTGCTAACCTGAATTTGTTCCACAGTGTAATTATACTCAAAAAAAATCGAAATTGTAACACCGCTAAAATTGAGTTTTGGTGGTTTACAAGCAGGGTTGCCAATCAAATCAATAATTATAACATAACAATTACTTCAATAGTAGGTAAGGCGATTTCTTGCGACCGATGATTTATTCCACAATTTTCTCCCAATTTTGACAAAACGTATCTTATTTGAAAGGTATTTCTTTTTAGCTGTCCTCCAGATTTATAGATTTTTAAATTTTTACATTTTTTTATGTAAAATGCATTTAAAGTTGCTACTAACACATACATAAAATTATACAATGATATGTGTATGTTTATCAAATTTATTAATGTGTTTGCAAAAAGAAAAATGAGCTTGTTTTCTTCATTCACAATAATAATTGTGTTGAATTGAAAAATAATTTTGGACATAAACCAATAACGACAATAACGCAATCGCTATTTAAAAAGTGCTGAATTGTGAATTGACTAAAATTGATTACCATACCTTTTGGGTTTTTATTAAATGAAAAAATATATCCCAGAATTTCCACTCGAATGTCGAGGGCTGGGATCTGCTAGCTTAATATTATCACTGATGAAGGCTAAATGCCAGAAACCGTTAAAGAGTTTAGCTACTACCGCTGACTTCTATAGATATTCCGTACGCTTTAGAAAGAATAGCTATTACGCTTTAAAATAATAAAGAAAAGTAGCTGCTGATTTTTTTATTTTCAGTCGAAATGTCAATTTTAAGACAAGAATTGTTCAATGTTTGGATAAACATACAAGACATCAAAAAAAATTTGGGTAAGGTTATTGAATTGTAATGAGTAAAATTGGATTCACAGAAGAAGACAACAAAAAGAGCAAAGTAAAATGTATGCAAATTTGTTGATGAGCTTGGCGAGAAATTAAAAAATCTATATAAATACGCGAAGGTAAATTAATATTAATACGCGAAGGTAAATTTTCATTTCCCTTTTTAAACAATATGTGGCATGGAGGAGTATGAATATTGGCATAGTTATAACTCATATGGAGGAGAAACTGAGAATGATAAAATTTATGTTTAATCTGTCTTAAAAATATATTAAATTAAATAAGATAAAATATTTATAACAATTCGTTACAGCCTGTTAATGCGAATAATTTAAAATATATATCAAACACTATATGTTGAATTGTGAATTGCTAAAATTGATTAACACTGTGGTTTTCTGGAATAACCACGTATGTCCATTTTTGTCAGTTTTGAGTTATTGATGCCAAATATATTAATTTTTAACGCTCTTTACATGTGTTAAATTTTTTTTTTTAATGTTGACCATTTCTGAGTTTTTTTTTTTTAAATAACGACGAAACTTAAATGTTTATTAAATTAATTTGCAGCACTAACGACGTATGTCAACCTACGTTCGATCGCTGACAAATTATTTTCTCAGAAAACGACACATAGCGACATACGTTGTTATTAATGAAAAAAAAAAATGCAAAATAATTTTGGATTAGTTTTCAGTGTATAACCACTTATAAAAACTTGTGTGTTTATTTCTGTCATTTTTTGTCACTATTATTCTTGATACGTTGTTATATTATCGTCCAAAGTCCCGTTAACTTTTTGTTGACGAAATAAAAAATCCATTTTTCAAGCAGCAACAACTTATGTCTACATGGTGGTAGTTTTCTTTTTCAAAGCAAAAACGACGTTTGTGGACATAAGTTGTTTTATTTGCACACACTTTAAGTGTAATTTACATATTGTTTTTTCGTCCTTCTCTAGGATCTATTCTTCTGAAGATTTTTGACACAAAATAATATATAAAATAATATATCTGCAGGACTGTTAAATAAAATGTTCTAAAAACTTTATATTGAGCCCATAATTTCAAATATAACGTTTTTGGCTCCCCTGAACATTTTGATTTTATGACATACGCGGTTCTTCTAGAAAACTACAGAACATACTTTTAGGCTCAATTAAATATTCATAAATTTTTTACATATATAGATTTAAAAAGACTGGAAGACAAAAATTTAATGAAAAAATAATATTTTCTAGAATTTGGACTCGAATTTTGAGTGCTGGGCTATACTAGTATTAATAAAAGGAGAAAAAATGTGAAGATGTATGTTTGTCAGTTTAAATCCTATTTTGACCAAACTTCCCTCATTTGAAAGAGATTTCTTTTTAGCTGTCCACCAAATTTACAAATTTTTAAATTTTTTTGGAGTAAAATTTAAAGTTGCTACTAACACACACATAAAATTATACAATACTGTATGCGTGCTTACTAAATTTGTTAAAGTGTTTGCAGAAACTTAATATATTGAATGCGTTTGCAAAAAGTTAATGTGAATTGAAAAATAATTTTGGACATAAACCAATAACGACAATAAATAATGTTGAATTGTGAATTGGCTAAAATTGTTTTGCATACCTTTAGGGTGTTATAAAATAATTTAGAGAATGAAAAAATAAAATTTCTTAGAATTTTCACTCGAATTTCAAGCGCTGGGATCTGCTAGTTATTATTATTTATACCAAATGGTACTTTTTACCATTTGGGGAAAAATATTTAAAAAAATTTTTTTTTAATTTTTTCGTAAAGAGATAAATTGATTAATCTAATTGCAAACTATAGAGCACTTAATGCTCTATTAAAAATCAAATAAACAAATAAATATGTTTTTATATTATAACAAATTTAATATCAAATATTTGATTTTTTTTCATTAATAATGCTCCATATCAACAAAATTCACATTATTGTAATCAACATTACATCATATTTCACACTCATCATAATCATCATCATCATCATCATTTTCATAGTCATTATTTACATATTCATCATCATTAACCTCTTCTACAACTGTTGTGTTTGGCAAAATTATTAAATCTACTGCCATCTGTGTTATATGATGAATTTATTTCTTATAACTTTTACTTTTGCCGGTAAGTAATGGATCTGAACTAAGTAGAAACCTATTAAATATGTCTTCATTCGACATCTCGGGACTGGGTTTATGCACATAGTGTTCTCTATAATTTTGAAAAACTTTGTTTCGAACTTTTGAGCTTCCTCAGATAGGTGGCCAATTGGTAATAATGCATGTGATACTATTTCTGGCCCGTGAATAAGGAATATATGTTAGGTGGGAGGTGTATAAAACCGCCGATAGTGCTTAACGAAATGTCTGGCCATGTTGTGAGTATAGTTCCTAAACTTTTGAAACTTGAATCTCACGCTCGCAGGATACAACAATAAGTATCACATGCATTCGTTCTATCAGTTCTTTGTCGTCCACTTTTGTGCAGAAATAACGATATTCTGAAAAAAAAAAAACGTCTGGGAGTGTTGCCTGGCCAACGATCAGTCCAGTTTTCTGTCCAAACTCTTTCTGAATCCGAAATTTTGTAGCTGAAAAAATTTTCTTATCATCATCCGATCTAGCCTAACATTTTTTTATTGGAAATTTGTCTAATAAGTGAACAAGACATTCAAAAAATCGTATCCAGCTATGAAGGATAGATAAACCAAACTGTAAGGATTCTACATTTACTTCTACACAACTCATTCTGTCCACTGAATTGAAATCTTTAATTTTTTATCATTTATATTAGGGACTTTACGTTAGAGTGGACTGTAAATCAAGATATTAATATGTACCAAGATATTAATATGTATGTTGAACTAAAAAGAATTTGTTCTACAATTTGTAATATTTAGATTTCCTGTTCAATTGGTAGAATAAATTAAAAGTAGTGATTTTTATTAAATACATTGCATTTGTATAATATACATGATCATTAAAACAAGTTGTTGATATACTTTGATACATATCCACAATAGCAATAACAAAAATCACAGTACCGAAAATAAAGACAAAACAAAAACCAAAACTACGGACGAGTGTTAGCTTTTGCGTTTGCAGAATATTTTTATTTGCAACTGGGGATTTTTAAAAGAAAGTTAAATATTTTGTGTATTTGCAAATATACGCAAAATGTTTTTTGGAATTCACAAGCTGAAATTCCGTAGATATTTACTATGTCATCAGTTTTACACTATCTCACCCGATAACAGTTTGAAGCTCTATATTTATTTCAAAAATACCTTTCTTGGGATAAAGTTCAAAAAAAATATTAAAAATATTTCTACAACATTTTTCTAAAAATAGATTATCAACAAGACAGTTCATTACCTGAAGTTGAAGCTTCCATTTAAAAAAATTTTTGACTATAGAACAAATAATCAGAAACAATAAGAGTGTTAAATTCGGCTGTGCCGAATCTTTAATACCCTCCACTTCGGTTTGAGTCTTGATAATAAATGTAAATGAAAAAGTAAACAATTTGTTAAACTTAATACCAAATTATTTCAGCAAATTCTTTGGGTTGGTTTTCGTCTTTTCTATTATTTCGGATTTATTTCGGTGTTTGCTTTTTGGACATCGTGGTTGCTGATCGGCATGCATTTAGGTTATATACCTATATGCATGCGTTTCCGGTTATGTGACATAACTTCTCGTTTAATTTAGTTTTTGCTAATTAAATAGCTCGCCCTAACCTCCATTGCAAAGGTAGTGGTTGTGTAGGGTGGCTATATGCATTAAATCGTGCTAATTGGAGATGGCTGTATATTTTCTTTTAACTGGCCAAATATTTCTTCATTGCGGCCATGTAGGTCGGATGGAGTAACAAAATAATAACCAAAAAAAAGCTCTCTCAACTTTTTTATTGCCATATTTTGAAAACATAGAGAATAAATTTATAATAATAAATAATCAAATTAGGGATGCCACGCGCAAAAAACCAAATGTCCCAAACATTTTAAATAAAATAATTTGTTCTCTTTATTTTCTGAAAAACTTCAAATTTTCATCCAAAAAAAATTGTGAAAATTTATATATAAATAACATTCTCATCAAATTGCGTTTATTTATGTAACAGTTTTTATGTTCGCAATTCTTAAATATTATTTGAGGTTTTCTAAAATTCATTGAATTTAAATAAATGTTTTCCGTAGTGCGACTCTGTAAATTCCAATGAACCCACAATCGCAAAATATATCGACAGCTATTGTTGTTTCCACTAAGGATTAAGTGATTCACTATGCACATACATCTTAACGACAGTCGACAAATCTATTTTTCTATTTATTTAAATTGTAAATGAGTGGCATCTCTGTCAAAATAAGCGAAAAACACAAAGAATAGAAAAAAAACAAATTATTTCGTGTTTGGCAGGATGATTTTATGTTTATGTTTAATATCTTTATTTTTTTACTAATATTTCTGTTTATTTATTTGAAAATGAAATAAGGAATTGAATATGCTATTTAATTTTTTTATTTATATAAAAAAGTTTTTTAATAAAAGCAAAATATTTTCACTATTTCATGATTTTTATTTATGTATGACGACATTTCAACCTAAAAATTTAAGTTTTTATCGATTGAATAAACAACACAAAAATGGTTGTCGTTTAGATAACAACAACAGCTGACTTTAACAATAGCGAATATCGTTTAAAAATTTTACTGATAATTTTGCTATTTTCTTTATTTAACGTTTCGACTATCGTTAAAAGAAGTTACTGAATCGCGGTACTGAAAAGCTATTAATTTCTCCTGAATGGCAATATTTTTTTTTAATTTAAACATTTTTTAAATGTAAACATATTTGGTGTTTTTTTTTTTTTTTTTGAATTTCAATTTGTGTTTAACGAATAAAATTTATATATTAAAGATGCAATTGATGTCTTCTAAATTTGAAATTATTATTTCCGACGTTTTGGTATGATTTTCTGAATTCAATTAATATTTTCTTATTTATAATTGGAAATTTTAATTCCAGTTTTTAGAATTGATATTTTCTTAAATTTTAATGGAAAATTTAAAAAGTGCAATTTTGTATTTATGTGAATAATGCTTTATTAATTATAAACAATTTTTAAAAATTAGATGTAATCGCAATCAGATATTTAGTAGGTAAAGCAGAATAATAATTCTATATAACTATGTAGAACTGTTTTGAAACAAAAAACTCATTGATGAACTCGGTAACTCTATTTTGTAAAGACAACAAAAAGTTAATATGGCAAACTTATGTTCATATTTGTAAAAGAATAATGAAAAAACGTATGAAATAAAAGACCAGCCCGTGTATACTCTTAACATTGTTCTGTATGGTATCTATTTGAAAATATTGACATTCATGTTAAAATAGAAATAACTATTGTAAAGCTAATTAGAACAAAAATTGTGGCGCTATCTACTGTGGCATAGTCACGCTGAGCAAAATGAAGTGACGCTCTGTTAATGCAAAAGAAATTTATTTTCCCCACAACAAAATATTGCAGAATTTTATGTAAAAAAATAATATACCGATTTATTTCTAACATGCAGTTATTATGGATATACTACATATATAGAATATATGTATATTATTTGTATTATTTAATATGTGTATGTATATGTAAATATTACACACAAAAAATACAACATCAAACGTTATTTTTGTGTTTTTCTCTTTAAATAAATTAACACATAAAATTTTGTTTGCTTAATTTACACAGTGTTTTTTTTATTAACAACTTGGTATTTTAGCATTATTTGCTTTAGATGATGGTGAATTTTTACTCCCTTTACATATATTAACTCGTAGTGTCTGCTTGTCGACAACATTTTGGATCGATTTTAACCTCTTTCCCGTGACCCAATCGATCTGAAACTTTGCAGTCAGGCTCGTGGCAATGACAAAAATGATCTTACAAATTTTTTTAGAGATGCCAAAACAATGGAAACTTTTAAATTTTTCACCAGAGTTGATAAAACAAATGTACAAAGGGTTAGTTTTTATTATATTATTACCAACAAGAACCACAAAAACAACAAGTCCAGCTATGACAACAATACAACATTTAGAATAACAACAAGAACAATATAGAAACATCATATTTTTCATTTTTTTTTTAATTTTTCAGAGATTTCCCTGGACTTGTTCCACCGATTTTAATGATTTCTGAAACAGAAATGTTCCCATGAATTTGCTGAATCATTCTCACTAAAAACGATCACCTTAGCTATCCTATTGAGGGCGTGAACGTGACAAGAACAACATAGAAAATTATATTTTTTCAAGACTTTTATTAGTTCTTCATTCAAATCTCGGGCCCTAATCGACCGATTTGGACGATTTTAAATAGCAAACTTCTGAGGATGTTAGTGAATCATTTTTATATCAAGGAGCACCCTAGATGCCCGATTGATGCCGTCATCGTGATTTCCACAGACGGACAGACGGACATCGCTATATCAACTCCGGTTGTTATAAGGATCACAAATATATTTATTTTATGGGGTCCAAATTTTTCTCTAATTATTACAAACGGAATGACAAACTTATATATACCCTCTGCATACTGGAGTGGAGGGTATAAAAAATAAACCTCAAATTCGTAGTTTTTTACTTTTTACCACTGCACTTAATTAGCGAAAATTATTGAACTTTGAGAGAGTATAACAAAAAAAAGTAAACAACGTGGAACATTTTTTTACAGCCATTGATGGCGAATTTTATCTGCTTTAAACCAGTACCAAAACTTATTACAATATATTAACTTCAACTTTTGAATTAATCCTCGCTTTTAACACATTTTAACCCAACGTGCGACGCACTGTGGCTGAAATTTTGATTTCATTGGCCAAAAGTCCAATTTTTATTGTTACCGCCATTTTGTAGCGCTAATATATCCACATTAATGTAGGGTAAACTATTGTTAATTGAGGGCAGGGCATGCTGTCAAACTCAACTGTTTTTTAATATCAGAAAAAGGTGACTTTTTTGTTTTCTGATCAAAAATACATAGTTACTACTCGCAAGTTATCGTCGATAATGACCTGCGGTCTCCTTTACAAGGTTGGAAGGATTGCAGTTTTTGGTTGTTATAAGTGGTCAAAAGCCCTTCCGTTTAATTTTAGGGGTGTTCTGAAATATTTATTAAACTACCATATTTGTGCCAAATTTCAACTTTAGCGGAATAGAACTTCTAAGGAACAAAAGGGAGCAGAGAAAGGTGAAAGTGTCCTCATTAACCGCATGTATACTTTTGCACCCGTGACGATCCGCCGGTAGAACGCTTTTTTCATTTTAATGACATTACTCAAAAAAATTTCAAATTATGGCAATTTAAAGAGCCCTATAAGTATACAAAACAAGTATACCGATCGACTCAGAATCACTTTTTGAGTCGATTTAAGCAATGTCTGTCCGTCCGTCTGTGTGTCTGTGTAAACTTTGTAATCAAACTACAGGTCGGAAATATGAATATATTTGGATGAAATTTGGTATATAAGCTTTTATCGGCCTACTGAAATTAGTGAGAATCGGTCCATGTTCAGACCTAGTCCCTATACAAATGACCCCTATGAAATCGACATAAATTTGCCATAAGATCCATATTATCATATAGATCTCAGTCAAATTGGGTTTGTATATGTGTTTATTACATCCATTAATCAGTAGTCCGAAAATAATACCAATAGGAGAATTCTTAGTCATAGGCCCCATATAGAGCTGCTTCCCGATCTTCACTTAAATCTATCAAAAAACAAAAAATATTGCACAGATTTTTCTCAAATTTGGTATGTACATATATATTTTTTGAAAATATAAGTGACTTTACCAAATATGGTCAGGATCGGTATATTTTTCGACCTAGTCCCCATATAAATATAGCATCCGATATGAACTTTTTCATATCTGCATCCAAAAAAATTAATAAAATTGCCACTCAAATTTGGTTCATGCTTATTTTCTATATCCAATTAGTTGGACCTAAGAGATAAGGTCTATAAACGCATGTTATAGGGTATCGTAGTGTCGGTCTAGACGGACTATAATTTTTTTAGTTGTTTTTAAAAGCTTTTTTACCCAGATTTTTTTACAAAGGTTCAAAAAATTAAAACCCTTATTTTCATTTCAAAATCAGAATCATTGCGCTAATGTTCAGCAGATTTATTTTGCAAAAATTAACAAATTTTACAGCAAAAATGATAAATTTTTCTGTAGTAATAGCAATACTATTAGGTAATATTACTAACGTTTTTTTAAGTGGAAACACTCTTTGAGTGTAAACAAATTAGCAAATTTGACAGCAAAAAATTTTTAATTTTTCAGTAGTTATAGCATAATTTCCAGTTATTTTACTTTTTTTTTAGTGTATAATTTTTTTTTATGTAAACATTAAAAAAAAAACCCATTATTACAAAAAATGCTTGTAGTTATTATTAAAATCGAAATATGCCATTTTTAATAAATAAAAAAATAAAAAAACCGTACTTCACGCTAAAAGTTAAAAAAAATGAAAAGTTCAACTTTGACCTCGAATTTCTTCAAAAGTACTCAATCAATTTAAATGAAATCAACTAAATATCTACCCACTAGAAAAAGAATTACTATAATATTTTGAAAATAAAACAGAATCTAGCTCAACTAAATATCAACCCACTAGAAAAAGAATTGCTAAAATATTTTGATCTATCCCTGGTACGAACTACCGGCCATCCTCCACAAAATTGTAATCCATGGGGCGAATATAACTCAACAGTTTTGGTTTACCAATTGGCACGATATCAGACGGCTAATTACATTCACGAAAGATTTCGCGTGCAAAAAAGAAGCTAGAGTTATTTCAATCAAAAAAGATCTTTCAAATATGGAAAGTCGGAACATATTTGTGTTAACGTTGTGTCTTTACTTTCTGAACCTATATTACAAGAAATTGAAAATAATGTCGTCGCAGAGTATTTAACTATTTAAGTGATAAAAGCAGAGACTAAAGACTCCATGGACAATGTATTGCAACAAAGTGTTTTTGAAAAAAAAGAATTTTTTATTTTTACTTTCGAAGTATTTTATTTCTAACTTACCGAATTGTTTGACTTTAATAAAATAAAAACAAGTAAAGAAAACTACAGTCGGTCTATACCGACTATACGATACAATATACCATGCGTTTAGAGACCCTATCTCTTAGGTCCAACTAATTGGATATAGAAAATAAGCATAAACCAAATTTGAGTGGTATTGTTATTAATTTTTTTGGCTGCAGATATGAAAAAGTTCATATCGGATGCTATATTTTTATAGGGAATAGGTCGAAAAATGGACCGATCGTGACCATATTTGGTAAAGTTACTTAAATTTTCAAAAAATATAGGCAAACCAAATTTGAGAGAAATCTGTGCAATATTTTTTGTCTTTTGATAGATTTAAGTAAAGATCGGGAATAAGCTCTATATGAGGCCTATGACTAAGAACTGTCCTATAGGGATTATTTTTGGACTACTGATTAATGGATGTAATAAACACATCCAATTTGACTGAGATCTATATGATAATTTGGATCTTATGGCAATTTAAGTCGATTTCATAGGGGTCATTTGTATGGGGACTAGGTCTGAACATGGATCGATCCTCACCAATTTCAATAGCGTCCATCCTATGGCCGATGAAGGCTCACACACCAAATTTCATCAAAATATATTCATATTTGCGACCTGTAGTTTGATTACAAGGTTTACACGGACACACAGACGGACGGACGGACGGACGAGCGGACATCGCTAAATCGACTCAGAAAGTGATTCTGAGTCGATCAGTATAATAAAAGATGGGTCTATGTGATATATTTTTGGTTGTTACAAACAGCAGCACAAAGTCATTATACCCAAACCATATAGTGGTATAGGGTATAATAAAAAAAATTAAAAAAGTTATAGTCGGTCTAGACCGATGCCCTATACCGTGCGTTTAGAGACCCTATCTCTCAGGCCCAACTAACTGGATATAGAAAATAAGCATAAACCAAATTTGAGTGGGATTTTTATTAATTTTTTCGGCTTCAGATATGAAAAAGTTCATATCGGATGCTATATCTATATGGGGACTAGGCCCAAAAATGGACCGATCCTGACCATGTTTGGTAAAGTCTCTTGTATTTTGCAAAAATATATACAAACAAAATTTGAGAAGAATCAGTGCAATATTTTTGTTTTTTGATAGATTTAAGTGAAGATCGGGAAGCAGCTCTATATGGGGCCTATGACTAAGAGTTGTCCAATATGGATAGTTTTTGGACTACTGATTAATGGATGTAATATATACATACTAAGACTACGATTTGTGTGATAAGTTGGATCTTATGGCAATATATGTTGATTTCATAGGGGTCATTTGTATGGGGGCTAGGTCTGAACATGGACCGATTCTCACCAATTTCAATAGCGTTCATCCCATGGCCGATAGAAGATCAAATACCAAATTTCATCAATTCATATTTGCGACCTGCAGTTTGAGTACAAGCTTTACATGGACACACAGACGGACGGACGGACGGACGTCGGACGGACGGACATCGTTAAATCGAATCAGATAGTAATTCTGATTCGATCGGTATAATTAAAGATAGGTGTAGTTCAAATATTTTTGGTTGTTACAAACAGCAGCATAAAGTCATTATACCCAAACCACATAGAGGTATAGGGTATAAAAAATATATAGTAGTGCGAAATAAAAAAAATGGGAATTTTGTAGAAACCTTTTTTATTTATTTTTGGCGACTTTTGATTTTGTCGATTTATGTTTTTGCGATTTTTGATTTTATAGGTATTTGACTTTGACGATTTTGTTTTTTGCGTTTTTTATTTTGGCGCTTTTTATTTGGTGTTATTATTTATACTATCAGATTCCAGCCCTCGAAATTCGAGTGTAAATTCTAAGATATTTTATTTTTTCATTAAATAAAGACCCTGAAGGTATGCTAATCAATTATAGCCAATTCACAAATCAACACAAAAAAACAAACTCATTTTTATTACAAACACATTAAGAAATTTAATAAACACACACATAGCATTATATAATTTTATGTATGTGTTAGTAGCAACTTTAAATGCAATTTACTCAAAATAAAGGAAAAAATTAAAGAATCTGTAAATCCGCAAAACGGCTAAAAAGAAATACATTTCCAATAATATACGATCTTCAAAACATCGAGTGTAGCTTCGGCTGTGTGGCACGTAGTACCATCCTGTTGAAACCAAATGATGCCAATATCCTCCTCTTCAATTTTTGTGAACAAAAATTCGTTCAACATGGCCCGATAACGATCGCCATTGACTGTAACGGCCACTCCTTGCTCATTTTCGAAGAAAAATGGCCCAATTATGCCTCTGGACCAAAATCCGCACCAAACAGTGACTCTTTTAGGGTGTATCGGCTTATCAATGTATGCGTGCGGGTTTTCTGTGCCCCGAATGTGACAATTTTGCTTGTTTACATACCCGCCAAGATCAAAATCGCGGGTGCCACGCCTATTCTTCCGATCCCGCTTATTTTTTCCGCGACACTTCAAATTAGTGTAATATGTTACATTGGGGTGGCCCTTCATTATATCGAGGGCAAAACAGTGTTCGAATTTAAAGTCTTACTGCTTAGAAATATGCGAATAGCAAAAAAAAACTGAGAAACACAAAGTTTTGGGTCAATCAAAAAAAATTTAGAGGTGCCTCAACGCGACTGAAAATTTCAAGTGTGTTTATATTTGGGAAAATATGACTTTTTTCATATTTTACGAAAATTTTATTCTATAGTTTAATTTTTTCGACATGGTGTTATATGAATCAATATTAGTACTAAATATTCTTTTCAAAAAGCTATATAACTTCAAAATCGAATAAAACCTCGTCAAGAAATAACAAATGTCCCAGACCACTTGTGCCAAAAAAAAAAACTCTAGGTCATGAAATGTGATGATCATTTTTTCAACTTTAAATTCATAATTTTGTTTTGGTCTCTATAATCGGGAAAAAATTGTTTTTTGTGAAATATTCAGTAAATGTACTCCTTCTAAATACTTTGTATCAAAAGTCAGATTTCTACATTTAAGTGTTAATTTTATAGCCCAGGGTTTCTGAAAAAAATAATATGACCGCATTAACCCTTTTCAACTTGGGGTAGCATATGACCCCAAGCTAATGAAAGACTATTTATTCAAAAAAAATCAAATATTTTGCAAGTGCTGTTGAATTTTTAGATGTGACGCTTAAAATAAATTAACCAAATATGCAAGTCTTCCAACGAGGCAAACTTTAAATTTTGGTATATTTAAAATAAATTATTTGTTCGAGTAAACTAGATGAAACCTTTACTATGGATTGGGAAATACAATTGTGCTAAGTATAAACAATAACACAATATAACAGTCTGAAAAATGCCAGAAGTCCGAAATGCCAGCAACCGGTCTCATTATGAGTTCAGAGTAGTTATAGTTTTTAAATATATATTTTTTCTTCTTGTCTACCACGCACCATTAAAAAAAGAATTTTTAATTTTATATTCCAATTTTTTGGTATTGACTGTTCAAGTCATCAAGAATAAATTTTGTTAAAAGTTTCCATATTATTGTCACCCACTGTACATACTATAAGTACATAAAACAACACATTTGAATACATTTTTTTTTTCTTTTTGATGTGTAAACATCTATACGCGCAGTGGGGTAAATTTCTATTTCACAATACAATCACAAAAACAGGTGAGAGCTGACACATAACGCTGTGTGACTTATGATTGTATTGGTGAAAAAATTATGATATAACATTGTTTTTTTATGCCACTTTTTTAAAAGCGTCATCTATGTATCACTTATATACGTTTATATTGGGATATTTTTAACGTTTTACAGCAAAGGGTTGTTGAATTAGCTGAAACAGTTTTTGCTATAAGTGATAAATAGATGACGCTTTCTGTTTGATTTTAAAAAATGACATAAAAAATCTGTAATTACTAGATGTTTACACATCTTCCCTGTGATCGGACTCACATGATTTTTTTTTTTAATTTTAAGACCTTCCTTTATGAAGGTTGGCTGCAGATAAATGTAGTGTGAAACAAACAATAAAATCAACATACTCGTAGTTATTGGATTTTTACCGCTATTTTCTAAAGGATTATATTTATTTCCCCATAAGAAAATTCTATTATTAATTTTTAGATCTACCCGACTCTAGCTTTTTAGCCTGAGAGCTATACTACAATATCCAATAAAAAATTCATATTAAAAAAATTTCCATAAAAATATACTTCATTTAGAAAGTTTTTGTTCAAAAATCTTCAAACTGGAATTGGTACAACTTGCGACTTAAAAAAAATAATATAAATATTTAATAAAGTTTTAAAGAAACACAAACCTTTAATTAATATTAATAAAAACAATGCTTCACTAATATCGAGAGCCTGACTATATTTGAAAACTGTCTAAGTTCAATATACTCTGAGCCTGTGATATAAATTTAAAGCAAAATAACAACATTATGCTTTTTATTGAAATTTTTGTTGTTATACTATTTCGAATAACATTTTTTCGATTTCGTAAAATTATAGCATTTTCTAAAATAAATATGAAAATAATAAATATTTCAAAATAAATTTAACATGTTTTTTTGTCCACCAAAAAAACTCATTTCTCTTAAAAATATTAAATGTCAATAGTTTGTGCACAACATTGAAATAAGTTATGTTCAACCCTTTAAAAAGAGAACGAAAAAGGTCGAGAAAAAATAATTTATTAAAAAATTCTGGAAAAAAAAAACATAAAATAAAATGAAATAAGCAAGAACAAAGTACCCAGCAAACAGGAAAGTAAAATCATTCTAAAAGAATCCCATTTTCATAGCTTTCAATAGAAAAATTTTTTTTTGGTGTGATTACAAACAACTGCCACAGATGTCAAGGAATATACATTCTTTCAAATCTTTACAATATCAAATTTAAATGATGATTAACCAAATTTATATTGGGTTTTACAAATTGTTATCGAGAAATAAAAAATAAAAAAAATGCAAATTAACTTGAAATAACAAATTTTTCTAAAAAAGTAAACAATTAATTGAAATAAATTAACTTGAAATAAGAAATCTTTATAAAAAAAAGTAAAAAATTAATACTAATAAATTGCATTTTTCTTCTTTATTTAAGTATTAAAAAATAAAATATTTAGATTAAAAAAATGTGTAAATAATGCAGTTCGGTCAGTTATCTCAAGATATATCTGCTAATGAATAATTTTAGGTTTTTTTAATAAATTTGATTGAAACAATTTTTTTTAGCAGTACACGTGCAAGAACACGAAGTTAAAATAAAGATACACTCGAACCTGTGTGGTTTATGTGTGTTCGAAACAAAAAATACGTGATAGAAACATGTTCGTGTACATATTTAAATATTAAAACGAAACACAGTCATGATTGTGTTCGGCACCGTACAAAATTTAGAAACACACATAACTGATATGAAAATAAAAATATGTGTTGACTGCTTTAGAACAGAAGATTGTGTGTTTGATGTTTGTATTTTCTGAACCTTGATTTTTAATTGATATTATTTACAATTAATTAATCACATATGTTTGTAATATATATATATATATATGTAAAATAAATATTTCTTACTTTTAACTCCTTTTGTATAAAATAGTATATGTATTTAATATCACCCAAATAAATAAATAAAAAAAATAAAATTTTTTCAAGCAATTCCACATTTTTATCAATATCTCAGGAACTAATAAGAGCTCACTCACAAAATGCGGAGGATACTATCAGGATTAACGTATATTTTTCCAGAATTTTAAAGATTTCATTTTTTGAGATATAGCTTCCCAAACTTTAAATCATGTGATAGTGACCTTTGGCCTTTCAGAAAAAAAAATGAACTAAATGAAGTTTAAAGCTACTCTCAATACCTTTAAAATAACACAAATTTTGATCGTGAATGTTTTTAATATATAAATTATAATGGCAGACCACTTATATGTGATTTAAATGATTTTTTTCATTTTTTTGACGCGCCATATCGCAGGAACAGCAGAAGCTGGAAGTGCAGAATTTTACGTTTATCTTAATTGAGTAAGGTGCAAACTGACAACTAAAGCCGTTTTCTTTTCTGACAAAAAATGTCGCACTTTATTTTGAAAAATGTATTTTTTTATATATTCTAAATTAAAAGCTACTTTTCTTATACATCAATCGAAAAGTCTCAAAAGCAAGCCTTCGTAAATCGCAAAAAATTAAAGCCATTCACTTTTTTCAGGTCATAATGTGAGAATATTTCCCCATTGTTCCCCTTTTTTTGAATATGTTCACCCTATGACTTCAAAGAGTATAATAATAAAATTCTTTTGCATTTTATGAACACAGCTCTTTGAGACCTTTCGGTTTATGTATAAGATAAGCTTGCTTTTAATTTAGAATATGGGGGATTTCATGTCAAGTGCACCAACTTTTGAAACCGATGTCTTTGGATCGGGATGAAATTTGCACCAAGGTTAGTCCTATTGGATAGTAGTTTAGACACAATTTTTCAACAAGATCGGTCCAGATCTCTCTGAGTTAGAGGGGATCAAAATTTGACATTTTGGCCAAACAGGTGTTTTTTCTCATCCATGTAACTTATTACCTATTGTTCCTACAAAATTTTCTCCCAAAGAGTTTAGATAGCTATTTCTTCAATATTTCGGAAAAAAATACTTTTAAAAAAAAAAATAAAAAAATTAGACTTTTTTTTTGCTAAATTAAAGCATTTTTTGCCTTTTTTTTCAAAAAGTGAATTTTTTTTTTTTTTTTTTCATAAGAAAGCTTAGGACTTTTCCTTTAAGAGCTTTTTGGTCGCTTAGTGGGATGGGAGTGGGATATCTATCAAAATAAATGTTTTGTAACTCAAGACAACGGTTTTTTAATTTTTCACAAATGCACTATTTTGAATTTTTTCCTATTTGTATGTAAAACCTTACAAATAAAACTGATACTGAGAAACTAGACAAATTAACCTTATAACAAATTAACCTTATAACATACCTAACTAAAATTTTATACCCTCGATACTGTAATACCCAGAATATGTTAACCTCAAGAAAAAAATCGCTTTTTTTCTATAGAAATGTTGAAAAATTATTATTTTTTATTTATTTTTAATAAAAATTAAATTAATGTATAATAATAATATTAAAAATAAAAAGATAAATAATTTATTAAAATTTAATCTTAATTGCATTAGATCCATTTATATCATAACTATTTTTATACATAATTTATTGTAGCTGATGAAGTATTCAAGTCTTGTAAATTTTTAAATACCCAGTCTTTCATCCAGCTTTTTTGTCGCCTTTATTTACTGCGTTTTTTGTCAATCCTTTCTTGGCGTTACTAAGTTCAGCTGTTGATTTCGCTGCTGGTTTATTTGTTGTCTTTGGAAAGAAATCGCATTGAATAGAGGCAGAAAACTTTTTCAACTTGAGTCTTCCATCGACAAGCGGTATAAAAGCATGGTATTGAGCGGTGCCATCGATTGTTACCGCAGCATCGAATCTGCTCTTCAGTGTTTTCAATGTTTCCTGATGATCCTCTTTGCAACTTAAAACTATTTTAGTTTCTTTACAATAACTCTTTGCCCAATGGAATAAAGCAGTCGCATCTAAGATGCGATCTTGATGAGAGCACTGGAGGCTATACTTCGCTGCATTTCTTTTAAGGTTTGCTCCAATACCATCACATGCTTCTTTACCATGAGCAGTAGCATGAATATGCCACTCAGCTGGCATTCCAAAATCTTTTTCATGGGCCATAAGATTTGCCAAGCTACTTTTGTTTTTAAAATGTTGACGAGCTCCGTCCGAAACGTAGTATACCTTCTTTACTGTAAATTTAGATTTTAGAATTTTAGTATTCTCTTCTGGTACTCATAAACTGCAACACTATCATGTTTTAAATCGTCGGATATGATTGCCATACTTTTGTGTTCCAGTTTTTCATCTTTCATGTAGTAAATAACTACTGTGAATATAGTTGCTTGGTCGTTATTGAAGTGGAATGCTTGTATGGCATCCTGAAGAACATATTTATAGTTTTCTGCGAAATCATATGAAATAACGAATTCACCAGACTTCAAATTTATGTTCAAATTCTTGAAGAATGACCATTGCTCTCTGACAAAAAAGTCATGGTTTCTCAAGTTTAGCAATCCTGTACACATTTCTTCCACAAAATCGTCCACATTTAAAATGATTATTTTCAATGTGCATCTGTCAGTCTGAATCCAAGAATCAAATTTGACCTCCTCTATATATTCTCGATCTAAAGAGTTGATTAAATTTTCTTTGATGAATGTGGTTTTCGGGCAATTGGTACATTCACCTAAGTGGCAAAAAGTTGTCGCATTAGCACACATAGTCAATTTAAGGCAATCGCGGTAATCGTGTAAATCTTCTGCCGAATCATCTGTTAAATACTTTAAGTTGATTTCCTTCAACATCAGTTTAACATTTTCATGGTAAATTTGGGTTAATTTCGTGAAGCCAGATTGAAATGTTGCAAATAACTGTTTCAGGTTACAGATAACCATTCTCTTCTGTTATGTTATGAAGTTATGTTACATACCTTCGGAAAGGTTAATTTGTCTAGTTTCTCAGTATAAGTTTTATTTGTAAGGTGTTACACACAAATAGGAAAAAATTCAAAATAGTGCATTTGTGAAAAATTGAAAAACCGTTGTCTTGAGTTACAAAACATTTATTTTGATAGATATCCCACTCCCATCCCACTAAGCGACCAAACAGCTCTTAAAGGAAAAATCCTAAGCTTTCTTATGAAAAAAAAAAAAAAAATGCACTTTTTGAAAAAAAAAAGCAAAAAATGCTTTAATTTAGCAAAAAAAAAGTCTAAATTTTGAAGAAATAGCTATCTAAACTATTTGGGAGAAAATTTTCTAAGAACAATAGGTAATAAGTTACATGGATGAGAAAAAACACCTGTTTGGCCAAAATGTCAAATTTTGATCCCCTCTAACTCAGAGAGATCTGGACCGATCTTATTGAAAAATTGTGTCTAAACTACTATCCAATAGGACTAACCTTGGTGCAAATTTCATCCCGATCGGAAGACATCAGTTTCAAAAGTTGGTGCACTTGACATGAAATAGAGTTGACATGAATAGAGTTGGTAACCCCGTTGGTTAAACGTCAATTTTTGGTGGTCTTTAACAATATTTTTTTAAACATTAAAAAATAATAGTTTTATGGTTGTTTTAATATAAAAAGTAATTTGTTCTAATAAATCATTATAAAAGGAACTCGAATTTTATAAAGAACAATGAGTAAAGGCCGTCGAAGTGTGAAAAACAATATTATAAATTGCGACGAATGCAAATTAGTGGTAGAGGAAGAAGAAGATTTTATTGTTTGCGACAAGTGTGACAACAATTACCATGTAATGTGCACAACATTGGGCAAACGTAGATATCAGCATCTACTTAAGCATAAAACCGAAGAGTACGTGTGTCATCGTTGTGATGGTAGTGGTAATTTTAAATCTGAGTTAAATAACATCAAAGTGGAATTGAAGAAACTCGATCAGCTGTCTGAACTGAAAGAAACAATGATGTTTATGTCGAAGCAGTATGATGACATACTGAAAGGTGTTGCAGAAAACAAGAAAAAAATCGAAAGTGTACAAAAGGAAAACAAACTATTAAAGGCTGAAGTAGAAACTCTAAAGAATTCTGTTAAAAATTTAAATGAATATAGAGTTAAAAATGATTGTTTGATAAGAGGTGTAGTTGCAGCAAGTGGTTCATCTGCTGTAGATACAGTTTTAAAAATAACGAGTGATGTTGGTGTTGAATTGCAGCCGGAAAGCATTGATGATGCGTATTTCATTAAAAATAAAAATCAGTCTACTGAAAATAAAAGGCAAATGATAGTAGTGAAATTTAACTCAAAGCAGTCAAAAGATAAAATGATGTCTGTTAAACCGAAACTAATGGAAAATGAAGCCACAAAGGAAGTTTTTGTAAATGACTACCTGAGTAAGGAGACGCTAAACTTGCTAAAATATGCAAAGCCATTGAAGGATGTTGGTTACCGTGCCGTTTATCCAGTTCATGGTAGAGTTTTCGTGAAGAGAAGCGAGTTGTCAAAGCCTAGAGTAATTAGATGCGAAGCAGAAGTCGATGAATTATTATTGGAAGCAACCACAAGAAAGTCAACAATGCGGAGATCTCAAAATGCAGCAGCTGAGGATGATGATTTGTATTTATCATCGTAATTAAAGTAATGTATTTTTTATTAAATCATTTTGTTATGTATACTTATTTTTTTCCCCTTATGAATAATAATAATTATTTTGTTGATTTTAATTCTTTTGAAAACTATGTAAATAACTCAAATCCATTATTTAATATAATTTCTCTAAACGTCAGAAGCATTTCATCAATTAACAAATTTAATAGATTTAAAACTTTTGTAAATATGTTACCACGTCTACCCAACATTATTGCCGTACAAGAGACATGGTTTGAAAGCAAGTTAATTCAATTATATAACATAGAAGGTTTTAATACCGTGCACTGTTGTCGAGCCGATGGTTATGGTGGTACCTCCGTTTTTATTAGGAAAGATATGGAGTATAATATCAAGTTATGTTCAAGCAATGATTTCGTTGAAATGATAATTTTAACATTTGAAAATACTAAATTGAATGGTAAATCCATGGTTTTTGGTTCATTTTACAGATCACAAAAGTGTGTTTCAAACAATTTTTTATCAATTTTGGATAATATACTTCGTTGTTATGGCCGTAGTCCTTGTATTTTAGTTGGTGACACCAATATTGATAGCTTAGATATGCTTGCCTCGGAGGAGCTCATGAATTTGCTAGCTAATTATGATTTTAAAAGTAGTCATACCTTAATAACACGTCCGGTTAGTGGAACTTCAATTGATCATGTCTATTGCAATTTGAATAGTGATTTATTTATTGACAGTGTCGTATGTAAGTTATCGGATCATAATTTTGTATCAGTGAGAATTGGAATTGAGACTCGAACCCAAGTTTATGAAGAAGAGATTCATTGGCATTGTAACTATGACGGTGTTAAAAATTACGTTTATGAACATTTACAAAGAATAGATCTAACTGGTGATCCATCAACTGATACGTCTTCGTTAGTCTTGTGTGTTGAAAAGGCTATAGAACACTCCACTGTGGGAAAAAAGGTGAAAAAAAATCTCAAAAATGAAATTACGCCGTGGGTAAGTGGAAATTTGGAGAAATTGTTTTTGTATAAGAAAAAACTCTTAAATATGAGAAGGAAAAACCCAAACGACTTTGATTTACAGAAAAGACTTCAAGCAATTAGCAGAGTGATAAAAATAGCGTATAGGGTATCAATGAATAATTATTATGAAGATAATCTAAGAGAAATACAACACAATCCGAAAAAAAGTTGGAAGTTTCTTAATGAAAGTCTTGGAAGAACTTTAAATAACTCTATAAAACTTAAGAATGAAAATGGTGATGCCATTGTGGAAGATTCTGAGAAAGCAGAAGCTTTAAATAAATATTTTATTGAATCTGTGCAAGATTTAAAATCAGAGATTGAACATTACCCTGCGGATACGTGTAACTTATTAAGAACGTTGATTCAGCACAATGACAGTTTTCAGTTGGAGTTCGTTACTTCGGAGGAAATAAACAATGTTATTTTGAGTTTAAAACCAGGAAAGAGTCCTGGCCATGATAACGTGTCGCCAAAAGTGTTATTGACTTGTAACAGTGTAATAACGCCGTTTTTGGTAGATATTTTCAACAGCATGTTGGTACGAGGCACTTATCCTGATATTTTAAAAATACACAAAGTTGTACCAATCCCTAAAGAAAAAAATGTCACTGTTGTAAATATGTTTAGACCTATAGCTATACTGTCAATTATTGATAATGTCTTCGAGAGAATTTTACATACTCAAATTTCTAACTATATGCATAGTCAAAATTTACTAAATGAGTTCCAGTATGGTTTTAGAAAGGGATGTGGAACCGAAGAGGCAACTGTTAATGTTGTAAACTTTATTTGCAAAAGCTTGGATGAGGGGTACAAAGGCGTGGCGGGCATTTTTTATGATTTTACGAAAGCTTTTGATCTTATTGATCATAAAATTCTTATGCAAAAGCTTAGATATTACGGTATTTGTGGCAGAGAGCTGTCCCTAATAAGAAGCTATTTGACAAATCGTAAACAATTTGTACAAATAAACTCACATAAAAGTGCTTTTCGTGACGTTGAATATGGAGTGCCACAGGGTAGCGTGCTCGGCCCTTTATTATTTACGATTTATCTCAACGATTTAAAAAATCTGTGTCTTTCTGGTAAACTTTTTATGTATGCTGATGACATCTGTTTGTTTTATCCATATAGGCATGAAACAGCTGTAAAAGCGTATATGGAACGGGATGCATCTCTAATATGTGAGTTTGCCAGAATAAATAAGCTTGTGTTAAATGCTAAAAAAACAAAATTATTAAGATTTAGACCCCTTAGTCAGCAAAATCAAGGCTTTAGTGTATTTGTGGATGGAAATGTTGTTACGGAACAAAATTCAATAACTTATTTAGGAGTCATTTTACAGAGTAACCTTAATTGGAGTCTACATATTCAACATACTAAAGGAAAAATATCACAAGCTATTGGATTTTTATATAAATTTAAAAATAAATTTAGCAAAGATACTAAATTTCTTATATATAACGCATTAATACAAAGTCATTTAAATTATTTAGCTATATTGTACGGTTATAAAAATTCAAATGAGCTGAAATCGCTTCAACGATCGCAAAATAAAGCTCTTAAAATAGTAGCAAATCTTCCTATTTTACATTCTACTTTTTCGTTATATCGTGATATTTTTCCATCCGTTTTACCAATTCATGGACTTCACAAGTTACAGCTTCTTTTGTATGTCTTTAAATGTTTGCACAATATTGGATACCATACAGTGCAGTTTTCAAGAAACCAACAAGTTTTCAACACCAGAAATAATAGCAACTTAGCGGTAGCTAGATGCAGGTTAGAAACAACCAGACAACGAGGAGAGCATGTGGGTAGTCGTGAATTCAACAATTTACCACCAAATTTGAAATGTATATTGAGAATTTCTTCTTTTAAGAAGTCAGTAAAAAGTTATCTATTTGGAAATTTGGAAGAGCTTCTGACTTAATATATTTTTTTTATGCAATGTACTTAAATATTAGAATTATTATTACTTTTTTTTTGTTATTTATTTTTTAGTATTTGTAAATAATAATGTTTGCCAACTCGCCTCATTAATGCCTTTATGGCGCTGAGGCTTTGAATTTGTTATGAAATATTTTTGGAATAAATAAAAAAAAAAAAAAAAAAAAAAAAAAAAAAAAAAAAAACCCCCCATGTATAAAAAAATACACTTTTCAAAAAAATTGCAAATAAAGTGCGACATTTTTTGTCAGAAAAGAAAACGGCATAAGATTCAAAGGTGATGAAAATCCCTTTGTTGGTTATAAAAGTTTAACCCAAAGGTACTTTTTTAAGAAAATTTATTTTTTTAAGAAAAAATATTTTTAAATAAATGTACTTTTTTAAGAAAAGCTACTTTTAAGAAAATTTACTTTTTTAAGAAAAGGCACTTTTTTAAGAAAGTACTTTTTTAAGAAAATTTACTATTTTAAGAAAATTTATTTTTAGGACACCCGTAGAACGACTTCTGTTGTCTGTTATTTTTTTTTTTTTTTTTGAGAATAATGGTCATTGCTCAATTTAACCCAATTATAAACCTATGATTTTGAAGTTCAAACGGTTAATAAAATATTCTCAACCATTTTGTGAGTTTATGTATAAAATCTTAAAACTAAATTCGAACCACATTAATTTTTTTACTAAAACAAACAAAAAACAAAATATTATTATGAACTTTTTAAAAACTCGAAAACCATTTTATCGGTTTTAGAATTTTTCTGTAATTTTCCATTAGCAGGAGCATTATGGTTAAACAAAAAAGGAGGATAATTTATAACTATTTGTTATGGGTTTTTTGTTAATAACTATACGCAATACAATACATTATAACATTTTCTTTTATTTTGTTTTAATAACTCAACTTATGAAACCCACACACCTTTCTAAGTTATGTATGTATGTAGTCTTTAATGGTTTTCGGTCATGTGGAAAGAATTGATATTTGTTTTTTTTTTTTTTTTTTTTTTTTTTTTTTTTTTTTTTTTGTTATGGCTTTTAACATTATCTTCATTATACGAGTAAACGAAATTTTTGTTTTAAATGTGTCATGGTGATATCAATTTTTTTTATTTATCGCGCGTGCGGATTAAAAGCACCATAACTTGATAACTAAAAAAAATATTATATACTTTAGTTGTATAGGCAGGTTTAGGTGGATAGCGGAAATCTGTATTATACAGGTAATATGACAAGGCTCGTAGAGTGTTCATTTTAACAATGATGATTTATGGATCTATTATATACATTAGGGTGACAGCCATTTTTTTTTTTTTTTGAACTTCAATACGTGCGGGTCGATTATTGTGATACTCGATCTAGTGCGCAAAATTTGAGCCAAATACTTTCTGGACGCGCATTGAGTTGAAAGTCAAAGTTCAAATATGCATTTATATGTAAGAATTATAAAAAAAAATTATTTTTCACAAAAATTTTGATATTAGTAATTGAGTTTCAATTAAATTAATTAATAAACCATAATCTAGAGTAAATTGTATTTCTAACAAAACAACAAAATCTATTATCGGTTGAAAAACAGCCAAGTTAAATCAAGTTCCCCAGGCAATAAATGCGCCGCAGACCACTTAATTAAAAAAATCGAGCTCACATTTTTAAAGACATTGAAGTAATTTACAACAACGATATTTTTACATTCTCCTGATCACTATATAAGCATATGTAAAGTATTTTGCATCTTGCCTATTGTTATGCCGTCACACGGTACGTATTTTAAAGCACTATTTCAAAATCTTCAATTTTACTTTTTCAAAAATTTTGTTCAAAAAGTTTTTCGAAATCAACGATTGGACTTTAAGGTCTTATTAGCAAAATATATGTGTTTAAAAATGCCAAATATTGTAGGTATCCTGTTCTTAATTTGGCTAGGACAGCGTTTTTATTTCAGCGAATTTGAAGAAAACTGTGATTTTTCATACTTTTTCAACTATTAGGGTATATCTTTTTGGTGTTTTCACATTTCAAATATATTTTTATCAAAATATTATACCCCTAGACATAATTTCTCAATCTTGTCAATTAAGGTTAAATTGAAACACTATAAACTGTCCCTCTTTAAGGTCAAAATCAAATTTAAGGAGATTTACATTTTTTTAAAACATAATTTCGAAATAATATATATTTGTGGAAAGATTTTGATAGAACTTTTTGATAATATTTTAATAATTCTAAAAAATAATATCCTGGACTTATTTTCTGAAACTAACCCATAGTTTTAATTTTTTTCAGAATTACTATATTCATATAAAGGTATATCGAGGGCTTATATTCAAAAAGTGCTATCTACATTTGACAGCAATATTATTTTTTGATTTCAAACTGTTCTATGATATAACTGTCAAATATAATATCAATTTTGATATCATACATGATTACTACGACTATTTCTTAATAGATATTGTAGTAAACCGATCGACAAATACTTTCAGATCTTATTAATAAATTCGTTTTACACGCTCTCTTTAAAAAAATTATTGATGCAGATAGCACTTTTTAAATATAAGCCCTCGATATACAAATTTGTTTATAATGTGTTAAATATAAAAACTAATTAGTCTATATATTTTCATAAAATAACGAATAAGTTTGAGGAATTTTATGAATACATTAAATTTGATTTATTTAAAAAAAATCCTGATGAAGAAAATATTTATAGATTTTTATAAAGAGTCAATTGGACATCAAGAGTACCCCACGGGTTAATTTGAGAAAATAAGTCCAGAATATTATTTTTTAGAATTATTAAAATATTATCAACAAGTTTTATCGAAATCCTTCCACAAATATATATTATTTCGAAATTTTGTTTTAAAAAAATGTAAATCTCCTTATATTTGACTTTTGACCTTAAAGAGGGACAGTTTATAGTGCTTCAAAATAACCTTAATTTACAAGATTGAGAACTTGTACCAAGTAGTATAATATTTTGATGAATGATATTTGAAATATGAAAATACCACAATGATGTAGCCTAGCAGTTGAAAAAGTATGAAAAATCAGATTTTTCTTTAAATCCGCTTAAATAAAAACGCTGCCCTTGCCCAATTAAGAAGAGGATACCTACAATATTTGGCATTTTTAATCACACATATTTTGTTAATAATATCTTAAAGTCCAGTTGTTGATTTCGAAAAAGTTTTTTAACAAAACTTTTGAAAAAGTAAAATTGGAGATTTTGAAATAGTGCTATAAAATACGTACCGTTTCGACATTAATTTAGAACGGCAGAACAATAGCAAGATGCAAAATACTTTACATATGATCATCTAGGGATCAGAAGAATGTAAAAATATTGTTGTTGTAAATTACTTCAATGTCTTTAAAAATCTATGCTCGATTTTCTTAATCAAGTGGTCTGCGGCGCATTTATTGCCTGGGGAACTTGATATAACTTGGCTGTTTTTCAACCGATAATAGATTTTGTTATTTTATTAGAAAGATAATTTACTCTAGATTATGTTTTATTAATTAATGTAATTTAGGCGCAATTATTACTATCAAAATTTTTGTGAAATTTTATATTTTTTGATAATTTTTACATATAAATGCATATTTGAATTTTGAACTCAATGCGCGTCCAGAAAGCATTGTCCGATGTGGCTCAAATTTTGCACACTAAAGTTTTAGATCCAGTGTCACAGTAATCCGATCCGCACACCTCAAAATTCGACCAAAAATTTTTTTTCATACAAACCGCTGTCATTATATGGAAGGAAAAAAGGGTTCGAATTTAGTCTCACCCCTAGAAATATGCGAATAGCCCCCGACCACTTTTGTGCCAAAAAAAAACTAGGTCGTGAAATTTGACGGAAATTTTTTCAACATTAAGAAATTAATTTAAGCCATGTTTTTTGGCCACTATACTTAGCAGCACTCAGACATGAAGTATTGTTTTTAACCTATTGCGAAATTAGATGGAAAAATTTTTTTGATAAAATTTTGAAAACTCCCCCCATTGAGTGCCAAGCCATTTTATTTCCCAACCCATAGTAATGGTTTCATCTAGTTTACTAGAACAATTAACTTTTTTAATTATGTCAAAATTCATAGTTTGGCCTCGGCAAGGAATGGGTTAACGTTGTTCGATTTATTCCAATGTTTTAGCATGGAAGACTTGAGCATTTGGTTATTATATTTTAAGCTTCACATCTAAAAATTCAATAGCACTAACAAAATATTTGATTTTTTTTAATAAATAATCTTTCGTTAGCTTGGGGTCATACGCGACCCCAAGTCCAAAAGGGTTAATGGGGTCATATAAATTTTTTCCGAAACCCCTAGGCTATTAAGATAAAATATAATATTTAAAAGTAGAAAACTGATAAATTTTTGATACAAAGTATTTAGGAAGAGTACATTTACTAAATACACTATAAACTCGATTACCGCAACTCTCGTTATGTGCAACTCCTCGATTAACGCAACATCGTTATTAAAAGCATTGTAGACTCAGTCAACGCAACTTTTAAAACAATTTTCCTCTGTTAATGCAACTATTTTTTTTTTTTTCTTTTTTTCTATACCAACTAAGTTGTTTTGTCGTTATTTTACCGTTTTTCTCGGAACACACACAGTATGAAATACAGAAAAAAGTTTTAGTCTTGTTTCTAATCAGTTTCATAAAAAACATATCGCGATCAGTTGCATAATAAAAGCGTATAAAAATGCCAAAGACGACAAAGTGTAGTAAACTCTCAATTAAACAAAAAAGTGAAATTTTGAATAAGCTTGAAAAAAGCGTATCGGTGAAAGCACTATGCCAGGAATACAATGTACGTATATCAACAATAACCAGAATAAAGCAAAACAAATCAAAATTAATTAAATTTGTTTCAAATGCTGAATCCGGCCCAGGAAATCAAGCAGTAATTATAGTCTGTGAAAATCCAAGAATGGAAAAAGCCCTATATGAATGGTTTTTAAAACAAAGAGATCGAAATTTGCAGGTTTCTGCAGAGATCTTAAACAAAGAGAACGAAATTTGCCGGTTTCTGCAGAGATCTTAAAGTTGAAGGCCATTCAGCTGCATAAAAAAATTCAAGAAAAACCTGGTAATTTCCATGCAAGCAAAGGATGGTGTTCAAATTTTTAAAAACTTCATGGTATTCGGATGCTTAAAATTTGTGTTGAAAAGCTCTTAAATAAACCAACACTTATCGAGCCATTTTTGCAAAAGTTTCATGACAAAGTATTAGAGCTTAATATAACACCGGACCAAATCTATAATGCAGATGAGTCTGGATTATTTCATAAAATAATGCCAAATAGAACACTTGTAAGCTTTAATGAGTCATTTGCACCGGGTCGAAAAGTTATCAAGGAACGCATAACTGCTCCAACGCATCTGGTTTGCACAAAGTTAAAATGTTTGTAACCGGTAAATCATTTAAACCTCGAGCTTTCAAAGGTTTTGAAAACAATCCTGCTATCTATAATGCTAACAAAAATGGTTTCATGATACGTTTGTTCAAATTTAAAAAAAAAATAGAAAATAAATTTTTATTTTTAGGTCAAGTCATTTCTTCAATCCAAAGGTCTTCAAAAGACGGCATTATTGCTACTGGATAATGCACAATGCCATCCAAATGATGGCGAGTTAAAAAGTGACGATGGTTTGATAACAGTCATGTGTTTTCCACCAAATTGTACAGCAGTTATAAGAAAAGCCTCTTAGCACATTTAATTGGAAGTAAAGGCTCAAATATTGAAGAAAAAAATCAAAGCTTTTTCCTTACGTGATATTATAAAGAAGTGCTGGAAAAAGATTATGTATCCTAAGAATAACTGGAGAGATGAAGATAATTTACCACTTAGTTTAATAAAAGCGGAAGCCGTCAGAGAAAATGTGTTGATGCTGTCTGTCTCAGACTATTTTCGAGAAATTATGCCAGAAGAAATAATTTCTAATGTTAAAATTCATGAATGGGTATTTGAAAACGTTGAAAACGGCTCAAATTTTTATGGTGAAGATGTAGATGAAGTGCAAGAAATCGATAGCTCAGATGACAATGTTGTTGAAATTCCAAAACATTCAAGAATTACCTACCAGATTGCTATTGAGTCCTATAACAATTGCATTCAATGGGCTGAAGAAAATGGAATGGATCTTAAGAATATTCCTATGCTTCAAAATCATCGTGAAAATGCTGTGCGGGGACACATATCTATCAAAAAAACACAATCAAAAATATGTGATTTTATTAAAAGTAAATACAAATTATCTTTCCACTTTATATACATATTTTCGTATAAAGTTAGTATATTTTCGTTGCATTCGATCTCCTAACAGAATAACTATGTATGTATGTACATATGAATATGAACTAATATGAATTTTTTAAGTTTCTTTTTTTTAATAAAACGTTTAAAAACTACTAAATTGACAGTGTTTATTAATACAAATAAAAATGATTTCAAAAACGCATCAGAGTGAGTGTAATATACATACAAATTGTTTAACTCAGTTTGCGCAACAACCGCGTTTATTGCAACTACCCGAATTTCAATTAGTTGCGGTAATCGAGTTTATACTGTATTTAACAAAAAAACTAATTTTTCACGAAATGCGCAAAAACAATTCTTTGTAAAAAAATACTGGCAAAGGAATTTACTTAAAAATTCGCACAGTTAATCTTTAACATATATTTAAAAAAAACCTTAAAGTGCCAGATCCATTTTTATGAAATTTTGTTTAAGAAACTTTTTTAAAACTTACAAAAGAAGTTTTATCAAAAAAATTTTCCATCTTTGGTCTCATTTCGCAGTAGGTTAACAACGTGCTAATAAAACAATACTTCATATTTGAGTACTTATAGATATAGAGACCAAAAAAAATTTCGGCTTTAATCAATTTGTTAAAGTTGAACAAATGTTCATCGCATTTCATGACCTAGAGTTTTTTGGCGCAAAAGAAAGCAAAAAAACAAATGGTATGGGATATTTGATATTTCTTGGCGAGTTTTTATTCGATTTTGAAGTTATATAGCTTTTTGAAAAGATAATTTATTACTGATATCGGTTCATATAACAGCTTGTCGAAAAAATTAAACAGTAGAACGAAATTTTCGTAAAATATGAAAAAAAAAAGGCTTATTTTCCACTATATAAACACACTTGAAATTTTCAGTCGCGTTGAGGCACCTCTAATTTTTCTTTTTGATTGACCCAAAACTTTGTATTTCTCAGTTTTTTTTTTTTTTTTGCTATTCTCATATTTCTACGTGGTGAAACGAGAGTTTGAACACTTTTTTTATTAAGGGCCACCCTAAAGTACATATTAACAAAAATTTAACCAATTTAAGTGTGATTATCTGGATCTTAAGGTAATTTAACTCTTCTGTTTGTGAGAAGGGCCCTAGGGACCCTTTTGATTTTCAAACTCTCACAACTCCTTAATTTTGCATGCATGAGTATCCGAGGATAACATGTATTTCAAGAAAAAGTGTGAAACGCTTAAACTGGTTTTGACGCGATACGACACATCGTTTTCATATTATTGTGGCTTAATGACTTTTAGTATGTGAATTAGTGAAAATGTTCCTACGGATCTTGCATTATCATTAGAAGAAATCGCTAATGAGTTCTGTTGATGTGCTTTTTTTTTTAGGAGAGTTACAATGATGATGACGATGTTGCATTTGACGACGAAGTTGAAGATATTGACGAACTAACATATCAGCCAAACCTTGACGTTGATGAGTCGGATGCCCGAACAGAACCGCATTTGGAAGCCAATGAGGAGCTAGATGAAGACGACTACTGAAACTTCTGACAGTTATTTTACATTTAAAAACCACAATAAATGGAGCAAAATTGCACCACCGAAAACCCACATTCATAACACACTCCTAACGTGGTCGAGAACATAAGAAGGAAACAATGGAAAGATACATATCATTCCTACACCATATTCTGCACGCTCATCATGGAAGATATGGCGTATATTAGCATATGGGAAACCAATCGAATTGTCAGGGAAGTAACAACTGTATGGAATTCTGCAAATTCTACGAAGAAAAAGGAATGGAAAACAATCACTATAAAAGGATTCGATGCATTTCGGGATTTCTAAATCGAATAATGAGCCTGCTAAGGAACTGTGTGGGCCCAACCCATGCTTTAATATACAAAGCCGCATTATCATACGATCGATTTATGCTCATCAAAAAATTAATTCGCTTTGATAACGACGCACAGTGGGGCCTTTTGACTTTTTTCGTTGCAAAAATCATAAGTTTTAAACTAATTAAGATATTTTAATTAAATTAGTGCTGGCGGAGGGTGCTAGGTCCACAGCGGGCTTCAATATATCCTATCAAATTTCAATATTTGAAATTTGAAACTTAAAGTGTTTTTGACCGAAAGACGAACCCTACCTAAATTAATTAGAATCGGACCACGTTTGGACCTAGTCCCCATACAAATTTTTCTTTAAAAATTGGTTTTAATGGCACCGAATGTAGCAAATGTTATTCTATTGCGATTAAATTTAAATCATAAGGGTGTATTAGGCCAATGATGAGATCTAAAAAAAATCTTTAAAATCGGTCCACGTTTGGACCTAGACCCCATACAAATTTTCTTCGAAATATGGTTAAAATGCCAGAAAAGATGCCAAATTTGCTAATTTCTATATTATATTTAAAAAATTTACAAAAATAATGCAAAAAACTCTGTAAAATTTTAATGAAATCGGACCTCTTTTGAACCTATTTTCCCGACTTTTTTATAAAGAAAAACACCCAGAGTTCTCAAAATTCCAAATTTCGCAATGAAATTTTATTTATTAACTACTCAAGGGACTTATAATTTCACAATATTTATTTTGTAAATCCGAAAGTCTAGAAAACAATACAAATCTAATATAATATGTTAAACTAATATTGAAATTTTTTTTTAAATATTACAGATAACATTTTTGAAATATTTTTAATATTAATATATTAAAGCTATTTAGTATATTTTTTTAAATCTAGTATAATTTTTTGTTATTAGTTAGTTCTCTTTAAAATAGTCATTAACATTGGGAGCGATATCTAATAGACTTAACATATCGGAGCTATAATTATATTCTTCCAAATCCTATCGAGATTTTACATATCTTCGTGATGAAATTCGTGGGTCTGAAGAGGCCGCCAATATATTGAATAGGTCCTCATTCTGTCTAATCCATGAAATCTTGCAAGTATTCGTGTATCAAAATTTTTTTAGTCTTTGTTTTTGCATTCCTGGGATTCTTTAGAGTTTATAACATTTTGGATATCTGCCAACCTTTTTATAATATTATTGTCGACCCTAGTAATTCGGGCTGTTGTTTCTTCATTTTAAAAAAAGGCGTGAACATATTACAATCGCTTTTTAATATTTTTGTTATTATGTTAACTTCATTTTGTATCTGGCATCAGGTCAAAAGTTTCTAATTGTTACAAAATACATACTTTGTAAATTTTCGACCTTTAAAAATAATACAGGTAGCACAAGAATTTTTTTTTTTTTTTGAGCGAAAATTTCTTACTATATTGAATTCATTAACAGAATTTGAACACTGAAAATTTTGGGCTGCTTAAAAATAATTCAGAGAGCAAGCGGATTTTTTTTGGTGCTGAATTCATTAACAAAATTTTGCTGATCATTGCCTTCCGAATTTGTAGTTTACCAATACATAAAAATTACAAAACATTAACAATCTTCTTAAAAACACTTCTCCATCCTATCAAAATCAAAATATAATATAAAAAAAATATTAAAATTTATTTTCTAAGTCATGGAAAATAATATAAAAATCTGAAAAATTAGATATTTGGTATTTTGTAACCTTTTGAAATAAGCCATATAACTTTAAAAATGATTAATTTTTCACTGAGTTATGGCAAAACACGTCTACCCATCTATCCTGTGTATGTCAAGGTGTTTTTGCAACTTTATAGTTGTTGCGTGCAAACTGGCAAGTGTATGCAGCCAAGTTCACTTTAACTAGTTGGAGTATTGTATTAGTAAACAATTTGAGGTAACATCTGAGTAAATATATTTAAACATTTTTAGTTATATTCTATCAAAGTAGAAAAAACTACCAAAATATAGTATATTTGAAAAACTGAGACTGTAAAAAAAGTAAACGACCAAATAACATCAGTTTTATTTTGTTTTATAGGAAATAAAAATGCCAAATGATAGCAAAAGCATTATAATCGGTTAACTAGTTTGCCCACAATTTGATTTGAAAGACGATATTTTTCAAAAAATGTTGCGCCATAATTTTAAAACCGTTCATTGATTCTTAATCTATGAGAAATCCTCTATCCTATACATTCATTGATTTTAGTGAATAGATACTTCTATCAAATTTTTGATTTTTGCCACGCTATTTGGGGAAAGGCGCCACTGTGCGATGCACAGTGGGTTCGATTATACCTAAAATGGAGATTGATTCAAGGAAGGGTGCAATTAACGAGATAATATTTTTTTTGTATTAACAATATCCTAATTAGACAAAAAAAACAAAACTTCTAACGTTTTTTAATGGATTTTTATTTTTTTTTTTATTTAATTAAAGTAATTTATTTGAATATTCTCTATTTCTTATTCATCACTTGAACTATCATAGTCTTTATCATCATTACAATTACTGTCATCTGTATCATCATCATCATTATTATCATCATTATCATCATTATCATCATTATCATCATTATCATCATTATCATCATCATCATCATCACTATCATCATCATCACTATCATCATCATCACCATCATCATTATTATCACTCTCATTGTTGTCATCATCACGATTTTCTTGAGAAATTTTTGGTAATATTAATAGATCCAATTCTGACATCGATAAATTTTCTTTTTTTGTTCATATTGCCTGCTAATGCTCGATATAAATGGGTCTGAACTTAACAAAAATCTATTAAAAATATCTTCATTCGACTTTTCCCGGCTGCATTTTCGAGCAAAGTGCTCTCTGTAGTTTTTAAAGTCTTTATTCCTAGCTTCTTGAGCTTCTTCTGATAATTCTCCTATTGGTAAAAGCGCGTGTTGTACTATTTCCGGGCCGTGAATTAAAAATTTATGTAATGTGGGAGGCATGCAAAACCAGGGATATATTTCAACAAAGTACTTTGCTGTGTTGTGAGCGAAATTACGAAAACTTTCCAAATTAATCTCGTGACCACATGAAACAACAATTAGTATTGTGTGCATTTTTATACCCTATACCACTATGTGGTTTGGGTATAATGACTTTGTGCTGCTGTTTGTAACAACCAAAAATATTTGACCTAGACCCATCTTTAATTATACCGATCGAATCAGAATCACTTTCTGAGTTGATTTAACAATGTCCGTCCGTCCGTCCGTCCGTCCGTCCGTCTGTGTGTCCATGTAAAGCTTGTAATCAAACTGCAGGTCGCAAATATGAACATATTTTGATGAAATTTGGCATATAAGCTTCTATCGGCCATGGGATGAACGCTATTGAAATTGGTGAGAATCGGTCCATGTTCAGACCTAGCCCCCATACAAATTACCCATATGAAATCGACATAAATTGCCATAAGATCCAAATTGTCATATAGATCTTACTCAAATTGGGTTTGTATGCGTTCATTACATCCATTAATGAGTAGTCCAAAAATGATCCCTTTGACCCCATACAGAGCTGCTACCCGATCTTCACTTAAATCTATTAAAAAACAAAAATATTGCACTGATTCTTCTCAAATTTTGTTTGTATATATTTTTGCAAAATACAAGAGACTTTACAAAACATGATCAGGATCGGTCCATTTTTGGACCTAGTCCCTATATAGATATAGCATCCGATATGAACTTTTTAATATCTGCAGCCAAAAAAATTAATAAAAATCCCACTCAAATTTGGTTTTTGCTTATTTTCTATGTCCAGTTAGTTGGGCCTAAGAGATAGGGTTTCTAAACGCATGGTATAGGGTATCGTATAGTCGGTCTAGACCGACTATAATTTTCTTACTTGTTTTAATTAGTGTTAGGTCCACTTTTGTTATTTCAGCTGATATTTCAGCATTTTTAAAAAAAAGTCTAGCGGTGTTTCCATCGTTAGAGTTACCAAAGCCCGGCTTTGGCTGGTCAACAATTAAGCCTGTTCTTTCACGAAACTCTTTCTGAATTTGTAGTTTTGTTTTAGCAACAATTTTTTTGTCCTCATCTGATCGTGCTTGCCATTTTTTAATTGGAATTTTTTACGATAAGTGGAGAAGGCACTCAAAAAATCGAATCCACCCGTGTAGTATTGATAGCCCAAACTCTAAAGTGTCTGTTCTAACTTCCCTAAAAATCATGCTGTCAACTGAGTTGAACATCTTACTTGTAGCGCCACATACATAATACTTTTGCGTGGAATTCGTACCCGTTATTGTTTTGCACACTTTTCCATCTATCATTACTAAAAACAAATCGTGATGAACCTTTAAGGAATTTTCTCCAACTAAAACTAACGTTTCTTCAAGATTTTTTTTTCATCCTCGACCCTAATTTTTTCTAAATTAGATACACTTGTTGTTTCTTTAATGTATTCTATCTTTAAAGCCCTACAAAATCTTGTTGATGAAGGACGAGGATTTTTCCAAGTTACTTCATTTCCACTAACAAGTTTAAGTGATACGATGGATGTTATAAACACTGAAGAGTCGCTTGCATTAGAACTATAAAAAGCCTGTTTGTATGAACTATGTCCGGAGCTTCCATCAAAACCCCACTTTGAAAACAAGGTTAAGTTTGATAATTTTTTTTTTCTGTTAAAATATCATAACATTTTGGCAGCATATCTAGTCTTTCAACCATGTGATTTAAAAGTCCTTGAAGACTAACTTGTGCTGAAGTTTCACAAAATTTAACTTGATCTCGTTTGGGATAACACCTTTGTTTTGCTTGTTAACCTTTAGTATACGAAGGAAATTTTTCCAGAGCCACCCTTCTTATAATATTATAACTATGTCGAGTTAATTTTGCTTCTATTAAAACGCAAAGTGCTTCTTCTGCACTTAGTTGTTTTGGTTTAGCCTGCTTAAAGCTTTTTCTATATTTTGCAGCCCTCGTAGGTGTTGACGTTGTTATTTCTTTAACTAGCTTTGCTGCCTCAACATTTCCAGAAGCTCTTAAACTCATTTGTGTAGCATGAGTCAAAACTGGCAATGAAATACTATCTCTTATGCTTCTACTTTTCTTAGATTTGGTTTTCTCACTGCAATCTTCGAATGAAAGTTCCTTGTGACCTCGTTTATTTGGTGGAGTATTTATTCAGTATTTAATTCCAAAAAACGATCATGGTACCTTTTACATTTACTATATCGAGATTTAAACTGTTTAGTAAAATTATCAAACGTTTGGTTGAAAAAACTCATATTGCTGGGGTTTATACGCTTAATGGTTTTCATTTTAAGAAAATTGATTTTATCCTTCCAATCATTTAAAGCGGTATTTCTCATAAAGTTGTGTAGTTCTAGGCGCGATATAGAAATAGTTTTGGGGCTTATTCCTAAAAATATTAAATTTGTTCTTATTTAATTTAACTGTTTAATCGGTTTTCCAATTCCCTTATACCGATTACTTTATTTAATGCAAAACACAATACGCACTTTACAAAAACTACATATTTTAAAACAGCAAAAAACTCCACTGTAAAACAAAACATAAAAACAAGCACAAAAATAACGGCAATAGAGATGGGCGCGTAAAACAGTTTATTCGCAAACAGTATTATTTATAAATTACGATAGTCAGCACGGGCAAATTAGTATAAGATGTAAAACCATCACGTGAATTTGGTAAATTATTAGAAAGTCCTATTTTTTCGCTGGAATTGAGTGTTAATCTTTATTCTTTTCTGGTAAATTGGTCACCCTCGTGAACATAGGTGATCAAACGCCACTCACGCAGCAATCTCTATTAAATATCAAAATATATTGTGAATAATATCAACAACAACAAAAATAGCTAACATTGAGAGTAAGACAATAGTAACAACAAAACAAGTAAGAAAATTATAGCCGGTCTGGACCGACTATACGATACCCTATACCATGCGTTTAGAAACCCTATCTCTTAGGCCCAACTAACTGGACATAGAAAATAAGCAAAAACCAAATTTGAGTGGGATTTTTATTAATTTTTTTGGTTGCAGATATGAAAAAGTTCATATCGGATGCTCTATCTATATAGGAACTAGGTCCAAAAATGGACCGATCCTGATCATGTTTGGTAAAGTCTCTTGTATTTTGCAAAAATATATACGAACAAAATTTGAGAAGAATTAGTGCAATATTTTTGTTTTTTAATAGATTTAAGTGAAAATCGGGAAGCAGTCTATATAGGGTCAAGGATCATTTTTGGACTACTCATTAATGGATGTAATGAATGCATACAAACCCAATTTGAGTAAGATCTATATGACAATTTGGATCTTATGGCAATTTTTGTCGATTTCATATGGGTAATTTGTATGGGGGCTAGGTCTGAACATGGACCGATTCTCACCAATTTCAATAGCGTTCATCCCATGGTCGATAAAAGCTTATACAGCAAATTTCATCAAAATATATTCATATTTGCGACCTGCAGTTTGATTACAAGGTTTACATGGACACACAGACGGACGGACGGACGGACGGACGGACGGACGGACATTGTTAAATCAACTCAGAAAGTGATTCTGATTCTATCGGTATAATTAAAGATGGGTCTAGGTCAAATATTTGTGGTTGTTACAAACAGCAGCACAAAGTCATTATACCCAAACCACATAGTGGTATAGGGTATAAAAACACAACTTCAAAGCCGCCACTTTACTACTTTGTTACTTCTGGTCATACTCCATCATATATGGAAAATACCCCGATTTTAGAGTTTTATTTGAAAAAATATTAATAATATTTCTACACATATTTTTATAAACACAAAATCATTTGTTGTATACTCAAATACCTGAAGTTGAAGGTTCCATCATAAAAGTTTAACTTTATTAATTTTAAATTTAAAAAAATAAGCACTGCTTTTTATCAAATTTCAAATTTTTCACTTTTTAAGAAAACAGCAATAATTAGCTAACTTTGACAGCTCACTACGGATGAAGTAAACAACTTAGATGGTTCGAATTTTAAATAGTGATGTAGAATTTTATCTAGTTTTATTCGATACCAATCATCATGGCAAAAACTTAATTCTAAAATTTCAATTAAGCGCCACTTTGGACACATTTCAACCCAATGTGCGACGGGAGCGTGTAATCAATAATCAACAATTGGCGATGTTTGGCAAATGTTGCAGGTCAATTTGGTGGCAGTTTACATTCCGCACGATTCGCTGACCGTGGACGAGAATAGAAATTCAATAATTTTCTATTTCATATTCAAAAATTTCTTATTTAAGAACAAAAAAAAAATATATCAAATAAGTATATAAAACTAAAAATCTGCAATTGAATTAAGAAAAATTTCTATTTTATATTAAAAAATGCCATTTAAAAAAATTTTTAAATTTTCATTTTAATTGAAAAATGTCCCATCTGATATTTCAAAATTTTGTATTAGAAAACTATAACTAAACTTACCGTTAATAAAAAATTTTACTGGTCCAATCAAAATATATGTCCACCAAACGTTTTTATTTTAATTGAATTTGGCATACCATGAAATTTAAGCAATCAATTTTTAAATGTTTTTTTTTTTCCAAAATACTGCGAGTAATTTTAGTTGCTATATGCGATTATTTTTTTATTTATATATTTATTTTTTTTTTTTTTTTTTTTTGATTAATAAATATAAAATATTTATGTGAGAAAAATTGCAACCAGTTGAATTACATTTTTTGTCTTAATTTTTATTTTGGTGTTTTTTTTTTTTTTTGGTTTTTTATATGTATTTGTTAAACAGATACAACTTAATTGAACTTTTGTTGGTGTTGAGTGTGTGAGTGTGGTTATATTTTTATGACTTTAAGAGCAATACTAAATTGTAGACATGTACTTACACATACACATCCTTACACATATCCATACATAGATGGGAGATTATTCACTGGTATGTTCTTTTTCTTTTTTTTTTGTTTTGTTTTAAATGGCAAACAAATGGCGTTTTGTTGTTGTTGTTGTTGTTGTTGTTGTTGTTGTTGCTGTTGCTGTTGATGCTTTTTGCACATACGACAAAATGTATAAAGTCGTAAAATAAATGACGCTCGTTTTTTTCTAATCCACTTGTGTTGTTGTAGTAGTAGTTGGTGTTTTGTTGTTGTTTTTTTTATTACTAATCTTAGTACACTTGTTGTTATTGTTTTTTTTTTTTTATTTTATTTTATGTTATCTGTACTGGTGTGTCACATTTAGCAATTGTTAGTTGTTTGTTTTTGTTTGTGTAGATATTTGACACTTGGTTTATTTTTTATGACTTGTATGCAACAGTTGTTGTACGAGTATGTTGCAAAAATTGACTGTTGTTTAATGTATAAAACAGTTGTTGCTGCCACTGTTGCTTGTGTTGCTGTGAATTGGACCGATTTACTCTTGTTGCTTTTGTTGTGTTTTGTTTTGTTACAATATTTAACAACACAAGCAATAACTATTAAACATTGACATTCCTTTTTATTTTTTGATGTTGTGAAAGTTTAATGACACAAGGTTTTTAATGCATTCAATGGAGAAAATCTAAATTAGTTAAAGCAACAATTTATTAGATACGAGTATACCCAACTATTATAAACTTCTACATATTTTACATACATAGTATATGTTTGTATCCGAAGATGACAAACTTTTTTGAACTTCAGAAAAATTTAATATCAAAAGTTGTTCGGCAAAGAAAAGTAAAACAGAAAATCGAGAATCTGCTTAAACAGACATGTTAAAAAGTTATATAAAAGAAGTAACTTTTCATAATAGTTTCAGTAAGAGGTGAAATAGTTAAGAAGTTACAAACTGAAATCATCAACAAGAACATATGAACAGCAGCTGTCTATGGCATTGAAATTGCGTGCTTCAAACCACACCTAAATACCCAAAAGAAATTAGTTATTTAAGCTGCTACGAGTATGTTCGGGTTTCGTTTGTAGGAGTTATACCACTTTAAGGAGTGGATGGATTTTCCTCAGAATTACTTGAGACTTGGCACACATATTTTACCTTACTCAAATCACAAATATAACCTATACCACTATTTATTTATTTACTAGCTGACCCAGCAAAAGTTGTTTTGCAATATATATAGCTTATTTCTAGTGAATATTTTTGTTTTAATTAAAAAATAACGAATGTATTTTAAGTGTATGGGGATCCGATCTATGACAGAAGGAGGAATGAAGCGCTGTAGACCATGATCGCCGATGGAAACAAAAAAACATCAACCATTTATTTTCTCAACACAATGTATTTCTTTAACGTAATGAACATACGATCGAAAAACATATGAAAATAAAATTTTTAAAAAAGGTTTATTTCCTATTGGTAATACCAACACTAACTTCGTGGAATGAATATAGAAACATTTATTATGTTGAAGCACGACAGGGTACACTATAATTTTTTTGTATGGGAGGTGCCATGCCCACTTGTTTGATCCCGCCCATTTTTAGCCCAATTTCTCACATTACTAACTTATGTACTACAAAGTTTCAGGACTCTTGCTGTCATTTAGCACAAGATATATTAAGTTAAAAAATTTTTATATATGGGAGGTACCATGCCCACTTCATATATTAAAAACAATATAGCCGCTTTTACGTTTCCGATATAAACTTATAGACTGTGAAAATTTCAAGAAGATCGGTCCGATGGTTTAGCCGCCTAGTAATGTCAAACCCACAAAGAACCCCACAAACAAACCCACAAACTTTTTTATTTTTATATAAAGGGTGATTTTTTAGCTATTATCTTTTTGGCAACACTGGTATAAACAGCTGACGCACATTTCGTGTTTTGTTTCATTGTCAAACATCTTCAGTTTGGTCTATAATTTAACCATGAATCGTCTTACAAACGAACAACGCTTGCAAGTTATTGAATTTTATTATCAAAGTTCATCGCGCGCTTCTTCCATTTCATGGTCAGTTTAATCGACCCACTGAAGCGGCTATTCGGGCTATTGTGACTAAATTTCGCACCAAATTTACATTGTTGAACATTAAACCACCAACACACTTACGTAGAGTGCGAACTGAAGAAAATATTGCAGCTGTATCGGCCAGTGTTAATGATGACCATCAATTATCGATTCGACGCCGTTCGCAGCAATTGGGCCTCTGTTACTCAACAACGTGGAAAATTTTGCGGAAGGAGTTAGGTGTGAAGCCTTTCAAAATACAGCTGGTGCAAGAATTGAAGCCGAACGACCTACCGCAACGTAGAATTTTTGGTGAATGGGCTCTTGGAAAGTTGGCCGAAGATCCACTTTTTTACCGAAAAATTGTGTTCAGCGACGAAGCTCATTTTTGGCTCAATGGGTACGTAAATAAGCAGAATTGTCGATTTTGGAGTGAATATCAGCCAGAAGCATTGGAAGAGCTACCAATGCATCCAGAAAAAGGCACAGTTTGGTGCGGTTTGTGGGCTGGTGGCATCATTGGACCGTACTTCTTCAAAGATGATGCGAATCGTAACGTAACTGTGATTGGTGAGCGCTACCGAGAGATGATATCTAACTTTTTTTTGCCCAAAATGCAAGAGCTTGACTTGCATGAGATGTGGATTCAACAAGACGGTGCCACATGCCACACAGCACGCGCAACAATGGACTTATTGAGAGGCGAGTTCGGTGAACATTTTATTTCACGTTCGGGACCGGTCAATTGGCCGCCTATATCGTGCGATTTAACGCCTTTAGACTATTTTTTATGGGGCTATGTTAAAGCTCATGTCTATACAGATAATCCCGCTTCAATTGACGCATTGGAAGACAACGTTGAAGCATTTATTCGTGAGATACCGACCGAAATGTTGGAAAAAGTATGCCAAAATTGGACTAAGCGGATGGACCATTTGAGGCGCAGTCACGGTCAACATTTGCATGAAATAATCTTCAAACATTAAATTATATGGACCGTACTATCGATTCAAATAAAGATTTCATGCATTTTTCTGAATTTTATGTGTTTTTTTCTGGAAAACTTTCCTATAGCTCTTAAAAAATCACCCTTTATATAGATCTAAAATATTAATAGTTAAAGCGATTTCTTGTGACCGATGATTTTTTCAATAGTTTTCTCCCGATTTTGACCAAACGTATCTTATTTGAAAGGTATTTCTTTTTAGCTATCCTCCAAACTTACAGATTTTTAAATTTTTACATTTTTTGAGTTTTGCTCACTTAAATTTGCTACTAACACATCAATAAAATTATACAATGCTATGTGTGTGTTTATTAAATTTGTTTGTTGTGTTTGCAAAAAAAAAGTAGAAAAATTTCATATAGAAACAATCTATGCAATTATAACATAACAATTATCACAATATTCAATAAATCGCTGATGAAGACTGAAATGCCAGAAACCGGTCCGATTAAGAATACAGTGTAGTTATGAATTTTTGAAAAACATGCTTTGTTCTTCTCTACCACGCAGCATTGAAAAAAAATGAGTTTGTTTTCTTCATTCACACTTATAATTGTGTTCAATTGAAAAATTATTTCGGACATAAACCAAAAAACTGTTGAATTGTGAACTGTCTAAAATTGATTAGCATACCTTTAGGGTCAATAATTCATTAAATGAAAAAATAAAATTACCTAGAATTTGCACTTGAATTTCGCGAGCTGGGATCTGCTAGTTTCTTTAATTCATCTACACTATAAAGACGGCTGAGCAAAAATATACAGACTTTAAATACAGTTATAAACATAATCGGATTAATCAATTAAAGTCTGTTCACTGCGGCGCAAATTCTGTAGAAATTCTGGTAAACAGGTTCATAAGATCGAAGTTGTCTGTTAGTTTATACACATTTTTCCAACAAGGCATCAATTTTAAAATGAACTAAGTTGATGAAGAAATTTTATATTAAAAACGATCCTTCTTCTACTTCTTCTAAACGACTGCGATATGGTAGGAGACTCAATTCGAAGACAAAATAGTAAGAATTGTTTCAGAACTGATTCAATTTTTTTTTTTTTTTTTTTGGTCAAAGACATTGTACGGTGGATCATAGATTACTGATGTGTATTCAAATATCGGCCTGACTAAAGACGAGCATAGATTTTTTGTTACATAAATACCATAAACTCCTTTGCCCTACGTTTTATAAAACATAAAACATCATTTGCCTTATTAACAGTCATTATTACATGAAAATTAAAACTTAGTCTTTTATCGAAGTGAACTATCAAATCTGACTGAGTTTAGTTTTGTGTCATGGATGACATAGTCGCTTGAAGAGGGCGAATATCTAGAGAATGACATAGACTGACATTATTTAAGATTTAATTCCATTAGGTTGATATTACATCATTTGTAGAAACTATTTAGGTCAGACTGGAGACGTATACTGTCTTCATTGTTTATGAGGTTTAAGTAGAGTGGTACTATATTGAATAGACTTTGGAAGATCATTAAAACACCGCAAGAATAGGAGAGGTCCAAGGTGACTTCCTTGAGGGACAACAGAAGTAACTCTGTATATTTCGACCTGAAAACTACACATTGTTTACGATGCTTTAAGTACTACCGAATCCATTTTAGGAAATTGCCGGAGAATACAATAATATCAAGCTTCGCTAGCAGTAGTTCATGGCTGACTTTATATAAAGCTTTGGTAAAGTTTGTTATATTTGTAGAATCCAAAATTTATATAAGAAGTAAATTCCATTAAATTAGTAGGCGTAGACCGTTCTTTGCAGAAACCATGTTGAGCTGGTGACAGAATTGATGACATTTCATGTGGTAGTACAACAGTTATAATTTTCTCAAAAAGTTTTGAAATTTCTCTATAATTAATACCATCACTGCGGCCAACAGATTTATATTGCGGAATAATAAAAGAGTTTTCCAACACTTTGAAAGGAAGCCAAATTTAAAAGAGTTAACAGGATACTTCGGAATAAGTTTTAAAAATGCAGCTGGGAATACCATCTGGTCCCAGGTTAAATGAACTCTTTATGCTTTTTAGACTTTTAAGAACAGTCAACACATCTAAGGATGAAATATTAATTGATGTCAGCCTTGGAATATCATAAGGAGTATCACTGTGAAAAATGTGGACACAAAGAATTCAGCAAAAACATTTGCACTATCAACGTCGTTTGAAAACACGGTACCATTCATTTTCATAGTGGTTGGATACGAACGATGTAATTTTACGTTTAGAATTTACAAAGTTGTAAAACATATTTTGGATTTTTTTATTATTTAAATTCATTTTGCTAAGATAAGTACCGTAAGATTTTTTATTTTGTAGGCTTTTGGCTATAAAATATAGACTTTGATTAATTTCATTATTACTTTTCTTAAATTTTTTATAGAGCCTGTTCTTACGATTTTTGAAGCAATTGCTTTATCTATTGTTATTAAAGAAACAGTTTTCGTGATTTTTGTTGAAAGTATCTTATAAAAAGTTTGGATTACTTGATGAAAATTACTTCATGTGGTCACTATGTTTGTTACGACCCATCTCTCATTAAGCCGTTCGAATCAAAGTCATTAGCTGGTTTATGTTTATTTTCTTTATCCAATTAGTTCGACCTAAGACTCTGTTTCTAAACTCATGGTATGGGGAATAGTATAGTCGATCTAGACCGTCTAATTTCCTTGCTTGTTTTAATTGGATTTTTTTTAGAGACCGTTATCAAATACAAGAATGTACTTTAACAATCTGGAGTTTGTGAAATTATATATCAAAAAGTGGTATTTATAATACTTTTAAAATTATAAATGAGAATTCAAAGATAAGTAACATAATTTTGTATAAAACAATTGAATCTGAAATTTGTTTTGAGTTCGTTCTAATATTTGTAACTAACAAATATTTAAGAGCCAACTTTAACTTTAACCGAACGAGTCAGTATCTTTTTTGAGTCGATCTAGTGACCTACGTCTGTCTGTCTAAATTCGCATGTAAAAATAAAATTTTATAAAATTTTTCATTTTTTTTTTTATTTTTTTTACACTTTTTAAATTGATCGAATCCCCGAATTATAGTTTATATTTTTTGTTTATAGTAGACACCTTATCTATATATTAATACGTGAAGGTAATTTTTTAGTTCCCTTTTTAAGCAATATGCGGACACGGAGGAGTGTGAAAATTGGCATAGTTATAGCTAATATGGAGTAAAAGCTGAGAATGATAAAATTTATGTTTAATCTGTCTTAAAAATATATTAAATTAAATAAAATAAAATATTTATAACAATTCGTTACACCCTGTTAATGCGAATGATATAAATTATATATCAAACGATCTGTGTTGAATTGTGAATTGCTGAAATTGATTAACATACCTTTAGGCTCATTTAAATGTTCATAAATGTTTTATATATGTAGATTAAAAAAACATTGGAAAACAAAAATTTAATGAAGAAATAATATTTCCAAAAAAATGCACTCAAAGTTCGAGTGCTGGGCTATACTAGTTTTATGTAAATAAATATACTGATCTTTTAGTGGTTCTATGTCATTTGCACTTAAAACACACAACGTGTGATCGAAAAATTAAAATTTAAAAGTGTTAAAAGTATATTTATAAATTGTGAGAGTGGATAACTCTTCAAAATGTCTTCTAAAAAGCCAAAAGTTTTGAATCTGAAAGACAAAGCCGATATTGTGGAATTTTTTCGAAAAGTTTGTTAGATTGTTAGAGGTACAGGTTTAGCCAAAAAAAAAAAATATGAATTCGTAAAATCAACAATTTTCTCAATTAAAACGAAGAAGGCACACATCATACATCGCGTTAATAATACATTTTGTGGCCCTGGAAATGCAAATCTCAGTTTCTGTTTTTTAACATGCGCAACAAAAAGATGCCAGTAAGTGGGTTGATGCTTAAAACAAACGCTAAAGTAATACACGAAACAATTAATGCAAACGGCCGCGGTTTTAATGGAAGCGATGGCTTAAAAATTGTAAGCAGAGATGTGGCTTTTGACTTTAGGATCGGTCCATTTTTCGACCTATTCCCTATATAAATATAGCATCCAATATTCTTCCCGATATTCACTTAAATCTATCAAAAAACGATAAATTTGCACAGATTTTTCTCAATTTGGTTTTTTATATATTTCAGCAAAAAATAAGTAATTTTGCCAAATATGGCTAGGATTAGTCCATTTTGCGATCGATAACTCCTCTTCTCCGTTTCAATAAACTTCAAGAATGCCAATTAAGAATCACTCTCTGAGTCTATTTAACGATGTCCATCTTTCTGCCTGTCTGTCTGTGAGTCCAGGTACACCTTGTAATTAAACTTCAGGTCGCAAATCGAAAAGACTAGTGCCGGTCTCTTTTCTGACAAAAATTTCACATTTTATTCGAAAAGTGTATTTTCTTATATATTCTGAATTAAGAACAACCTTACATTGTACATCGATAGAAAAGTCTCAAAGTCATAGGGTAAAAATATTCAAAAAAGGGGAACAATGAGGAAATATTCTCACACTCTGACCTCAAAAAAGTCAATGGCTGCAATTTTTTGCGATTTACGAGGGCTCGACTTTGAGACCTTTCGATTGATGTACAAGATGAGGTTGCTTTTAATTCAGAACTAGCCGATTCCAGCGCTCGAAATTTGAGTGCAATTTCTAGGCAACTTTATTTTTCAACTTAGCCAATTCACAAATCAAGATTTTTTTGGTTTATTATTATTGTGAATGAATATAACAAACTCATTTACAAACACATTATCAAATTTAATAAACACACACATAGCATATGTATAATTTTATGTATGTGTTAGTAGCAACTTTAAATGCAATTTACTCTAATTAAAGAAAAAGATTTAAAAATCTGTAAATCTGGAAAACAGCTAATAAGAAATACCTTCAAAATAATATACGTGTGGTCAAACTCGGGATAAAATGGTAGAACAAATCATTGATCACAAGGAACCGCCTAACCTATTATATTATAGATATATAAAAAATACACTTTTCGAAAAAAGTGAAAATAATATGTGACATTTTTGTCAGAAAAGATAACGGCATAAAATTTTCGTAAGATTGGTGTATGTTAGGGTGGGTCAAATTGTGGGGGTCGAAAAAATTTCCATGGGTTCATCGTGATTCTGGTACTATGGCCCATAACAAGTATATTTGTCCAACGCACCATACCTCTAAAATTATTTTCGTGCCTGCAAAAATATCGATGAAGATATTTTCATGATATTTTCCATAATAGTCATTCAAATGTAAAAAAAGTTATTGAGAATGTATATATCGGGGATGTTTGGGACGGGAAATTAATTTTTTACATTTATTTGTATTTTTAACAGCCGCCGGGGGCATTTTTCGTGCATTTTGGTGGATTTTTTCACCTAAAAATTATGTGGGGTAACCTTATGTGACCTACGTATATCGATTTCATTCATTTAAAGTCAAAAAACTCGTTTTATATTTACTCTTTGAATGAACAAATATAAAAAACAGAGTTTTTGACTTAAACTGAATAAAATAATTGAGTAAAAATAATTGACCCACCCTAGTGTAATCAGTAGACCACTAATCAGTAGACCAAAAATAAACCCTGCTGCACAATTTTTAGTCATAGTCCACATATTCTTGATTCTTGATCTTCACTTAAATCTATAAAAAAAAAAACAATAATATGGCATAAATCTCTCCAAATTTGTTTTATATATGTTTTTGGGATAAATAAGTGACTTCAACAAATATAGTATAGATCGGCCCATTTGTTGAACCTTGTCCCCATAGAAAAATATAATCCGAAATGCATTTGTTAATATCTGCGGGGCGTAAATTAATAATAATTCCACACAAACTTGATATATTCTTATTAGCTATAGCCAATTAGGACCTCGGCAAAGTTAGATCAACGACCATTTCTCGAAACTCATGGTACAATAGGGTATCGTCTAAACCAACAATAATTATACCCTATACCACTATGTGGTTTGGGTATAATGACTTTGTGCTGCTGTTTGTAACTACCAAAAATATTTGACCTAGACCCATCTTTTATTATACCGATCGAATCAGAATCATTATCTGATTCGATTTTACGATGTCCGTCCGTCCGTCCGTCTGTGTGTCCATGTAATGCTTGTAATCAAACTGTAGGTCGCAAATATGAATATATTTTGATGAAATTTGGTATATGAGCTTCTATCGGCCATGGGATGAACGCTACTGAAATTGGTGAGAATCGGTCCATGTTCAGACCTAGCCCCCATACAAATGACCCCTATGAAATCGACTTAAATTGCCATAAGATCCAAATTATCATATAAATCTTAGTCAAATTGGGTTTGTATGTGTTTATTACATCCATTAATCAGTAGTCCAAAAATGATCCCTGTGGGACAACTCTTAGTCATAGACCCCATATAGAGCTGCTTCCCGATCTTCACTTAAATCTATCAAAAAACAAAAATATTGCACTGATTCTTCTCAAATTTTGTTTGTATATATTTTTGCAAAATGCAAGAGACCTTACCAAACATGGTCAGGATCGGTCCATTTTTGGGCCTAGTCCCCATATAGATATAGCAATAAAGATATTTGAATAAAAACATTCATGTGTACAGCATTGTACTGTCTAATTTGAGAATATTGAATTTCTTTTGTGGCAACACTGATGCGAAGGCACTGCTTGTGTTGTTTTTGTTGTTGAGATAAGCAGTGTGCGATAAGTAAAATATATACGCTGCACAAAAAATTACGGTTTTTTTTATGATTATTTTCAGATATCAAATTATAGGTTTTGCATAAAAATTCCGTTTTAGGATTTTTATTAAAGATTTAAGTAACGATAAGTTTTACGCAAGTTTTAAGTCCTTTTTTCTATTAATTAAAATAGGATTGATAAAAATACTAAATAAGTATGAAGTACAACAAATACTAGCAGAGCCCAGCACTCGAAATTCCAGTGCAAATTATAGAAAATTTTATTTTTTCATTCAATTTTTTTCTTTCAATCTTTTTTAATTTATATACAGTCAGTCAATTAAGTTTGTATGCAAGCGAGTAGGTTATCATTATAACATCAAAAAATATATATTCACTGTACAACGATGAAAGAAAATCTAATTTTTTAAAAGAAAATATTGGAAATTTTATTTCGAAACAAAAAAAAACAAAAAAACTTAACGTCTTCAAATAACAACAAAAATATCCTCAAAAATATGTCACAAAAGTATGTATGCAAATCTAAGTCAAGAAAAGGTGATTAATTTTGTCATAGGTTAAACGGTTAATTATCCAATGTTCAATGCTTAGTTGGAAAGCCTTTATTTGTTATGACTGCTTACGGTTTTGCATCGATGACACCAGGTTCGTGGTAGCGCTCGGTAATATTTTCTCGCACTCTTCTAAAAGGGCATTTTTCAAGTCTTCTTTGCCTCTTATGTCGTGTTTTCTGATTTGGCGCTCCAGGTGGACCCATAAATGCTCAATAGGATTAATATTGGGCGACTTGAGTGGGGTTTTAAGTTGTTTTTTACTTTATAGAGGAACCACTCTTTGACAATAAGCGAGGTGTGGTTGGATCGTTGTCTTGCTGATACACAAGTGACTCGGCAATCCCAAGTTTAGCACCACTTATATGCAAGTTATTTTTAAAAATATTTAAATAGACAAACAGGTCCATTATACCATATATAAAAACAAGTTTACCCACTCCAGAGGCAGCCATACACCCCCAAACGAGTACTGATCCACCACCGTGTTTGACTGTGCCCATCATGTTAAGTGGCTCAAGCTCAGAATTGGGTATTCGCCATACCCTGGCTCGTCCATCTGTTACGAATTTGCTTTCGTCCGAAAAATAATGGTGTTCCAAAAGCTTTGGGCGGCTGTATCATATTGTTTTGCTTTTTTCAAATTTGACGGTTATGGTCTCCAGCCGAATGGAATACACTCAATTCTGTTTTTATATGATTTTATTTTATGCGGTTTTAAAGTTATACGGTTTTTTTATACTACTTTTTATACGAATTTTAGAAATTATGCGACTATTTTCTTCTATTTATGATTCTTTTCTCGTCTACTTCTTCTTCACCTGCAAAGTAATTCGTCAACAATTTTTTTGATTGTTCTGATTCTTTTCAATGTTTATTCGTCTTCATTGTGTTTATATTATACAAAACACTCATTACGTAGTAAAAAAAAAAAAAAAGTACACACATACATAAACAAAAAACGGACCAAGTTATCAAAACGTAGTTGCGATTTTGTAGGCAAGAGAGTGGTTAACTTTTTATGGGAATCCCAGTTTTATATGATTTTTTTTTCTCGTAAATTGTGACGTCGGCTGTGCTCATTATTATTGTGTCTGCTGTCGTTTAAAGTCGATATCAGTGAAATTTTTATAAACTGTATCATGGTGTAATTTTAATTTGAGATGTTTTATTTTTATTAGAAAAAGGTAAGGAATTTAAAAAAATGATTTTTTTTATATTTTTAAATTAAATTAAATAATTTTTTTTTTTTTTTTTTTTGAAAATTATTGTTAGAATTTTTTTAAATTTAAATGAATTGTTTTTCTAGTACCTACTGGATTTATGCGATGGAAACAAAGAATCATAAACGAGCGGCAATTTCTTTGGAAATTAAAATTGCAATTTTAGATCGTTTGACCAAAGGAAAGAGAGCTACGGATGTTGGTAAGCATTTTGGTTTCGGCGAATCTACTATAAGAGACATTACAAAGAATGAAGTATTTATAAGACAGTCTGTTATTTCGGATAAAAAATTATGTTCCAAATTGTCATTATATTCAAGAAACGTTTTAGTAAAAAAACTGAAAAAGCGTTGGTAATTTGGATTGACGATCTAACAAAAAAAAGAATTCCTTTAGATGGTCCGTTAATTAAAAATAAAGCTCTACGCTTTTACGAGCAATTGAAGCAATTAGAACCATCTACCTCTACCGCTCATTCCGGTACAGCATTTTCAGCAAGCATAGGACGGCTTACCGGTTTTCTAAAAAGAAATGCTTTTCACAACGTGAAGATTATCGGCGAGATCGCATCAGCAGACGAGGTGACTGCTAGGCATTATCCTGAACAGTTGTCAAAAATTATTGTTCCGATCAGATTTTCAACGCAAATGAGACGCGGTTATTCTGAAAAAAAATGCCCACCCGAACATACATTGCGAAAGCTGAGAAAAAAGCAAGTAGTTTTAAAGCAGCCAAAGATAGAGTAACCTTTCTACTTTGTTGCAATGCATCAGGAGATCGAATGTTCAAGCTCCTGCTTATTAATCGATCGCTAAGACCACGGGCCCTAAATGGTAAAGATTTAAAAAATTTACCAGAGCATTGGATGGCGAACAAAAAGGGTTGGGTTACATCTGCGTTTTTCACCGAGTGGTTTAATAATTGTTTCCTTCCGGAAGTAGAAGTTTATTTGAAGCAAAAGGGACTTGATTTTAAAGTTCTGTTGATTGTTGATAATGCTCCGTCGCATCCGAACTTAGAACATCCAAATGTGGATATGGTGTTTCTTCCACCTAATACAACGAGCCTTATTCAGCCATTAGATCAAGGCATAATTGCTACTTTTAAAAAATAATTTGTAAAACGAACTTTCCAATTTATTTTAAATCAACTCGATAATGAGCCAATTACACTTACATACGTTTAGAAAAAGTTTTAGATTTTAGACTGTATCAATCATGCTACTTCTGCTATCGGTGAAATAAGACCACAAACTTTAAATGCGTGTTGGAAAACACTTTGGCCTCGATGCATCACAAACAGAAACAACATTAATCAAGGCTCTACGTTTCTGCTGAAATTATTGCTTTAGCACATGAAATTCGTGACGAAGGTTTTGATATATTTAACGAGAATGATGACGATGAACTGCTTGTGGACAAGGCCTTAAGTGACGATAATGTTATCGAATTATTGTATCCGGACCTAGATCCAGAATATAATAGTGATGTAGAAGACAGTGAACCTGCCCCGCTCACTGCAAAAATAATTCGAGAAGGTCTTCAACTTTGCAACTCATTAGAAAATCATTTTATTAATAATGACCCGAATTCTGAGCGGGCATTTAAATTCCAGCGTGACCTGAAGCATTGCATTTCTGGGTATCAGGAACTTCTTAAACAATTTCAGAAATCGTCGCAAAGTTTAATAACAGATTTTGTTGTCAAAGAAGCAAAACCACCAACCGTTGAGATCGGCACTGGATGTAATGAAGGAAAATTAATTTCGCCACCCGAATTTTTAACTATCTATAGCAGCGATGATAGCGATTTCGCACCAGTTAACAAACGGTCGCAGGTATTGTCAACTAGTGAAGATAACGACAAGGTGTAATTATAATTTAATTTGTAAAAAAAGTGAAATAAAAAACTTATTTTGGAGTCGTGATTTCAATTTGTTTTAAATCTATAACCTTCCTTTCCTCAAACACATTTAGTTACCCACCAAATCCTCCACAAGAATGGTAACATCGTCCTTTTTATCGATTTTTTGGTTATTTATTTGGTCTTATGCTGTTTTCGAAAATTATGGAACTTATCCCTATTTATTCAATGTAGCTAGTGCCTTTTTATGCGATTTTTTTATGCTTTTTTCTGAGGAACGCATCGCATAAAAACAGAATTGAGTGTACTTTGCGAATTGTTGCCGTAATACAAACTTTTCCCACCTCATTTTCAATTTAAATCTGTAATTTTGGAACAGAAAATTTCTTTTTTTTTTGCAAATTGCGCACGATAATTCGTTTCTCACTGTGTGTAAATGTAGTTGGCCGACCAGATCTTGGCTTGTTTTATTATTTCCTTACCTCTGTACATTTCTATTGTTTTTTGGACGGTTGTATGACTTTTTCCAACCAATTCGGCCATTTGTCTTTGAGTTTTGTGCTCCAGGTAGAGTTTTATTATCACTTCTCTGAGATCCGAAGACAATTCTCCGCGATGCCATTGGTGCTATTTGATGTATGTTTTTAATGTGTTTTTTTCCAAATATACAACCAAAACTTTGAAAGACACTGTAAATCCTAAACAAAATATAAAATAATTGTTCCGAAAGTCGTTTTGTCACCTTACACGCAAAGACCGGAATTAACTGTCCTTTTTGCATACAAACTTTATTGACTATATTTTTACATCAATCAGAAAAACAATTGCTTGCAAATCTAATGGTGCTTTAAAAACTGGTTATTCTAACTAGATGCTGGAAGCTAACATAATAAACAACAAAACAGAAAAATAGAGACGGCAAGGTAATACAGGGTGTGCGAAAGATTTTGAATTGACCTTTGATTGTATATATAAAAAGTTTATGAATATTTAAATAAAATTCATTAAATTGTGAATTTTTATATAAAATTCATTAAATTTCATTATAGATATTTGTTGAACACACAGAATATATATAAATGGGTTTCTAAATAAATAATTTTATATGAGCCTAAAGGAATGCTAATCAATTTAAGCCGATTCATAAATATACAACATTGTATAGTATTTTATTTGCAGCTTAAATATGTGTTTTTTGCATATGTTGGTAGCAACTTTAAGTGATTATTACTCCAAAAAAAATGTACCAGATGGTGCACATCTGCAAAGATGGTACACATCTCCAAAGAAATACTTTTCACATGGTATATTTTTTTTCAAAAGCGATTGAAAGCGATTTACTAAATGAAAAAATAAAATTTCCTAGAATTTGCACTCGAATTTCGAGTGCTGGAATAAGCTAGTGTTTTAAGTCATTTTGGAAAATTTTCTGGAAAACACCATCAAACTTGAAACAATAGCATATTTTCACACATTCGTAAGAAAGTAGTCAATATCAGGCGAGTAGTACTATACCGACGTCACAATATTGGTCGAAATGGTTTAAAAGTCTGTGAATATAGTTGATGCAGACTATTTAAAACCTTAAAAAAGTGTCAAAACTTTTTGCAAAATTTCTGATAATTTTCGAGTAATTTTTTCCACATGCCAACATTATTGCTTTGAAATTTAGAAAATATAGTCACGTCATATTGTGAAATTGAAATGCTAATAGTTTTTTCCTATTGTTCTTGAGAAATATTTGGAAAATACACATCAAACATGTACGAAGATCATATTTTCATACATTTGAGTGGAAAGTGGTTGATCTTTTCCCACACTTTTATCAGAATGCTTCAATAGCTCAGGAAAGTAATTATCAATACTAGCAGATTCCAGCCCTCGATATTCGAGTCAAATTCTAGGAAATTTTATTTTTTCATTAAATAAAGACCCTAAAGATATGCATATCAATTATAGTCAATTCGCAAATCAACACAACAAAAAAAAACTAATTTTTATTACAAACACATTAACAAACTTAATAAACACACACATAGCATTGTATAATTTTATATATGTGTTAGTAGCGACTTTAAATGCAATTTACTCAAAATTATGGAAAAAATTTAAAAATCTGTAAATCTGCAAAACGGCTAAAAAGAAATACCTATCAAATAATATACTTTTGGTGAAAATCGAGATAAAACGGTAGAACAAAACATCGGTCACAAGAAATCGCCTAGCCTATTAATATTATAGATATGTAACTGACTTGAAAATATATAAAATCATACCATATATTTTTGGAAAATTTTTTGTAAAATAATGTTAAACATCTATAAGGTGCATATTTTCTTACATTTTTATGGAAATTGGTCAAGCTTTTTCGAGTAGTAGTTTAACTACGCCAGTAGGACAGTCCGAATAAAGTGAAATGAAAAATTTTAGTTTTTACTACTCGAGCGGGATTAGCGGGAAATATTAGGGGTTTTGTCCAAACATGCACCGATTTACTCTGATTTTATATAGCAAATTTTTTTGTGATTAAATCATATGTCTATGCCAAATATATCGAATATATATAAATTTGTATAATTAAATTAACTTGCAGCACAGTGCAAATTGAAGAAGATTGAAAATTTCTTTCTAATTTTTGGAAAATTTCTTTGTGAAATTTGATTCAGAATTTGGATGGTCTGAGCTCTATAATAAAAATTCAAATATTTTTCTAAAATTAATAAATTATTGAATCATCGCTTTAGAATTCAGTAAATTTTAGAAAGAATTATATTAAAATCTCAGTTTTATACAAATTACTTAAAATTACATGTTTTTATTAAGAAGCTACAGTTATGACTTTAAAAATAATATGAATTTACTTTTTGAAATAGGTCCGATATGTAATATTTAACTGTAAATAGCCGTTACTAATTTTAAAAGCATATCATTCCACCCATTTTGCTTGAATAACTCGATGTGAATCGGCGAGAATTTTTTTAATAATTTGCTTAATACCTGTAATTTATTTCCAAAAGCCTTATTCATTTTCCGACTCATAATTCAAATCTTAATATTTATAAATATATTTGGCAACAGTCTAAAAAAACTAAATCTAAAATGATTATGACAGGCCTGATCTGATTTATTTTAATCAAAATTAATATATAAATTTTTTTTTTATACGGGCAACACAAAAACCTAGGAAAATATACAAAAATTGTTTAATAGAGTCACATTTCCATCTTAAATCCATGTTACCATATTTCTATGGCTTCCTTTTTAATATTATTGTTGAATTTTAAACTGGAATAATTTTTTTTAAAATAATTTTCACTTTAAATTCTTTTGATATGATTTTTTTCATGCACTTTTCCAAAAAAAAATTGTCCACTTTCAATTATTTTTCATTGTTTCTATTAATTGGTTTGTATTCCCTTTGCTTTATTCAAATTAGTTTTATCACTTTCCTTGTTTATCTTTATTTTTTCTAAATTTATTTCACATTATTATATTTTTTCTATTTTCCTTCTATGTTTCCTTTATAGTATTTTTCTACTCACACATTTTTTTTTTTTTTTGCTAAAAAGGTATAAATATTCTATACATTTTTGTTGTAACTACTACTAGCATACCGTTTTTTCACAATTTATTTGTATTAATTGTTGTTAGAATTTTAGTACCGTTAATTCATTTTATTCCGTATGATTCGATTACCTTTAACCCTGATTGCCAACTGCTAACTAAGCTTATTTTATCACAACTCTATGGTTTATAAACCTCTATGCAGTAAACAGTTGTTGAATTCCTGTAGAAATTAATTTTGGTATGTGTGTTTGTGAGTGACTGAGTATTATCCCGTTTTTTTCGTATTTGTTTGTTGTTTTAGTCCCGTGTATACATTGTTGCTTCCCATTCATAAGAAATTCTGTTAAAAACATCAAGCATATTGAGAAGTAATAAAACAGAGAGATAAAGATGGAGAGAGAGAGAGAGAGTATCACAAACTTTTTCTCTCACAAACAGAAGTTTCTGTGATTTTGTTGTTAATACAAGCAAAAAGCTTTCACTTTCAATTTTATTTTTGAATGATACAAAGGAAAACTTAACAACTCTTTTGACTCGAATACATTTTACAAATTTTTCTAAAACTTAGCCCAAAACCTCTCATTACTCGAAAAGTTGAACTGGCTTGTTTATTTCTAACTCGTTACTTTTTGAGACTAGTAGTTTCAATAGAGTAAATTTTCATTTAAACCTACATATGTATGTTTAAATTTTAATCTTTACTTTTCGAAGTGTTTATGTTAAGGGAATAAAACAAGTCTGCTTAGTTTCTTGAACTTAGAGGCATTAAAATTTGAAAAGGTGTCAAAATTGATTACTTATTGCATCAACTAAACAACTGAAATTGTGGTGTGCCGTTTATCCATGTGAAATTTAATAAATGGTGTATCTTAACTAATTAACGTCGTAATTTTCGAGACGATTCGCTTCAGTAATAGCGAAACGTACCAAAAATTTTGTAAAAATTAAAATAATCATCACCGAATTGCTCGCTACTATGTGTGCTTTTCGAAGAACGAAACTTATCACTTATCACCCCTCATAGCTGACCTGCTTAATAATGATCTGATGAGCATTAAAATAGTACATTCAACGACGATGACTATGTTCAAAGTCATTCGCATTAACGGATGTGTTCAGCGAATGACTGATTTTGTTCCTATAAAGAACAATTTGTATTCGTCATTATATATCAATATTTAAGTTCTGACTATTCAGAAGATTAAAATTGCTAAGGATATTTCGCTTTTTTGTATTCCACATTAAATATTTTATAATGCTACAAGTGTATCATCGGCTAAACGTGGCACAAAAGCTTGCACGATTTCTTCAAATATGACCCTCCTGTTGCATGTCAGACATATTCCATATGCATTACTATTCACACAACAATGTCCACAATACAAAATTTCTATGGCACATTGGCCTACTTAATATTTAAAAAAAGTTTGTGAGTACATTTAGCAAGATATATTCATTCCCTTTAGTTTTGCTTCTACTTTAAAAAATAAAGCAATAACAATGCCTAAGAAGTAAGTTCAAGATGAAGGTTATCTATCTATTTAGTTGTAATTTAAGCTTTTCTCTGCAAAAAAAAAATGGTGTACTCAATTATTAGCAGTTGCGAGAATAGAAAAAGTAGATTAACTGAATTTTGTTTCTCTGGCTCTCTAAGTTTCTCTTTTTCTCTCTGTCCCTGAGTATGACTGGTATTAGTTTAAGTATAACATGCACTCAACTTCAAAAACAGCTGTTGAATGGCTGTTGTTTTGCTTTGTGTTACCACAAAATGACACAATTTGTGAAAAGGACTCATTCATTGTTATTAATTTCATAGTAAAACAAATACAACTCCTCGAAGCATTTGTTATTTGCTTTTAGCTTTAAACAATACAAAACATTTTTAGCACAGGACTTGTGCTTTCTCTTGTGTTTAAAGACTATAAACCTGTTTCGATTTACCGTTGTGTATATCTTTTTTCTACGTGAAAAATATAACAACCACGTCGTGTTTTTTGTTGCTATTTTTAAGAATATGTTTTTTTTATATACGTGTATGCTTTTACTATTTCTACGTACATACCTTTTGTGGGAGTTGTATGTCATATTTTATATCTATGGTGACCCAATTTATATTCTGTAGTACACTTTGTGTTATACGTTTTCTTAATGAGAAAAATACTTTAAAGATTTTTGACCATTTAAGGATTTTATTTTGTTTGTCAGAAATGTTGCTCTTGCGGTGATATTTATTTATTCTACAACAATGATTTAAATGAAGTTTGTCTTGTTGTTCTTATTGTAAATTTTATATTCGTACTTCAATTAGTTTTTGTAGACCCAGCATCAAATGAAATTAGGGTGTACAGTACAGATACATTTAAAAATTTCGAAAGACATTTTTAATTCTTATAAAAAATTTTACAATACGTGGCTGTCGTTCCGACTAGCATCGTTGCATATCCATTAGTATCTATAATATTAATAGGCTAGGCGATTTCTTGTGACCAATGTTTTGTTCTACAGTTCTATCACGATTTTGACCAAACGTATATTATTTGAAAGGTATTTCTTTTTAGCTGTTTTCCAGATTTACATATTTTTTTAATTTTTACCTTTATTTTGAGTAAATTGCATTTAAAGTTGCTACTAACACATACATAGAATTATACATATGCTATGTGTGTGTTTATTTAATTTGTTAATGAGGTTGTTTTCTTCATTCTCAATAATAATAAACCAAAAAAGTGCTGGTTTGTGAATTGGCTAAGTTAAAAGATAAGGTTGCCTAGAAATTGCACTCGAATTTCGAGCGCTGGAATCTGCCAGTCAATATTTACAAAAACTATTTGTAGTGCCATAAAAAACTGTACTAGTTTTGATCAAAGTATATTACTTGTTCTGAGAAAATGAATGACGACCACTGGGACATACAGTGCAATACATTGGACATTTTTACAAAATTCTAAATATGGCAATTTTCTTTTTTAATAATTTCCCGTTAAGTCTAAAAACTATGTTTATACCCTATACCACTATGTGGTTTGGGTATAATGACTTTGTGCTGCTGTTTGTAACTACCAAAAATATTTGACCTAGACCCATCTTTAATTATACCGATCGAATCAGAATCACTATCTGATTCGATTTAACGATGTCCGTCCGTCCGTCTGTGTGTCCATGTAAAGCTTGTAATCAAACTGCAGGTCGCAAATATGAATATATTTTGATGAAATTTGGTAAGTAAGCTTTTATCGGCCATAGGATGAACGCTATTGAAATTGGTGAGAATCGGTCCATGTTCAGACCTAGCCCCCATACAAATGACCCCTATGAAATCGACTTAAATTGCCATAAGATCCAAATTATCATATAAATCTTAGTCAAATTGGGTTTGTATGTGTTTATTACATCCATTAATCAGTAGTCCAAAAATGATACCTATGGGACAACTCTTAGTCATAGGCCCCATATAGAGCTGCTTCCAGATCTTCACTTAAATCTATCAAAAAACAAAAATATTGCACTGATTCTTCTCAAATTTTGTTTGTATATATTTTTGCAAAATACAAGAGACCTTACCAAACATGGTCAGGATCGGTCTATTTGTGGGCCTAGTCCCCATATAGATATAGCATCCGATATGAACTTTTTCATATCTGCAGACAAAAAATCCCACTCAAATTTGGTTTATGCTTATTTTCTATGTCCAGTTAGTTGGGCCTATGGGGTAGGGTCTCTAAACGCATGGTATAGGGTATCCTATAGTCGGTCTAGACCGACTATAATTTTCTTACTTGTTTTTATTTGCGAAATAATTCTTCGGTGGTTTCTTTATCAAAAGATAACAGACTTGCTATAAAAAATAGAATTTAAAAAAATAGATAACGAAAAAAAATATTTTCTTAGTGATGACAAAACAATGGAAACTTTTAAATTTCTGTACCAAAGTTGATTAAAAGAAGATAAAGAGATGATGGTATTTAAAAAAATATATAAAATCTTAGCCGGTATTTAAATACTATTTCAGTTATTGTAAACTTCGTAATGAGACTAGAAATGTTCTTCGTAGGGTAAAGAGGCAGCTTTTTCAAGGTTGTTTGGCGAATTGGACATAGCTGGCCTATGGAAAGTACTTCGAGGCTCTGGTTGTGTTAGTGAACATAGTACAGTCTTAAATGATAATGTTCAGATACTAAATGCATATTTTTTAAATGGGAGTTGTGATGATGATCATGGTAGTGTTGTTTTTAATAATTTAAATGACCCTGTGGACACCCTGTCCTTTCGATGGAATTATTGGAAACCCTGAATTATATAAAATCTCGATCTATTGGTTTTGATAATATTTCAATTAGGTTTGTAAAACAAGTCTTCCCTTACGTTTATAGATTCATTTTGAATTTTGTCAATGCTATTTACACTACTTCTACATTTCCTAAAACTAGGATGATGCATGGACCTGATAATCTCAGCCTATTTCAATAATTCCTGATCTACGGTTGTTGAGCATATTTTAGAAAATCAGATTCTTGAGTTTCATCTGAACATTTATGAGTTACAATTTGCCTTTCACCGTTGATATAGTACGATGTCTTTGCTTCTCAACCTTATTGACACTATTTGGAAGAATGTTAATAGTTACTAGCAGATTTCAGCGCTCGAAAATCGAGTGCAATTTCTAGGCATTTTACTATTATTTATTATTTATTTATTTTTCAACTTAGCCAATTCACAAACCAACACTTTTATGGTTTATTATTATTGTGAATGAAGATAACAAACTCATTAACAAACACATTAATAAATTTTATAAAACACACTTAGCATATGTATAATTTTAGTAGCAACTTTTAGTGTAATTTACTCAAAATAAAGGAAAAAATTAAAAACATCTGTAAATCTGCAAAACGGCTAAAAAGAAATACCTGTCAAATAATATACGTTTGGTCAAAATCGGGATGAAACGGTAGAACAAAACATCGGTCACAAGAAATCGCTTAGCCTATTAATATTATAGATAAATCGAGAGTTCTTGTTTCCCCTCGATCTATCTAAAGCGTTTCATTGAATTGGCCTCGGGCCTACGGATAATTATTTCCTTAATTATAATATTTTTTTTTGGTGATTGAAATTTTTATTGTAAGTCATCATAAATGCTTGTGCATTGTGCTTGAGAGGGAGCTTTCTTTTGAAACGCATATTGATTGTAAAATTTTGAGTATTATTATTATTATTATTATTATTATTATTATTATTATTATTATTATTACTTATTAATAGATTTATTAAGGTTGTATTAACATTATTCATGTTATTTACAATTTTTTGATATCTATATGTGGCATAACGTATATGTTGTTAGCCAGATTGGCAGAATACTGGTATTATTAATACAATTTATTTTATTATTCTTAATTTAAAAAAAAAAAAATACTTAAGTATTAAAGTAATTAAAGTTTTAAAGGTATTGGAATTTCAAAAGTTTAAACAACAAATTCATTAATTATTAATTTTCTATAGTTAGTTTACTAAATATTTAAATAAGTTATAGAAATTAGAGACATTGAGAATATTTATTACATCATTTATCGCAAGTTGAGTTTTGCCAAAATATTGCAGTCTAAATCCGTTATATATTGGGCAAATGCCTAAAAAGTGGAACGTATTTTCAGCTATGTCTAGATTACATATTGTGCATGTTTGAACTAGATTATTTCTGTAGGCCATGGCGTTTAAGTCGAGCATTCCTCCTCTCGCTTTTACAATTAAGCTAGTGACACGGGATGAATAATTTTTAGCAAGGAGTGGAGTTACACTATAATTTAGATGCGAATAGAGATCGTGATTTGAGTTTGATGCCTTAAGTACATTATCTTCACGTTCTTTAACAATTAATAAATCTAGTATTGATTTCCAAGATGAGCTTAGTGGTAGGTTTCGATTAGGAGGTGTAAAGTTAAGCACTTGTTGTAGATTTGTCCAATCTTTAGCCCAGAACTCGTTTTTGGTTATGATGGCTACAGCTAAAATTCGTGGAAGTCGGTGGTGGTTCATATTGAGTACTTTGTTAATGTAACAAAAGTGAAGCCTTAGAGTTGATATGTACAAAGAGTTTAAACCAATTTCCAGATATAACATATAGTTAGGTGTTGTAGAAGGTAGATACAACATTTTCTTAATAAAAAATCTGAACAGCTTTTCTACTACATGTTTTTGATAGCCCCAAACTTGAGCAGAGTACAGCATGATTGATCTAGAAGCAGCATGGAATATTTAAAGCTTATTGTCTTTTAAAATTCTTGGGTGATTTATGTATTTTGACCATGTGGAGTTTATAGCAAGTTTTGATGCAGCTAATTTATTATTAAGGTGTTTTTTGAAGGACAAATTATATGTAATATCAACGCCCAGATATTTGTAGCTATTGACGATCTCGATGTTGTCATCACCAAACTGCCAGTTTAGATTTGTGGATATTCTCGAGCCAGAGCGAAATACAATTATTTTTGATTTATCCAGGTTAACTTTCAAGCACCAATTTGAACAATAAGAATACAGAGCATCGATCATTTGTTGTAGTTCGGCTTGTGAATTCGCTAGTAAGACAATATCATCAGCATAAAGTAAAATTTTAATAATTGTATTTGCAACATTTACACCATTTGGTAATACATCAGCGAGATCATTAACATACAAGAAAACAGTAAAGGGCTTAAGATACATCCTTGTTTTACACCAAGCTCTACAGAAAACGGTTCAGAAAACGAGCTACCATCCCAAATGCGGCTTTCAGTGTTTAAATATGAGTACTGTAAAATTCTTATTATTTTAGATGATAGTCCCAAGCAAGAAAGTTTGTACAATAAACAATTTCTAGGAATCATGTCAAAAGCACACGAAAAATCTACAAAGAATGCATAAGTATTTATACCCTATACCACTACGTGGTTTGGGTATAATGACTTTGTGCTGCTGTTTGTAACAACCAAAAATATTTGACCTAGACCCATCTTTAATTATACCGATCGAATCAGAATCACTTTCTGAGTTGATTTAACAATGTCCGTCCGTCCGTCCGTCTGTGTGTCCATGTAAAGCTTGTAATCAAAGTGCAGGTCGCAAATATGAATGTATTTTGATGAAATTTGGTACATAAGCTTTTATCGGCCATGGGATGAACCCTATTGAAATTGGTGAGAATCGGTCCATGTTCAGACCTAGCCCCCATACAAATTACCCATATGAAATCGACATAAATTGCCATAAGATCCAAATTGTCATATAGATCTTACTCAAATTGGGTTTGTATGCGTTCATTACATCCATTAATGAGTAGTCCAAAAATGATCCTTTGACCGCATATAGAGCTGCTTCCCGATCTTCACTTAAATCTATTAAAAAACAAAAATATTGCACTGATTCTTCTCAAATTTTGTTTGTATATATTTTTGCAAAATACAAGAGACCTTACCAAACATGGTCAGGATCGGTCCATTTTTGGGCCTAGTCCCCATATAGATATAGCATCCGATATGAACTTTTTCATATCTGCAGACAAAAAAATTTATAAAAATCCCACTCAAATTTGGTTTATGCTTATTTTCTATGTCCAGTTAATTGGGCCTAGGGGTAGGGTCTCTAAACGCATGGTATAGGGTATCCTATAGTCGGCCTAGACCGACTATAATTTTCTTACTTGTTTTTATTTGCGAAATAATTCTTCGGTGGTTTCTTTATCAAAAGATAACAGACTTGCTATAAAAAATAGAATTTAAAAAAATAGATAACGAAAAAAAATATTTTCTTAGTGATGACAAAACAATGGAAACTTTTAAATTTCTGTTCCAAAGTTGATTAAAAGATGATAAAGAGATGATGGTATTTAAGAAAATATATAAAATCTTAGCCGGTATTTAAATACTATTTCAGTTATTGTAAACTTCGTAATGAGACTAGAAATGTTCTTCGCAGGGTAAAGAAGCGGCTTTTTCAAGGTTGTTTGGCAAATTGGACATAGCTGGCCTATGAAAAGTACTTCGAGGCTCTGGTTGTATTAGTGAGGATAGTACAATCTTAAATGATAATGTTGAGATACTAAATGCATATTTTTTAAATGGGAGTTGTGATGATGATCATGGTAGAGTTGATTTTAATAATTTGAATGACCCTGTGAACACCCTGTCCTTTCGATGGAATTATTGTAAACCCTGAATAATATTAAATCTCGATCTATTGGTTTTGATAATATTTCAATTAGGTTTGTAAAACAAGTCTTCCCTTACATTTATAGATTCATTTTGAATTTTGTCAATGCTATTTACACTACTTCTACATTTCCTAAAACTAGGATGATGCATGGACCTGATAATCTCAGGCTATTTCAGTAATGCCTGATCTAAGGTTGTTGAGCATATTTTAGAAAATCAGATTCTTGAGTTTCATCTGAACATTTATGAGTTACAATTTGCCTTTCACCGTTGATATAGTACGATGTCTTTGCTTCTCAACTTTATTGACACTATTTGGAAGAATGTTAATAGTTACTAGCAGATTCCAGCGCTCGAAAATCGAGTGCAATTTCTAGGCATTTTATTATTATTTATGATTTATTTATTTTTCAACTTAGCCAATTCACAAACCAACACTTTTATGGTTTATTATTATTGTGAATGAAGATAACAATCTTACTAATAAACACATTAACAAATTTTATAAAACACACATAGCATATGTATAATTTTAGTAGCAACTTTTAATGTAATTTACTCAAAATAAAGGAAAAAATTAAAAAAACCTGTAAATCTGCAAAACGGCTAAAAAGAAATACCTGTCAAATAATATACGTTTGGTCAAAATCGGGATGAAACGGTAGAACTAAACATCGGTCACAAGAAATCGCCTAGCTTATTAATATTATAGATAAATCGAGAGTTCTTGTTTCCCTCGATCTATCTAAAGCGTTTCATTCATTTGGCTTTGGGCCTACGGATAATTATTTCCTTGATTATAATATCTTTTTTTGGTGATTGAAATTTTTATTGTAAGTCATGGGTAAAAACATATGAAATCAACCGAAAATATTAACATTTGTGACCTCATCACCTCCAAATTAGATAAGATTTTGTACACATGATCTATGGATCGGCACAATAATATTTGCCAACTTTCAGACATATAGCCTTCGAACTTTCAGAATTATGGCCATTCCAAGTTGGCAAAAATCAATAAAAATGCACTCAGATGCCTTAACACAATTTTTAATATCTCGAAAAGTATTCATTGTACGATAATAATCAAGGACTCATTTTACAGACTAAAACATGCGCCAGTCCAAAAAATTTTTTTTTTCAAATTTTCGATCAAGGATAATGTAAATAAAAAAAGGACTAAAATTTCCAAAGGATATTTCTCGAAAATCAATATTTTTAAAAATTTCAAAAAAATATATGTTAATTCTTATTATGTTTTGTACAAGTCTGTCAAATTTCAATGTGGAGTCTTTATTGAAACATGAGTTATTAAGAAAAAAGCAGCCGAAGGTTTATGTATTTCATGAAATGTACCAAAATACAAAAAGGTGACAAATTACAAAAAGAAGGACAAGTCAAATGTAACGGAACTTTTTCGACTTTACAACCTAGGCGAAATATTTATTGCCTGTTCACACAAAAAATGTACAAATATTTTATGACCTGTGGTCGGCTTATTGGCAGTAGCAAATTCAGTCCCTATTTAAAAAACATTTTATGACCCGTACTTCACGCAAATTTTCCAATTCAAGAAAAGCAAGGCGTGTATTTTTTTACCTGAAATCTATTTTTTGTACCAAAAAAAAAAAGCAGTATAAATAGTTCAGAGACTGTAAGTCAAACTTCAGTTGAATACTAGATTTTATAAGTGCTAAACGTCAAAGTGTTATAGTGTTAAAGTGACGTGATCGTTTGAAAAACCAAAAAAAAGAGACTAAATATTTAAATAAATTATAATTATTGTCAATACAAAAAAGTCATGCACAATTCATTCGGTTGTGGTATTTAAATAAAAAATATGCCATTCAATTCAACATTTTGCTGTAATTCTTTTAAAAAATCCGGTCACACTGGGTGCAATAAAAGTTTAAGACAAGTCCAAGAATGGATGCTACAGTATACTAAGGATAAAAATAAAATTTGTGGGACATGTAGAATAAAATTTTCGCATCTGAAGAAATCTAATAAATCTAACTTGGAAGAAGGTTCAGACATAAACGAAAATGTAGATACTTTCATTGACATTGCGTCAGGCACGGAAGAAGATGACATTGCGTCAGCACGGAAGAAGTTGCTATTTCAAAATTAAACCAATCTTTACCGTATCTGGAACAATCTCCGATAAAAAAGAAGAAGTTACATCAAAATTCAGAAAAATAAGTGATTCGATTCAAGACAAAATTTTCCACGGTTCCGCACAATCAACTTCGCATATGTGCCCACAATCCGAAATAATAGAACAATTAAAAGAAAAGTTTAAAACATTAACAAAAAATAGTGAGAAAATCCAACTGCTAACAATTTTACCAAAAAGCTGGGCAGTACATAAAATTGAGGAAGAATTCTTGGTTACAAACTATATCGCGCGAAAAGTTAAGCATTTGGTTGAAACAAAGGGGGTGATGAGTACGCCTAACCCAAAACTGGGAAGTCCAATTTTACCAGTGACAAGCAGTTTAGTAAAATCCTTTTATGAATCCGATGACGTCAGCAAGTGTATGCCCGGACAGAAAGATTTCGTGTCTATTTTTGAAAATGGTACAAAAGTCAGGAAAAATAAAAGACTTTTGCTTGGAAACTTAAGAGAAATGTACGCCTTATTCAAGGAACGACATGATGGAATAAAAATAGGTATTTCCAAGTTTTGCCAACTTCGTCCGAGGAATATAATTCTAGCAAATGCGAGTGGATCTCATAACGTGTGTGTTTGTACAAAGCATCAAAATGTGAAGCTGATGATTGATGCTATAAATTTAAAAAAATTAACTGCTGGTGTTCCGAATTATCAGCTTGAAAGTTACAAAGATTGTTTGAAACAAATGACATGCATTCCATCTTCTTCAAAGTGTCACCTACGTAAATGTAACAAGTGTCCAGGAATAGAAAATTTAAAAGCAAAACTAAATCAATTACTAGAGCAAAATGATATTGATGAAATAACATATAAACAATGGGTAAGTGTAGATAGGGATAATTTGGAGACCATGATTGGCCAAGCCGACGTTTTTGTGGATTCCCTATGTGAAAAGCTTGAAATTCTATTACCTCATTCATTTATTGCAAAACAGCAGGCAGCATATCTGAGCGAAAGAAAATCAAATTTGGAAGAAAATGAGTATATAGCAGTTTGCGATTTTTCAGAAAATGCTTCTTTTACTATTCAGGATGCAGTCCAGGGATTTCACAATTGCTATTTATTTTAAATCAGATGGAAAAACACAACATACAAACGTCATAATAATATCTGATTGTCTTGTACACGATTCTGTAGCTGTTCACCTGTTCCATCGCCACCTGAATATATTTTTGAGAAAAAAGTTTAAAACAACCCCGAAGAAAATCACGTATTTTTCAGACGGTAGTGTTGCCCAGTTTAAAAATAAAAAGAACTTTATCAATTTATGTTATCATATGGAAGATTTTGGATGTAATGCTGAGTGGAATTTTTTTGCAACAAGCCATGGAAAAGGCCCAAGTGACGGTCTTGGAGGTACCATAAAGAGAGAGGCACGTCGAGCTAGTTTGCAGCGTCCATTACAAGGTCAAATAACTACTCCAAACCAATTATATGAATGGTGCCTGCAAAATCTTTTGAACTGTAATTTCGAGTTTTTAACTCTAGAAGACCACGAAGAAGAAGCACGGTTCCTTCAAATTCGTTTTAAAGATTTGCGTACTATTCCCGGAACTCAAAAGCTGCATTCTATTGAACCTGTAGATAAAAAAAAAATTAAAGTCAAGCGATACTCGGCAGATGCAGATTTTTTAATTGAAATCCTTCAGAAATAAATAAATATGCTGTAATAAAGTGTTTAATAATGATAATACATTATGTTGTACTTTTTATTAAAGGTTTAGCAATGGAGAAAAAGAGCTTAAGCAAAGAAAAGTCGAAAAAGTTCCGTTACATTTGATTTGTCCTTCTTTTTGTAATTTGTCACCTTTTTGTATTTTGGTACATTTCATGAAATACATAAACGTTCGCCTGCTTTTTTCTTAATAACTCATGTTTTAATAAAGACTCCACATTGAAATTTGACAGACTTGTACAAAACATAATAAGAATTAACATATATTTTTTTGAAATTTTTAAAAATATTGATTTTCGAGAAATATCCTTTGGAAATTTTAGTCCTTTTTTTATTTACATTATCCTTGATCGAAAATTTGAAAAAAATTTATTTTGGAATGGCGCATGTTTTAGTCTGTAAAATGAGCCCTTGATTATTAACGTACAATAAATACTTTTCGAGATATTAAAAATTGTGTTAAGGCATCTGAGTGCATTTTTATTGATTTTTGCCAACTTGGAATGGCCATAATTCTGAAAGTACGAGAGCTACGACACTGAAAGTTGGCAAACGCTATTATTATGTTTAACATTCCCTTCGTACCAAAATTCATCCAATTCGAAATCGGTGCGGTCAACTCATTGGTTGATTTCATATGTTTTTACCCTCATCATAAATGCTTATGCATTGTGCTTGAGAGGGAGCTTTCTTTTGAAACGCATATTGATTGTAAAATTTTGAGTATTATTATTATTATTATTATTATTATTATTTATTAATAGATTTATTAAGGTTGTATTAACATTATTCATGTTATTTACAATTTTTTGATATCTATATGTGGCATAACGTATATGTTGTTAGCCAGATTGGCAGAATACTGGTATTATTAATACAATTTATTTTATTATTCTTAATTTAAAAAAAAAAAAAATACTTAAGTATTAAAGTAATTAAAGTTTTAAAGGTATTGGAATTTCAAAAGTTTAAACAACAAATTCATTAATTATTAATTTTCTATAGTTAGTTTACTAAATATTTAAATAAGTTATAGAAATTAGAGACATTGAGAATATTTATTACATCATTTATCGCAAGTTGAGTTTTGCCAAAATATTGCAGTCTAAATCCGTTATATATTGGGCAAATGCCTAAAAAGTGGAACGTATTTTCAGCTATGTCTAGATTACATATTGTGCATGTTTGAACTAGATTATTTCTGTAGGCCATGGCGTTTAAGTCGAGCATTCCTCCTCTCGCTTTTACAATTAAGCTAGTGACACGGGATGAATAATTTTTAGCAAGGAGTGGAGTTACACTATAATTTAGATGCGAATAGAGATCGTGATTTGAGTTTGATGCCTTAAGTACATTATCTTCACGTTCTTTAACAATTAATAAATCTAGTATTGATTTCCAAGATGAGCTTAGTGGTAGGTTTCGATTAGGAGGTGTAAAGTTAAGCACTTGTTGTAGATTTGTCCAATCTTTAGCCCAGAACTCGTTTTTGGTTATGATGGCTACAGCTAAAATTCGTGGAAGTCGGTGGTGGTTCATATTGAGTACTTTGTTAATGTAACAAAAGTGAAGCCTTAGAGTTGATATGTACAAAGAGTTTAAACCAATTTCCAGATATAACATATAGTTAGGTGTTGTAGAAGGTAGATACAACATTTTCTTAATAAAAAATCTGAACAGCTTTTCTACTACATGTTTTTGATAGCCCCAAACTTGAGCAGAGTACAGCATGATTGATCTAGAAGCAGCATGGAATATTTAAAGCTTATTTTCTTAAGCACTTGTTGTAGATTTGTCCAATCTTTAGCCCAGAACTCGTTTTTGGTTATGATGGCTACAGCTAAAATTCGTGGAAATCGGTGGTGGTTCATATTGAGTACTTTGTTAATGTAACAAAAGTGAAGCCTTAGAGTTGATATGTACAAAGAGTTTAAACCAATTTCCAGATATAACATATAGTTAGGTGTTGTAGAAGGTAGATACAACATTTTCTTAATAAAAAATCTGAACAGCTTTTCTACTACATGTTTTTGATAGCCCCAAACTTGAGCAGAGTACAGCATGATTGATCTAGAAGCAGCATGGAATATTTAAAGCTTATTTTCTTTTGAAATTCTTGGGTGATTTATGTATTTTGACCATGTGGAGTTTATAGCAAGTTTTGATGCAGCTAATTTATTATTAAGGTGTTTTTTGAAGGACAAATTATATGTAATATCAACGCCCAGATATTTGTAGCTATTGACGATCTCGATGTTGTCATCACCAAACTGCCAGTTTAGATTTGTGGATATTCTCGAGCCAGAGCGAAATACAATTATTTTTGATTTATCCAGGTTAACTTTCAAGCACCAATTTGAACAATAAGAATACAGAGCATCGATCATTTGTTGTAGTTCGGCTTGTGAATTCGCTAGTAAGACAATATCATCAGCATAAAGTAAAATTTTAATAATTGTATTTGCAACATTTACACCATTTGGTAATACATCAGCGAGATCATTAACTTACAACGAAAACAGTAAAGGGCTTAAGATACATCCTTGTTTTACACCAAGCTCTACAGAAAACGGTTCAGAAAACGAGCTACCATCCCAAATGCGGCTTTCAGTGTTTAAATATGAGTACTGTAAAATTCTTATTATTTTAGATGATAGTCCCAAGCAAGAAAGTTTGTAAAATAAACAATTTCTAGGAATCATGTCAAAAGCACACGAAAAATCTACAAAGAATGCATAAGTATTTTTTTCCATTCAATTTGTTTAGATTGACTATATTCACGAGATTGTATATATTGTCCACCGTTGAGTAGTGCTTTCTCAATCCTGCTTGGAATTCGTTCAGAACGTTATTGTTTTCAACCCATTCAGTTAATCTGTTTAACAATATAGTATTAAAGATTTTACACAGAGTATTCATCAAGGATATCCCACGATAATTTGTTGGCTGGTTGGCATCCCCTTTTTTGAACAGCGGTATCAAAATAGATTTCCTAAAACTGGAAGGTACTTTCTCATGCAAAAATATTTTGTTGAAAATAGACAGTATTTCATTGACAAAACAATCCGGTGCATATCTGTAAAATTCATAACTAATACCATCTTCTCCAGGAGCTTTATTTAGTTTTAAAGTTTTAATTACAGGTTCAATTTCACAAAATTCAAAGGGAGAGTCTAGAAGGGCATCAGTGAAATATGGCATTGACCAGCTGATTGAAGGTATATTTGCGGTGTTATTCAACAAGGCGCTAAAATGGAATCGAAAATCATCAGCTGTTAAATTTCCTTTTACCGTATGTGTGCGTATCTTCATCGCGTTGGAAAGCTTCCACCATTCAGTGCTGCATTTTACTCTATTTAACTGCTCTAACTTGTTATTATAATATGCCAGTTTTTTGTTATTACATATCTTCACGTATTTAGCTCTAGCTGTTGAATAACGCAATTTGTTGACATATGAGTGTTGTCTTCTATAGGCTCGTAGCTTTTGCAACATGACCTTACGATGACGAGCGCACTGCCAATCAAACCATTTTTTCTTAGGTTCACAAAATTGTTTACTAGGTCCCTTCGAATAAGCTTATTTTACTTTCCTTGTTAAATTCAAAATTAATTCATCCACTGGTTAATTTGATTGAATATCAATATTACTCGCAAGTAAATTAAGCTTTTCTACATAATTACCATATAAGTTGTTGTTCCAGCGTAATCTTTGCAGTTTATCATTGTGTTCGATATCAGAATAAAAAGTTTTTATGCTTAAACATAATGGCATATGATCGGAGTATGATTTGGATGCTATAGCGAAATCATCAACAAATTGCAGAAAACTGTGTGAACAAATACCATAATCAATTATTGAGCTACCCATAACTCCACAAAAGCTATATTCCCCTTCAACGTCCTTTTCAGTCCTTCCATTAAGCACAATGCCACCAAATTGATCTATAAACTCCATTAGTTTCTTTCCTTGTGTGTTAATTACTTTGTCTTTTGAACATCTTAATTCACGTATATGAGGTGTATCTTTTAAAAAGTTAGTATCTAAAACTTGCACATCGGAAATTCTAGCATTTAAATCACCAACTATCAAAAAATTGGAAGGATTTAGTTCCTGCAAGAATTCATCAAATTTTTCTAAGTCTGTATTCCAATTTGTGCAGTTCAAATATCTTGGAATAATATAAAACAAGATACCTTCAAGCTTTATGTGTAATATTATATTATTGCGAATATTTAAAAATTTGAATCCATATTTTCTGCGTAATTCCTTTCTGAATCCAAACAGGCAACCGCCACTAGCACGACCAGATCTATGAGATTTCAATGCAGAGAATAATTTTGTAGGAAATTTGAAAATTAATGTTGCTTATCTGCTACTACGTGGGTTTCATATAGGAAAAATACATCAAATTTATTTAAATATGATATAAAATCTCCAAAATTTATTGAGCTTGCAAAATTTTTTTTTTTTTTTATTAATCAACACTCAGGGGATGCCCCCTACAGATGCAGTGCATTGTGTTGATCTCAGGAAAGATATAGATATAGGAAGGAGGAAAGAAGGAGTAGTGTGTTAATTTTTTTTTTTTTTTTTTTTTGGCAGCGACAGACCAAAGCCTCTGGTGGGAATCGAACCCACGACCCCCGCATGGTAGGCGAGCACGCTACCTACTCACCTACCGGGGCGCTACATTATAGGATAATAAGTTACATAAATTAAATTGCTATTGTGAGCTAGTATTTTCCTTGTTTGGGGCACCATTTTGTCGTACTTCTTTAACGCATACATCAGCCTGATAGTTACATTTATTTAGTAATTTATTTAAGTATTCAGTATCGCTACTGGTAATTGCCATAATTTTGTTCTTGGACCACGTATATTGGTTATTATTGATATAAATACAGAATTCACCGAGTCTTACTTTTACTGTTCTATCATTTTTGGAAATACCTTTACTAAGTTGCCGTAGATTGTATCGTACATTTTGTTCGTCTTCCGTGTAATCTTTTTGTATATATATCGGTTTACCCTTCAAATTCTTTTTGGCAGATGTAACGTTGAAAGCCTGTGTACTTGACTCTAAAGTAAAGCATGCTCTACCTCTAGTTATCATTCGTGTTGACACGATATTTATGTTAACTTTTAGTATATCTAAACATATTTTACTAAATTCATGTTTGGCAGCATTAACTTTTTCACTTTCTAATCCAGAGACAACTACATTCGAAGATCTTGATCTGGGATCTATGACTTCAAGACGTGAAGTTAATTTTTTCACATCATTTTTTAGTTGCATATTTTCTCTCCTCAGTTCATCAATATCAGCTTTGAGATCAACTAAATCAGATTTACTAGTAACATCTTGAAGCTTGACGTCTAAAAGGTTACACAATTTTGAGTATTTTGCGCAGGATTTATTCTTCAAATATATTCCTGCCAATCTTTATAAGACAGAAGTTAGCACATGCTTTTCTGATGTTCTTAAGTGTTATATGGCCTCGAAGTTGTTTCTGCTACTATTGGGATGATCTTTGCTAAACTTAAGCGTATTGTTAATACTATCGTTTGATTTGTGTCCGGCATCCATCCATACGATCATATTTCGGGTTTTGTCAAACGTTTTCTAAGATGCTCGTTAAAAATTTTTGTGAAATATCGTAACTGGGCTTTTTTATAAATGGTACGCTTTTACCTCTAAGGAGGAACTTTATTTTTACTCGGTCAACTAGAAATCCTCAGTAATTTATTGCAATGATTCGGCATTCTATGTTTGAGAGATCATTTAAAAGTATTAGAGTATTTTAGAGGTTTGCTGCCATAGGCTTTTGGTTACTTAATTATCACCAATATTTTGTTGTTACCACACTTCCTGTTCCTTATATAATGTTTGTAGCTTGGGAGCCAACTTGATATGATTTGATGGAATTGCTTTATGTAGGTACTATTTATATTATGTACATATCATATAAAATATAAAATAAATAAATACAAAAATATTTATATTTCTGACAGAAAACTGTATTTTAAATTCAATTGTATTTTTCAATGTTTTAATTTAATAATTAATTATTATAAAATAATGGTAAGAATACAATTTTATGAAGAGTTAAAAACCAGTATAATAGATGATGATTCTACTGCTGGTCTTAAGCAAAAGAAAATTTGTGAGAAATATTCTATGAATAAATCCATAATTTCAAAAATTATCAAAAAATATCCTGAAAGACTAAAGTAAGGTGACGGTTCAACATTTAGGCGGCAGGTCCCGCAAAACGAGTGAAAGACAGGACAATTTAATAGGAAGAGAGTTCAAAAAAATTTCAAAAAATGCTACCTAAAGAATTCATTAACAATCAGAAACAAAAATAACTAAGAAAATTGTAATCGGTCCAGACCGACTATACGATACCCTATACCATGATTTTAGAGAAATTTGGCATAAAACAAATTTAAGAAGCATTGTTATTAATATTGTTGCCTTCGGATATGAAAGAGTTCATTTCGGATGCTATATTTATGTGGAGACTTGCTCGAAATATGGACCGATCATTACCATATTTGGTAACGTCACTTAAGATTTGAAAAAACATATATAAGCCAAATTTGAGAAAAAACTGTGCAATATTTTTGTTTTTTGATAGATCGGGAAGCAGCTTTATATGGGGGTTATAACTAAGAATTGTCCTATAGGTTTTATTTTATTTTTATTTTTTAGTAATAAATGGATATAATAAACATACACAAAGCCAATTTGACAGAGATCTATATAATATTTTGGATATTATGGCAATTTAAGTCGATCTAATAGGGATCATTTGTATGGGAAATAGGTCTGAACATGAACCGATTACCAACAAGTTCACCAATACACTAAATTTCATCAAAATATATTCTTATTTGCGACACGCAGTTTGATTAGAAGACTTACATGGATACATAGACGGACAGACGGACAGACAAACGGACGGGCATCGCTAAACCGATTCAGGAAATGATTGTGAGTCGATCGATATAGGGACTATATTTTTGGTAGTTACAAACATCGGTACAAAGTCATTATACCCCGATCAATAGCTCGACCGAGCTATTGAGGCTGATCTTGATTGTTATCATCCTGTAAAGAAACCACTGATATCACAGAAAAATCATCTGGCTCGCGTATATTGCACTTTAGAACACTTGAACTGGTCAAGACGGAATTGAAACAGTATTGTCTTTTTAGATGAGTTCAAGTTAAATTTAATATGCCATGATGGAAGAACGCTTGTGCGATGGCCAAAGGGAAAAAGACTAAACCCAAAATATGGAAATAAACTGCTAAGTTTTTCGGTGGCAATATTATGGTATCAGGTTCCTTTTCGGGCCCCGGAATGGCTCCAATTCATATAATAAAAGATACTCTAACTGGAATTGGATGCAGGCAAATTCTAAATGGCGTAATCTATTCATATGCGAAGGAAAATATGCCCTGGTCTGGAAGTTCCAACATGGCTCAAATGACCCAAAACACACCTCCAAAGCAGTAACCGAATGGCTACAATCTAATGCAATTAGTATTTTGGAAAGGCCAGCCCAATCACCAGATCTTAATTCCATAGAAAATCTATAGGAAATTGTAGATCAAAAAATATGGACACGAAATTACAGAAACAAGACAGATCTCAGAGAGGCAGTTGTGAAGTAGTACCAAAATATAATAAAGGGTGTTTTTTTTGCCTAGAAAGAACTTAGAAAAGTGTTAGCTGTCAAACTAACTGTCATACTGTCCAGTGTGATCACGACGGCCAAGGCAAAACTGAAAATTATGTAATACAAAGGGTAGTCTTACTCTCTTGTGAGCCATGTTGTCGTACGGTCTCCACGGAGGCTTTGCAGGTGCTGGTAAGTGTACCCCCTCTTGACTTGGAGGTGATACGTAATATTATTGCCTACAGGATCAAGAAAGGACAGCCATTGTTGCAAGATGATTGGGTAACTAACGAGGACGTTAAAGAGAAGAGCTGTACGTAGTGCAAAGCATTCTTAAATGAGTGTGTTGTCTCCAGATGGCAAAATAGATGGGACAGTAGTGACAAGGGACGCGTTACATATGCCTTCATTCGCGACGTGACGTTCGTGGCAAAACGCCCAGACTTTGGTTTCAGACTGAGTATGGGCTTTTTGCTTACGGGCCTTGGGTCTTTTAATGCGTTTTTGCATAAGAGAGCCTTGGCCAATACGCCTTATGGACTGGTTCCATGTTTTGTGCATATATTACTCGGACATACGGGAAATAGATTCCCTATGTGTCATATTGACAGATAATGGTTGTGATGTCAGTGGTGTGCTTGTCAGTGGTGAGAGAATGATATATATGAATGTGTATGCGTGTGAGATCTTCAAAAGAAGACGTTTAAGAAGGATTTTATCGCAAACGGATGTAGACATGCCTTTGTACTCAAGACTTTCTAGAAGGTCTTAGTTGTTTATCCACGCACTTACCCACAGGGTGATTGTTTGGGTATGGGACTGAGCCTTTCGATGGTCACCAGTATAAGAGGGTGATTGTTTGGGTATGGGAATAAGCCTTTCGATGGCCACCAGTACAAGTGCTAACCTGGTAGTAGCTTTGCTACGAAGTCTGACCGGAGGCTTATATATATATATATGCGTGGTACCACGGGTAGTCAGGAGCCCTGGAATCACAGATTCCAGTTGACTTTTGGATACGGCCCTTAGGGGAGTATCGTGGTGGTTGTGGTTTAAACCCAAAATCACGGCAAGAGCACAGCTCGATGTGGAGTTGCATTCAACCGAGCGCTATGACCCAAAGAACAGCAGAGGTGTTTAGATAGGCCTCGAGTCCTTAACAAGTAGTGGGATTTGTTGCCCAAATGCGCAAATCTTGAATTGGGATCTGAGTGTAGTTTTTCCTACAGTGATCAGAGCACCGTCAACGAGACAGGTACTCACGTACAACACAAGAGACATCTGACATACTGCGTTCACTTTATCTCTTTTATGATCAGTATACTCTGGCAAATCCAACTTTAGTTTGAAATCCACTCATTGAACCGCGAAACATATAGCGCACTTAATGTGGATAGATTTCATACCATATATTCCGCTGAAAACGAAATTGCGAAAGAAGATCTACGTTTTAAATTTTGCACAAAGATTGTCCTACACCCGTATAAGATCCAGCTGATGCAGGAATTGAACCCACGACACCATCGCGGTTCTCTCGACGATTGGGCTCTAGAGCAGTTGGAAACTGATCCGATGTTTTGTGTTCAGCGATGAGTCTCATTTTTGGATTAGTAAGTTTGTTACTAAACAAAATTGCCATATATGGAGTGACACCAATCCACAGCAGACTCTACAAACTCCATTACATCCAGAAAATTGCACCGTTTGGTGTGGTTTATATGCTTATGCCATCGGTGGACCTTATTTCTTCAAAATGAACCCGGAGATCGCCTTACGGTCAATGGAGTTCGTTACCGCACCATGATCAATGATTTTTTGTTTGAAAATATGGATGATATTGCTCCGATCGAGATGCGGTTTTGTTGTGAAACATGGTTTCACACGTATAGGGTGTAGATTACAATTGTACAAGAATAGTATAAGATCCGTTTAAATTTAATATAGAGAATATAACAACGTGTATAAAAATAATAATTATAGTAATAATAATAATAATAATAATAACAATAATAGTAATAATAATAATAATAATATTAGAATAAAATATAACATAACAGAAACAATAATAATACCGCAAACAACCATAACTGAAATATAAATTCCCAATGCATATAACCATTCCTGTGATTCCACTCCAATACTACACCATGACAATCGTTGGCCTGTTGCTTCATAAAACGAATTCTTAGCCACCTTCTTCGTAAAAAAAATTACTTTGGCTGGCCGCTTCGTAAAACAAATTTTGGCCTGTCACTTGGATGACGGCATTGGGGACAGTACTTTCAGCAACGGATTGTTAATTTCTCGTTAGTCAATTGGTGCTTACTGTGGTATTCAACATAAGATCTGAGCACTCCCCTGATCACCTTCAATGATGAAACTTGTCGCAAACGGTGATCCAAGGCGAGAATCGAAAGTTTTCAAATGATTCGCAATGATGCAAATGGTTAGTCATCGTCACAGGAATCGGCTTGTTGCCTTGCCAAACGGATATAGTTCAGCTTAGCCTTCGACATCCCTGACAAACTAAACAGGAATGTTGTTTCGCTGGAACCAAACCAATAGCCAATCCATCGCATATAGAATTCTCGGCGGATTCGTTCGCAATTCGCCCTTGCATCTGGGGTTGGATCATCAGCTCCGTACAGGCATTCACCCCTATGTCCGTCATGTGGCCACCCATCAGACCTGTCAGCCTACTGCTCTCTGCTGCCTCTACCGTTTTCTGGATGACTGTTGCTCCACCTCGTTCACCGTGGACTTGGGTCGGAATTTCCTAACTCTACTAATATATAAAAAAATTGAGTATTTCCTATACTATTTACAACTGACTAAACTGTAGATATATTTTCTACTCATATTTTAATACAATAATTCCGTTTTTTTTTTTTTTTTGAACAATAGCTATTTAAGGATTAATTCCTTCCTCTCTTTTTCCAAATTCTTTCTTCTACTAATATAATATGTACATATTCTTTTTTTTTTTTTTTTTTTTTTTTAAATATATTTCTCTCAATATGTGTATGCTAATAGTATATCTTAATATATCTTTTTTTTTTTTAAATATATTATTTTTTTTTTTCTAAAAATGTATTTATATTCTCCTTTTTTTTTTATGTATGTTAATATATATATATATTTTTTAAATATGTAAGTTTAATGTCTATATATTCTTTTTCCTTTAACAAGTATGTATGCTACTATTTTTTTTTTCTTTAAAATATGTCTTTTTAAATAGATATGTATGTTTCTTACTTTTTATCTTTATCTTTTTACTTTTTTTTTTTTTTTAAACAAATATGTATGCTACTATCTATACATATTCGCTGTTTTGTTTTGTTTTTTTTTTTTTTTTAATATGTATGTATGGGGAGACCTCCAATTTTTTTTTTCTTATTTCTCTTTTCTTTTTTACGGAGGGGGCCTCCCATCTTTTCTTATTGTTTTTTTTTTTTTATACTTATATATATATATTTTTTTTTTTTCAACCATTGTTTTTTTTTTTTTTTTTTTTATGTGGGGGAGTCTTCTCTTTTAATTTTTTTTTAGGTGAGGAGAACTCCCATCTTTTCTCATTATTATTATATACATATTTTTTTTTCTCTTTTTTTTTTCAATCGTTTTTAGTTTTAAAACGTGAGGAATCTCCCATCTTTTCTTGTTATTAATATTTATTTTTTTTTTTTACATGGGGAGATTTCCCATCTTTTCTTATTATTTTTTTTTTTCTGTTCTTTTTAATATCTTTTCTTATATATATATATTTTTTTTTTTAAATATATTTTCTCCTCCATCAGAGTGTCCGCTGCATTCGAAAAGTATCTCGTGGGCCTCGTCGGCCCAACCGTAGGAGTGCGGCGACCATCCAGACGACTCCAAATTCCAGTTATCTCCAACCTATGCTAAAAGAAAAATGTCATAGGGGAAAAAAAATTCTCAGCTAATACTATACCAATTCGCATTTACACCTTTGACAGAAAAACAACTCAAATCACTGTATTTTACTGAATGGTTACTTTTGCTCTAATAAATAAAATAAATAAAGCATTTTTCCCTAACAGCAGTACTCTTCCTATTTCTACGGCAATAAGGCCCCAGCAAACCGATCCATCGGTGGTCCGACCGAAATCATATCTAAGCACCCTTGTATACACATGTCCAACCTAAAACTTCCAAAACACTTCAAAATAAATAACAACAAATTACGGCACGTGTCCCTTCTAGACACTGCCACCCATATAAGGCATGACCGCACACAACGCGTCATCCTTCTCTGGAGCAGAACGGTTTCCTGTTGCATTCCGCAAACCGGAACCGGGCCACTGTGAGGCTATTCTCGGCAAAAACCCTCCCCACAGTGTATGCCGCGAATTTTGCGAGACTCGCTTCTGACTCCCCATACCAGATTCAATCCGTTGAACCATTCTCAACCACTGAGGTGTGCCCGCTACACATGGCGTCACCCTCCCTATAAAAAAAACTGAGGCTTCCTGGTGGGAGACACTTGTCGGCGGGTTACGCGTAAACCCCAACCTTCCCCTCACCACCTCAAATACACTATTACTAAAATAAACAACAAAACAAAACCTTCATCATGGACATGTGTATTAAATGGAATGATTTCAGATCAAATAATGCGATCACTGGTGGAACGCCCGTAAATGGTTATTATGCCACTTACGATTCTTCCCCTTTATGCGCACCGTGGACGTTACCATACTGTTTACCCCAACTATCTCATAAGGTCCAGTCGAAATGGGTGAAAACTTATTTTCCCTGGTGTTGTTCCTAATAAGCACCCTATCAACCTACTGCAAAGGACACAGCATTTACCTTCCTGTCATAAGCCTTTTCCGACAAACCCTGACTAACTGGACCGAACTACGGGCGTACGGCGGCCATAAAGATGGCTACGCTAGGTAGCCTTCACCACCGATTTCATTGCATGGAATACAAGCACACTTTGCACAGAGTACGGCATCATTTAGATGGCTATACTGGAGAGCCATCGACACCGGTACCCCCTCACGTGATAAAACTATACTCTGCAAAGAAATATACCTTCGTTCTACCCTAACAATAACCACTACACATAAAGGTCACGCTAATGCCAAGCTACTGGCGGCCTGTCTGAAACTATAATATGTCCAATCATCCATACTCCTAATGAAAACCAATTAAGGCACGTGTCCTACCTAAACACTGCCACCCATATAAGGCATGACCGCACACAGCGCGTCATCCTTTTCCGGAGTAGGACAGGTTCCTGCTGCATTTCGCATACCGGAACCGGGCCACTGTGAGGCTATTCTCCGCAAAAACCCTCCCCACAGTGTATGCCGCGAATTTTGCGAGACTCGCTTCTGACTCCCCATACCAGATTCAATCCGTTGAACCATTCTCAACCACTGAGGTGTGCCCGCTACACATGGCGTCACCCTCCCTATAAAAAAAACTGAGGCTTCCTGGTGGGAGACACTTGTCGGCGGGTTACGCGTAAACCCCAACCTTCCCTCCTGACCCCCCTACCAGGTTCATACGATCGATTTTTCTCGAGCGTAATTATTAAATGAATTTATATTTCAGTTATGGTTGTTTGCGGTATTATTATTGTTTCTGTTATGTTATATTTTATTCTAATATTATTATTATTATTATTACTATTATTGTTATTATTATTATTATTATTATTACTATAATTATTATTTTTATACACGTTGTTATATTCTCTATATTAAATTTAAACGGATCTTATACTATTCTTGTACAATTGTAATCTACACCCTATACGTGTGAAACCATGTTTCACAACAGTTTCAACAGATTGACGATACGTGCCTTACGGTGACTTATTGAAATCAAAATTTTGCGATAAGATAATTTTGAGAAATGGACCTGTCAACTGGCCTCCAACGTCGTCCGATTTATCACCTCGCGATTATTTTCGTGGGGCTACATTCCGTTCGAGTCATTAAAAAAAAATGTTGGTGAAAGTTTCCATTGTGTTGTCACTCACTATATATAACCTATTCCTTTTCTATATTGGCAGTGAAAAAATATATATTTGACGTAACTTTTCTTGAAAAATTTTGGGCAGATAAGCACGAATCCGCAAAAAAAATAAAAATTCAACATCGTTTTGAGTTCAGTCGTCAAAGGCTTAATATTGAACATTTTTACATCTCATATAATATTAATAGGCAAGGCGATTTCTTGTGACCTATTTTACCCGTTCAATTATCAAGCGATTTTGACAAAAAAAAAAATATACCATTTGAAAGGTATTTCATTGCAGATATTCACCATATTTACAGATGTGCTCCATCTGGTATATTTTTTGGAGCAAAATTCATTTAAAATTGCTACTAACATATAACCTATTCCTTTACATAAAACACATATTTAAACTTTAAATAAAAAACTATACAATGCTGCATGTGTGTTTATTAAATTTGTGTTGAATTGTGAATTAGCTGAAACTGATGAGCCTTTAGGCTTTTATAAAATTATGTTTAAATGAAAAAATACAATTTCCTAGAATTTGCACTCGAACTTCCAGGGCTAGGCTCTGCTGGTTTTGAGTTACTACCCTTTTTATATAGTGAAACAGAGTTCACAGTTCTTCAAGTTCTCCTATTTTGTTAATTTGAAAAGACTTTCAATGGATATACTAAATTAAAAAAAGAAAAGTTATTAAAATACTTATAGCCGTCATGTCATGTCAGTGTGGATATCAAATGATATCAGGATAAACTCACCAATTTTTTGTTTAGATTTATGACAAAAGCAACGTGTAAATAATCTACTTTTAAAATGTTATTCCACTTTATCCTGCAGATTTCCTTATGTATATTTTTCCTCAAATAGTGTTTGTGAATGTCTTAAATGTGATGTATCACATACTATGATGTGAATGAATAACCTTATAAAAGGACATTTCTGATACGTTTTATTCGTGATAAATCAAAAATTCATTTAATGGGACATATGTATGTACATATTATCATTCCTACTGACACGTCAAAATAAATTTAATATCATTTTTTTTTTTTATTTCTTGAAAAAGGACAATAGATGTGAAAATTGACGTAATTTAAGTAGCATAGTACCAAAAAACTATCCAGAACAACTTTAAAGTGAATAAAAAATACTACTGGATCATTTATTTTTGTAAAATATACATATTCCAATTTTTTTTTAAATTTTATTACCAATTTGCGGGGCAAGGTTGCCGTTTCTGGGTATGCTGATACCCAGGCCTATCTTACACATTTCCTTTTTCACCTTCATCGTGGTGCATCCTGGAAACCTGAGCGACCTAAAAAATGATGCGGTAATCAATCTATATGGGATTTTTGGTCAGGGCTAACGAAGTAGGGAGCCTAATGACCAATTAGAATTGTTATCGGAAGAACTACCCTCGCAGCCTCTATTCTCACATGGGCGGCCCATAATTTGATGTCTAAAGTGCGCTTTGTCAAGAACAGCAGCAATAAGATATTTTTTTTTTTATTAAAATTTAATTTTTTTTATATTCTTTACAAGTTCAAATTCAGGTAGGTTTGCTTAAAAATGGATCACGAGAAATAACGTTAGCCGTATTAGTATTTGAGAATGGGAAAGCCTTAATTATTTGTAATGGTATCAAAAAACTCTAGAAAATTTTGATTTTTGGAGGTCCAGCGTCAATACTGAACTAAAAAATGGGATTATTGCGTTACTAAATACAAAACAATTCCAAATCCATGTCATCACCACCGCCGCACAGTGGCGGCTAAAGTCATTTTTTTTTTTTTTTTGTACCAATTTTAAAGTTATGTTATTCATTTGAAAGTAAATACTAGTAAACCTCGGGAGCCGAAAAATTGCGATTCTCTCTCAACCATATCACAGCGAACAGGGTCTTCGAAAATGGGCTTTCTCAGTATTTTGCTAAAATTAAAAATTTCTTTGTAAATTTTTATTTTTGAATGACTGTAACTTTTTTGATTTAAAAGATTTTGAAGTGAAATAAATTTTGTATAATTTTGCGGCTTCCATGCTATTAATGTTAAAATGTAAAATCACTGAGTCATTCCGAAATTTAAAAACAAAATTTTTTAAAAAGGGTCAAAATTTTCCGAAAATCTACTTAATAGAGCATAACTCCTGCCAGTCAAAAGCAGTCAGAAAAAGTCTTGCACTCTTCTATAGTCCGAACCCTCCCCTATACTCCTATACCCCATTATATACCCGCCAGTTTCCACCCATGTGCACCAGAACAATTTTTCTGACCCAAGGTTAGATATTTTCTGCAAAGTTTATGAATACAAAAGTTGTCCACTATGTGGTTAGGATATATTAAGTTTGAGGTGATGTTTGTAACTGCCAAAAATATTGGACCTTTATCCGTCTTTTATTATACGGATCGACTCAAAAACACTTCCTGAGTCGATTAAACGATGTCCGTCCGTCCGTCTGAGTGTTATGAATACAAAAGTTGGTCGTACCGGTGCACCGCGGTGTATTTTTTTGCGTGTCGGTAGAGTTGTCAGGAGTTGTTATATACTTATAAAAAAGGGTTGAGATATAATGCGCTTAATTGTTACAGGTACATTTACATAGGTAGCTTGCAAAAACATTAGTAGTCCGAATTAGAGTTATATAGTTTAAATACCTGACAAAATGGGAAATAATTTAAATAACAGGTAAATGGTAAAAAAAAAACTATTGCGACATAGCCCTTTAAGATATAAGCAGGTATGCTTCACCTTTTAAAAGGGGTTAGGATGTGGGTTTTTTATGCTTCTAAAAGTGGTAATAAAAGATAAAAATTTTTAACTGGTAAAAAAAACTATTGCGACATAGCCCTTTAAGATATGAGCAGGTATGCTTCACCTTTTAAAAGGGGTTAGGGTGTGGGTTTTTATGCTTCTAAAAGTGGTAATAAAAGATAAAAATTTGTAAATGGTAAAAAAAAAACTATTGCGACATAGCTTTTTAAGATATGAGCAGGTATGCTTCACCTTTTAAAAGTGGTTAGGGTGTGGGATTTTTATACTTCTAAAAGTGGTAATAAAAGATAAAAATTTTTATTTTACATAATTGCAAGAAAGAGTATTTCAAAATTATTATGTTTCCACAATTATTATTCATTACAATTTGTGCGATGGCTAAGTACTGTTACAGAGATTTGGCAGATATTTATTTTCAACGAAATGATGTAGACGATGTAATTTCTTAAAGAATTGTAACCTAGAAACATTGAAATGCACAAAGGAAAAATTACCAATTTTGCGTCGAATTTGAAAAGATGGTACATTGAATGCTCTCATAGCAAGGCAAAGATGTACAAACGTTACCAAGACTGGTTAATAAAGGAACTTATTTTTGAGAGTGCATCTACAACTGCCAACGAAAGTGGAAAAAAGGGTCGACCAGCAAATCCAATTGACGGATGTAGTGAAAGATCTCGAAGGCTGGAGAATGTCAATGAAGAAATTTCTCAAAGAATTATTAAGGATTCATTTTTGCACCAAATTCAGCCAACCCAAAATAAAAAAAATAAAATTGAAATAATTGAAAAAATAGTAGAAGCGAGCCCAAGGCGCACAAAGAGGATTTTGAAAAGCATTCCTACACTAATTGAAGATAAGAAATTTACGCCGGAAGAAGCGTTCGCCCTATTTTTGGATTTGAAATTGACCAAAAATCAATATAAGGAATTGCGGAAGCGAACCAATGAAAAGAATTGTGGGATTTTTCCAGAGTATCGAGATTTAGTTTCTGCCAAAAAAGAATGCTTACCTTCACAATCTGCTATTAGTGTCACTTCAACATCAGCAGAAATAAAATTGCAAGATCTCCTTGAACATACTGCAGAACGATTGCTAAATACGCTTGATACTGATCATTAAAAAAAATTGGTAATGGCAGCATTACTTTAATTTCTAAATGGGGGTGTGATGGATCCTCCGGTCAGAAACAATACAAGCAATTTAATGCCGAAAATTCATCAGATGCTAATTTATTTATGGTATCTTTCGTTCCATTGCGCTTAACGAAAAGGTATAGCGTCTTAGAGCCGTCAACTAGTAGAGCAACAGAAAGTGATATATGGAAAAATGAAATTCCTTCTTCAACAAAGTATTGCAGACCAATAAAATTTGCATTCAAAAAGGAAACCAAAGATGTCATAACTGAAGAAGTTCAAAAAATAAAAGATAAAATTAAGGAACTTCAACCAGTAATATTTAAATTTGATGACAAAGACATTGAAGTACATTTTAAAATGTGTCTCACAATGATTGATGGAAAAGTTGCACAAGCTTTAACTGGAAAAAAGTCAACGTCAAGCTGCATTATATTCCAAAAGACATCAAGTCAATTAAGCCAACCCCCACCAGAAGACGATAGTATTAAGGAAGCCTACGAATTTGGAATGTCCCCTCTTCATGCTAGAATACGTTTCATGGAGCATATTCTTAAATTGGGTTATGATTTGGAATTTGGTCCGTTAGGCGAAACAGTGAGAAAAAACAAAGAAAATGAAGAAAAATTAAAGCAAAAAAAACAAATTCAACAAAAATATCTACAACTAGGCCTCGTAATCGACCAACCAAAACAAGGGGAAGGAAACACAAATGATGGAAATACTGCAAGGAGATTTTTTTCCGATCCGGAAACTGCAGCATCTGTCACAGGTGTAGATCATGAATTAATAAGACTATTCAAAACCATATTAAAAGTTCTAGCATGCAGCAGCAAGATAAATGCACAAAATTTGGAGAGTACGCCAATAAAACAGCTATACTTTATAATGAAAAATACACAGTTCATAAAATTTTGTACCATGGGGAACAAATAATTCAAAACAATATGCTACCAATAAGAGATCTATCTGAAGAAGCGCAAGAAAAAAGGAACAAGGACCACAGATTCTTTCGCGAGCACAACACAAGGAAAATGTCCAGATGTTGTACTAATGAAGACCTTATCATTATTTTGTTGTGCACTTCAGATCCATATATGTCCAACATTCGTCAAAAATGGAAAACTACCTCTATTAAATTAGACGAAGAAGCTAAACAACTTCTAGAAGATGAAAAACAAGGCTATTTAGAAGAAATTTGTACTAAAATTGGTTGATTTAAAGTACTTTTTCATTACACTAACAATAAGTTACACTTTTTTTTATATAGTTAAAAAATTTTCTTGATTTAAAAATTTATATATTTTGTAAATTTACAATAAAAATTGTTATATTTCATAAATTTACCATAAAAATTGATATAGAAATATTTAAAAGACAATAAAAAAAAATTTAACTGAAGCAAAAACATACGAGTTTTTCATTGAAACTTCTCTATCTTGAACCAATATAAGGTAACTCTTACGTTCGCTGCTTAATAAATTATATTTTAACTCGGGATCTTTCAAAAAAAAAAAAAACAATCTTTGGCCCTTGTGCACATTAGGACTAAAAAGTTTACGGGGGCCAAAGTTTGGCATTTTCTAAAAAATTAACTTAAAAAATTGTTAAAAAGTATTAGTTGTAAAATTAACTGAAAAAATAAGTCATATTAAAAAAAATCTTTTTTTTACCTTTTAACACTTCACTTTTGTACTAAAATTCAACTACAAATGAAAATGTATTTTAAACCCGCCGTAACTTTTTTTATTTTCGGTCGAGAATTACGTTTTATAGCAAAACTTAAAGGCTAAAGTCTCACCTACCAAACAAAAAAAAAACCGCATATCAAAATTCCAATCCAATCAAAAGTTATAGATTTTTGACCGCCTTCTCGTCAAATGGTCCACTGTGCGCCGCAATATTATGCTGTCAGGTTAGGATCATATATTAAGACATGTAATGGACGAATATTTAGACGACAAAAGTACATCTCCTAATATTGCATACGATGTTGTACCAGAATTGATAAATAATTATGCTCAATTAACGCAATAATATCAAAAAAAAAAAGAAAGTAACAAATTTGTGAATTTATTTTGATTTGCCGTTTGATTTTCGGACCTCACTTTCAACAAGAATGATTTCGAATCTTTAAAACAATCACTGTCCCATTTTACACGTGGCCAGGCATGGTTAACATAACATTGGGTGAGAGAGGAATCTTTAATTGCCAATCAACAACGCAGCAACTTTCGTGGTTCTTTCAGAACTGATAGCGAAAATTTGGGAGTAGAATTGTTGTCAACGACTGTCATTTATATACGAAAAGTGGTATTTTCCAATGATTTATATTTAATAGTATTCTTTATCGATAACCGATATGGTCACAATATTATTATTATTTTTCACAGTTTTCATTAAAAAACAACAAAATCAATATCGAAATTTATAAAAATTAGACGATATCGGATAAAAAAACTATTTTTTTTTTTTTTTTTTTTTGATAATTTTGTTCTTTTAATTTTCTTTATTTCCACGCAATGCTAACCCTAAACCATAGATTGTCTACTGTGAAAACATTTTGTTAACCATTATTTACAATTATTTTGTTATTTTTAGTTTCCATTGTCCTTGCACTCTATAAAAAAGTTGTTGTTTTTCTTTGGGAAAAAAACATCTCTTCCTCACCTTGAATATTTTTCTAAAATTCTGACAGATTTAATTAAAACTTAATTAACAGACAACGTGTTTAACCGTACTGGCTGCATGGTGGAAACATCATTTTATTTTATTTTTTTTGTTTGTTTTCAACATCATTTTAGAGATAGCAAACACTGCACACAGATTTTAGTCATGGTATTACGACCAAGTGAAAAAGGACGAAATATAAAAAAAAATCATATTTTAATACATCCCACTTTAAACATTAATTTAAACAAATTATTGAAATCTTGCTAGAAATTTACAAAAGTAACTATTTTTACAACATAAGCATCAACAAAACATGACATATAAATAAATTATAAACTATTAGAAATAAGTAAATTTAAAATTTTAATTGTAATAAGTTACGTTAATAAAATTATTAACATTAGAATGACATTCCCCCTAAATGAATTATTATAATTATTTTTTTTTTTTAGTTTTTGGTAAAATTTTTCCAAAGAAAAACAACTATGTTGGTCACAATTTAATTTCAATGCAAATAAATTATTTGCAATTTTCTCCCAACGTATCTAAGCTTGTCTGGCTTCTTCTTCAGGGGATGTCTTTATTTAATTGTGTTCTGTGTTTTCTCTTGTCCTAATTGTTTTTTGTCATGTTTAATTTTTACATTTACTTGTCATATGTAAAAGTTAAGACATGTCCGTCTATTTATTTAAGATGTTAGTTGATGATATAATTCTTTTTAATAAAAGGTACTTTTTTAATAACAGGTACTTTTTCTTTAAGAAGGTACTTTTTAGTAAGAGGAGCTTTTTTATAAAAGGTACTTCTTTAATAAAAGATACTTGTTTAATAACAAGTGTTTTTTTGTTAAAAGGTACTTTCTTACTCACAGGTACTTTTGTAATAAAGGATACTGTTATAATAAAAGGTACTTTTCAATAGAAAATGCTTTTTTAATAAAAGATACCTTTTAAAAACAGATACTTATTTAATAAAAATTACTTTTGTATTAAAAGATATTTTCTTAATGCAAGGCACTTTTTTAATAAAATTAATTTCTTAAATAAAAGGTACGCTTTAAAAGATAGAGAACTTTTTAAAGAAAAAGCTGTTTTTAAAGAGAAGGTAATATTTGGATAAAAGGTGGTAGTTTTTAATAAAAGGTACTTTTTTAATTAAAGGTACTTTTTAATAAAAGCTAATTTAAAAAAAAATTTGGTAAAAGGTACTTTTTAAGAAAAAGTACTTCTTAATGAAAGGGAACTTTTTAAAGAAAAAGTACTTTTTAAAGAAAAGGATCTTTTTAAAAAAAAGTAATTTTTAAAGACTAATTAATTTTTACTATTTTAAGGAAAGGTATTTTTTAATAGAAGTACTTTTTAAGAAAAGGTACTTTTTAAGGAAAGGTATTCTATAATAAAAGTACCTTTTTAAGAAAAGGTACTTTTTTAATAAAAGGTACTTTAAGAAAAGGAAAATTTTTAAGAAAATTTACTTTTTAAGAAAAGGTACTTTTTGAAAAGTACTTTCCTGGGAAAAGGTATGTTTTTAAGAAATGGTACTTTTCTAGAAGAGGCATTTTTTAATGGAATTACTTTTTTAAGAAAAGGTACTTATTAAGAAACGGAACTTTTTTAGCAAAAGATAGTTTTTAAAGAAAAGGTACTTTTTAAGAAAATTTACTTTTTTAAAAAAGGTGTTTTTTTAAGAAAATTTACTTTTTATGAAAGGGTACTTTTTTAAGAAATGGCACTTTTTATGAAAGGATACTTTTTAAGATAAGACACTTTTTTAAGAAAAATTACTTTTTTAAGAAAAGGTAGGTAATTTTTAAACAAAATTTACTATTTTAAGAAAAGGTACTATTTTAAGGAAAGGTATTTTTTAATAAAAGTGTTTTAAGAAGAGGTACTTTTTTTAAGAAAATTTAACTTTTAAAGGAAAGTTACCTTTTTTAATAAAAATACCTTTTTAATAAAGTTAGTTTTTAAATAATAGGTACTTTTTCAAGAAAAGGTACTTCTTTAAGAAAAGCTAAATTTTTAAGAAAATTAACTTTTTTAAGAAAATAAACTTTTTGAAAAGTACTTTTCTAAGAAAAGGTATTTTGTTAAGTAATGGCACTTTTTAAGAAAATGCTTTTTTTTAATAGTTCTTTTTGAAGAAAATATACTTTAAGGTAAAAGATACTTTTTTGATACAAGATAGTTTTTTAAAAAAGGTACTTTTTTAACAAAAGGTACTTTTTAAAAAAAAGGTGCTTTTTTAAGAAAAGGTACTTTTTATGAAAGGATACTTTTTTAAGAAAAGGCACTTTTTTCAGAAATGTTAGTTTGTTAATAAAAGAAGGGTAATTTTTAAACAAAATTTACTTTTTTAAGAAAAGGTACTATTTTAAGGAAAGGTATTTTGAATAAAAGTACATTTAAGAAAAGGTACTTTTTAAGAAAGGTACTTTTTAAGGAAATATATTTTTTAAGGATGGGTATTTTTTAATAAAAGTACTTTTTTAAGAAAATTTACTTTTTTAAGAAAATTTAACTTTTAAAGGAAAGTTACCTTTTTTAATAAAAAAAAATACATTTTTAATAAAGATAGTTCTTAAATAATAGGTTCTTTTTCAAGAAAATATATTTCTTTACGAAAACACAAATTTTTAAGAAAATTAACTTTTATAAGAAAATTAACTTTTTGAACAAAAATGTACTTTTTGAACAAAAATGTACTTTTTGAAAAGTACTTTTCTACGAAAAGGTATTTAAGTAATGGTACTTTTTAAGAAAATATATTTTTTAATAGAAGTTATTTTTAAAGAAAATGTGATGTTATTTATTCTGTTAATCAAATACCTATTAATTTTATTATATCAAATGAAAATTTATATAGAGAAATAATCAATAACAAAATTACAAAAGGTTTCTTAGTTATTATAACAAGTAGAATATTATAAGGTATAATAATAATACAACATCTACCCTCTTTTTTTTTTTTTTATATATAATAATAAAATAATAATATATAATTAATAATGAGTTTGAAGTGTCTTAAATACATTGTAAGTTATTTATTAACAATAAAAGTTACTCTGAATTCTTTGACGATTACTTTTCTTTGGAATGACAGTATTATTTGTTTTATTTTTAATATTATTATTATTAATTGTATTTTCCAAAACTTTATTTGTTTTTTTAATTTTAATATGAAATGAATTTCTTCTATAAATTTTTTCATCAATCAAACTTTTTATGATATAAGATCTAGGTGTATTATGCAAAGCAATTATAACTCCAGGAATCCATTGATGTAAAGGTTTATCTCCAACATTAAATTCCTTTTTCCCTCTTGTGTTTTGATTATAAAATTTTTCAAAATTCTTGATTTTTTCTTTCATTAGAGTTTGGTTGTAACAATTTGTCAGTAATTGGAATTGTTGTCCTAAGACGCCTAAACAAAAGAAGTTGTGACGGTGAATAAGTTAAATCTTTAACTGGTGTATTACGGTATTCTAGAATTGCATTTAAAACTTCTTCTTTTGTTTCTGATTTCTTTAAAATTTGTTTTGCAATACCAACAGTCCTCTCAGCTAAAGCATTACTTCTGGGATAATTTGGACTACTAGTAATAATTTTAAAATTCCATTTTTTAGAAAATTCTAAACACTTAAAAGATGCAAAAGGCATGTTGTCAGCCACAACAATCTTTGGTATCCCAAATCTTGAAAACACTTCTATCCACCCTTCAATGACTTTAAATAAATTAAATCAAACCATTTACTATAATAATCTACAATAATCAAAAATATTTTTCCAGAGTATTCTAAAATATTACATCCAACTTTTTCGAAAGGCAGATTTGGAATACTGTGTGAGATTATCGGTTCTTTTATATTTGATGGTCTAATCTATTGACATTTTCTACATTTCATTATTAAATTCTCAATATCATCATTCATGTTCATCCAATAGAATAATTCTGACGCTATTTTCCTTGTTTTAGATATACCCATATGACTTTCATGTAACTTTTCTAATACACTGATCTGTAAATTTGTCGGTATCATTATACGATCATTATAAAAGACTAAGTTCTCTTCAATTGATATATCATTTCTTTTACTATAATATCCTCTTATAAAATCCGGAGTTTTATTTTTCTCGGGCCATCCTTCAAGAGAATACTTTGTTAATAAACATAATAAATCATCATCCTTAGCTTTTTTTTATTTTCTCTAGACTATCATCTGTAACTTCAACACTATGTACCATTTCTGTTACTCCTTTTTCATGTTCCAAATCCCCGTTATCAATAAAATTTCTCGAAAAATAATCTGCAATCACTATGCTTTTGCTAGGTCTGTATATAACTTCTACATTGTAGGGATACATTTTTAATTTTAATCTCTGTAATCTAGAAAATCCAATTTTGTTAATATCTTTTTTAAAAATAGTTTCCAGTGGCTTATGATCTGAAATAACCGTTATCTTTTTCCCATAAATAAATTGATGAAATTTTTTACATGAAAACACAATTGCCAAAAATTCTTTTTCAATTTGGGCATATTGCTTCTCTGCAGTTGACAAAGAACGTGAAGCAAAAGAAATAATTTTATCATTTTGAAACAAACAACACCCTAATCCATCTTTTGGAGCATCAGTTTGAATAACTATATCCTCATTTTCATTAAATGGCGTGATAATAATATGATTAGAAACATTCTTCATGAAAGGGTAGTATTGTATAATCATTACCTTTTTTAAGTAGTTCTCTCAGTGGAGATGTTAAATCTGCTAAATTTGGTATGAACTTTCTTAGATAATTTACTAGACCTAAAAAAGATTGAAGTGCAGTTCTGTCCTTTGGAAAATTTAATACTAATATTGATTCTATACGTTTTCCATCTGGTTTTATACCTTTGTTTGAAATTATGTGCCCTAAAAAACTTACCTCATTAACTCGAAATTTAATTTTATTTTTATTTAGTTTTATATTTTGTTCTCTTGCTCTCTTTAAGAACATATTTACATTTTTATCATGTTCCTCTATTGTTTCCCCACCAACTATTGTATCATCAATATAAATATTTAGTCCTGGCAAATCACCAAAAGTGTTTCATAGTTATATCTTTGAAATACCTCAGATGCCGTAACTAAACCAAATGTTAATCTTTTAAATTTATAACAACCAAAAGGAGTATTAAACGTAACTAAATTACTGGATTTCTCTGTTAGAAGAACATGCCAGAAACCATCCTTTAGATCAAATACTGAAAAATATTTGTAATTGACCAAATTTGTACTTATTTCCTCAAACGTTGGTATTAAATAATTATTAGGAATTACATATTTATTAAGTTCTCTTGGATCTAAACATAAACGTAAGCTACCATCTTTCTTTTCTCGAATAACTATATTATTAACCCATGTGGCTTATCTGTTTTCTCTATTGTATTCATATAAACTAATTCATCTAATTTAGTTTTTAATTTATCTTTTATTTTCATTGGCACTCTTCTGGGTGTATGAGCTACTGGAATTGCGTTAGTATTTAGTTCAATATTATATGGCTTATGAAATTGACCTATTCCTTCAAACACATCTTTATATTTCATACACAACATTCCTAGTCAATCAAGAGATTTCTCCACATTTAAAACTCTTTTAATTAATCCTAATTTAACACAAGTATCTCTACTTAATATTGGTTTATAACCATAATCAACAATTAAAAATATCTCTTTATAAATATTATTTTTCGAAACACAAGAAAGTGATATTTCCCCCAGTGGACTTATTTTATGACCACTATATGTCTGTAAAATAGTATTAGTAGGTTTTAATATTGGGTTTTTTAGCATAGCATTCAATGTAGTAATTGGAATTATATTTGCATCTGAACCAGTATCTAATTTAAATTTTATATTATGATTTTCTACCATTATATCATGATACCAAACATCTTTTAAATTGTATGAATTAATACTGTCAGTCAACGCAAAATCACAATTAAAATCAGAACTATCAGAATAATATTTGCTTAAAGTATTAACATGAACATTTGATTTGCACGCAATTGAAAAATGATTTAATTTTTACATTTGTAACAAGTCTTACCAAATGCTGGACAATTATTAATATTATGCTCTTTGTTACATCTTAAACATTTTTCAACTGAATATTTCGACTTTTGTTTTTGAAAATTTCTAAGTCCGTTGTTTTTATATTTATTAATATAATCTAATTGTTCCATCTCACCAGATTTTTCATATTCTTGAACTACATCTACATTTTTCTTATAAGGTTGCTCTTAATTCAGAATATATAAAAAAATACACTTTTCCAAAAAAGGGCAAAAAAAGGGCGACATTTTTTGTCAGAAAAGAAAACGGCATTAGACGCATGAGTGATAATTTCATGAAATTAAATATTAATCATATGGCGTTCCAGAGTCACTGAGTTAACCATGAACGTAACTATATATTAAGAAGTGCAAATCATTGTGACAAATATATGTTTATTCAGCTTTAAGTTTGTGTTGTACATAAAAATAAAATAAAAACGAAAAATGCTTTGAATACATGCACTTATATGCCTTTAGGTTAGCCAGCCAAAATTATGATTAAACGATATAGAAAATTATTAAATAATTTATGGTCAGCCATTTTACTTAATTGTTGAATATTTCAATTTAAAAAATCCGCCTCAACAGACAAATAGACAAAGGAGAATAAAAGCTTGAAAAAAATGAGAAATTATTTTGGTAGATAGTTAAGAAATTATTTTAATTATTTTGGTAGATAGCCAAATAAAAGCAAAATTTGAAAAGTTGGTCTAGACAATTTATTTCGGCTTAAAATATATACCACAGATGGTAGAAGACATTACGAATATCATGAACAAATCATTTTTATAAAAACAACAGAAGCCCTTATTGAGTATAATCCCTCGATTTTCTGCCATATGCTGTCTATTTATCTCAGTACAAATATATACGGGATACGAATTTAAATGGTTTATGCCAGGAGCATAGGTTGGTGTGACAAAATTTGTGTTTCTTATGTGTTAATGAAAATGTCATTACAGTTGTACAATTTAATGTCCTAAACACATTTTTAGTTAAAATCAAGTTCAAGTAGAACTTGTGAGTTAAAAGGAAACTGTTTAATGCAAGTTTAATGTTAAAGCCTTTTCATGTTACAGTGAAGTAGACTGAGCTGTTACAGTCTTAAATTATCGTTTTCAGCTTCGAATTTTTTTTTAAATTGTCTTGCCATCAAGAGACTATCAGCCCTGTTCTTGAAACGATTTTATTTGAATAAGAATGAATTTAAAATAACATGAAATTGAAATTTTGGGTTTCTTGAAAACACAAATTTTATATTTTCGAAGTATTTTTCGAAATCATATCTTTTATTATCAAATGACATGAAACATATGGTTTAGCTTCATAACCATAATTTTTTTTTTTTTAATTTTATTAGTTACTATAAAAATAAAAAAATCTTATTTTCGATCTTTATCATTTTAATGATTGAGTTTGAAATTGTTCAGGCTCAAGATCAAATGTTTTTACTTTAAATAAAGCACAAGCATTAGCACATTTGTTTCAAAAATTGATCTATATTCTGCATGACAGGTTATACAGCTGTTTCGGGAAGAGTCACCAAACCTCATCAGCTCATTATCCATTTTTCAATTTTCATTTTCCATTTGCCATTTTTCATTTTTCAATTTTAATTTTCCATTTTTCAATTTTCATGTTCCATTTTTAAATTTTCATTTTTCATTTTTCATTTTTCATTTTTAATTTTTCAGTTTTCATTTTCCATTTTTCAGTTTTCATTTTAAATTTTTCATCTTCCATTTTCGGTTTTTCAATTTTTCAATTTTCATTTTCCATTTTCCATTTTTCATTTTCCATTTTCCATTTTTCATTTTTCAATTTTCAATTTTCTTTTTCCATTTTTCATATTTCAATTTTCATTTTTCATTTTTCATTTTCCATTTACCATTTTTCATTTTTCATTTTTCAATTTTCAATTTTCAATTTTCATTTTCCATTTTTCAATTTTCAATTTTCATTTTCCATTTTTAAATTTTCATTTTTCATTTTTAATTTTTCAGTTTTCGTTTTCCATTTTTCAGTTTTCATTTTCCATTTTCCATTTTTCATCTTCCATTTTCCGTTTTTCAATTTTCAATTTCCATTTTTCATTTTCCATTTTTCATTTTCCATTTTTCATTTTACATTTTTCAATTTTCTTTTTCCATTTTTCATTTTTCAATTTTCATTTTTTATTTTGGCGATTTTTTTTATTATATCGTAATAACGATAAAAAAATATGTGGCAATACTGCTAACATAGCTCATAGTAGTTGTGTTTCTTGGTAATGATTGCATCATACCAACCACTAATATATTACAACAAACACACCGGGATTTATGTTTTTTAGAGGTATCTACATATTTTTCTCGTATCTAAGCACAATGCTGCCCGATTTAGCCCATTTTCAACACCAACCTGCTGGGGATTATGGCAAATGATATTGTTGTAACGTAATCCAGTTATATGGTTTTTTTTTGTGAATGAGCATGATTTCAACAGACAGACGGCCAGACGGACATCGCTATATCGACTCGAGCTGTGATAAGGATCAAGAATATAGGTATATACTTTATGGGTCGGAAATTAGTTTTTCTATGCGTTACAAATGGAATGACAAACATATATATACCCTCTGCCATTGACGTGTGGAGGGTATAAAAAATATATTCTTTCAAAATAACATTTTACTTGTTCATTTAATTGTTTATGTCCTTCAAAATTAATAATGACTTCTCTTTTTTAAATAAGTTAGGCATCACCAAAGAAAATTCGACATTCAATAAATTGGATTTGACTTGCATCACTACTGTTTCGAACATAAACAAAGTTGTGGCAGTCATATCGCACCTGTACCTCTAAAGTGAGTCAACTCAAAATTTACAAATTTTCAGTAGAGGCAAAAAACGGTTTTTTTAATACATATTTACTATAAAATTTAAAAACAGTTGTTTCGTTGTAAAGAATAGCGAATAATAAGCGTACAACAGTAGTTGTTTTTGCGATTTTTTCAGTGATCATCAAAAATAACAAGTTTTTTTGGGTGGACCTCAAAATATGTCTTTTTAGTGGATTCTAAAGAAGCTACTCTTACAACACAAAGAGGGTTACAACTGTATTTTTTTGCGATGTAAGATTTTTACAGTGGATAGATATGAACTTTGTTTGAACTTCGTTTTCTTGCAAAAAGTGAAAATTGAAAAATTTTGAGTTAACTCACTTTAGAGGTACAGGTGCGATATGCAAAAAAAAAATAAAAATTTGTGATTTGAGTGAATTATTATTTTAAATTCCTTTATTTGTAATAATTAGTGCATAAAGAATCTATGTTATAATTAAAAAAATTATAATGAAAAATATATTGTGCAAATAAAAAGTTTTTATTATAGTTTTGTTTCTCTTAAAGTGTGTTTTATTAACATCGACGAGTGATTACGAGTTTTTTTGAAAAAGACGTTTTTTAAAATCGTTTTTTTTTCATAAAACCAATGTCTAATTTTTTAAAATAATTACAAGGATCAATAAAAAAACATGTTAAAGTTTAAACATCAATGGTTTTTTTTTATCTCTTAAGACCTTTTAAGTAGAAAAAAAGGGCATTTGTTTTAATTTCACAAAGCCTTTTCTATGTGAATTAAAACAAGAAAAAATTCTCTTATTAAAATCATAGAACAGCATAAAACTCGTAAATTTAAGAATTTTTTATTTAAGGTGTGTTTACACTATATGTAGTTTACATATATAAAGTCAGTTTTACGATCCATATGTAATTCCGTATGTATGTCAAAATTGGCAATTTACATACGATTCATAATTTTTACGTCCAAACGTGCATATGTAATTGCGCCTGATATAACCTCTGCTTGTTTGTTTTGTTTACAACAGCTGATTTTTTAATTTGTAAATTTACAAAATTAATTATTAAAAATAAAGTTATATATTTAATATATTTTTAATTGTTCTTAATTTTAAACAATTTATTTTTCTTTTAATATTTATTTTTTTAATTTACTCTGTTTTTCTTTCGCCACAAGCAGTGTTGTATTTTCATATATTTTGTCATGTCAAAATAGAACCTGTTCTAATTTAATAATTTACATATGACTTTCTACATGTATTATACATAAACATGCAATGTGTACAAATTGCATGGGCTAAAAACGTAAGAAAAACACAAGCAAAACACGTTTTACGAGTTTTTTTTTTATATTAATATTTTCACATAAATATTTTTTTCCTTCTTTCATGTTAAACTGTGATACTTTGAATAAACCTCATATAATACGGTATTCACTTTGTAAGACAAACTAAACTAAAGAAAAATGTTTTATCAAATAAATTTCCATTATACACAGTCAACTCACGGAACACACACTTGTCATAGAACTCTTTCACTTCTTGAAATATTTGTAACATGTAATAAAAACGAAGAGGAGTCGAGTAGTACACGCAACAACCACCTTCGGCTGTATAAACAATACATACACAATAGAAAATGTCAGCACAACACAAATCACTTTCACTAATTATTCCTTAATTTGTTTTTCAAGTTCAAGTAAAAAATCATATTGCTTCCTAAAGGTTTATCTTTACGTGATTATGAAGGTGGGGGATGGGGTGATGAAAACCAGGCGCAGGACTATACTTACACGTACAGCTGAGTGTGCTAAAATAGCACAAACAATTAGGAATGCCCTTTTTGAAATCCTATGAATTTAACGGCTCTAAGAAATATCACCCAATGAAAAATTGCAAAAAAAAAAACTTAAAAATCGCCCAATAAAAAATGACCCGAAAAAATGAAATATCGCCCAAAAAAGAAATAATACATAATATTTAGAGGCTAGGCGATTTCTTGTGACTGATGTCTTGTTCTACCGTTTTATCCCTATTTTGGCCAAACTTATATTATTTAAAAGGTATTTCCTTGCAGATTTTTAAATTTTTCCCTTTATTTTAAGTAAATTGCATTGAAAGTTGCTACTAACACATACAAAAAATTATACATATGCTATGTGTGTTTCATTAAATTTTTTAATGTGTTTGTAATCTTCATTCACAATAATAATAAACCATAAAAGTGTTGGTTTCTGAATTGGCTAAAATAAAGCTGCCTAGAAATTGCACTCGAATTTCGAGCGCTGGAAACTGCTAATAATAATAAAATGTTATCCAAAAATATCAAAAATGGCCCAAAAATATGAAAAATTTTAAAAAAAACTTCCAAAAATTAATCAATATTTTCCATAAGAAAAATCGCTCAAAAATCAATTAAAATTATTCTAATATTTATTTATTTAGAACATATGTACATATATTTTAATGTATTCATATAAATACTTAGTATACAGTCAAAAAGGTAATTGAAGAGTGTTCTGTACAATTCCATGACAATATTGGCAGTAAGAGCTCAAACCTTTCGCCAAATTGGTTGCTTGCATTTTGAAAACGCTTGGTGTATTACCATATTCAATGGTTAAAAGATGGTATTCCGAATTTAAATGTGGTCTTACGAGCATAAATGCAGATCGTCCTGGTCGTTCAAATGAGGCAGTTACCGAAGTAAACTTAAGAAAAGTGCATCAGGTTGTATTGAATAATGGGAAGATTAAGGTGAGTGAGATTGCTGGCATCATAAAGATATTAACAGAGCTACACACAGAAAACAGATTCATTGTGGCTACCGAATTTATTACCAACCGAATTGCGATAATGCTAATAACCGATTTTCGGGTTCACGATGATTACAATTCTATTGCCTTAACAGTAAATATTTTATTATAATAGAAAATTAGCAGATGATATTAAATTTCTGTTGATATAATCGAAAATACAATTGTTCCAATTTAGAACAATTCGGTTGGCAAATATTTTTTCTGTGTGTAGTTCGGCATATATTATATGATCATTTAAATATGAAAAAGCTTTCTGCCCGATGGGTGCCGCGATTTTTAACAGCTGAACAAAAACTTAAACGTGTTCATGGTTCAAAGTATGCTCTGGAGATGTTTGAAGTAAATTCAACTGAATTTTTACGTCGATTTCTAACAATGGATGAGACGTGTATTCATTATTATACACCAGAGTCCAATAAACAGTCTGCGGAGTGGCTACAAGCGTGCGAAAGCCAACCAAAGCAGCCAAAGACTCAATAATTGGCTGGAAAGGTAATTGTCAGTTTTTTTTTTGGAATGTACGTGATATAAAATATATTGATTACTTGGAGAAAGGAAAAACAATAACTCTCAAGTACTATGCTGAGTTATTGGATAGATTGGATGCAGAAATTAAGAAAGAACGACCCCACTTAAGTAAGAAAAAATCTTGTACCATCGTGCTAATGCACCGGCGCACAGTGGACCATTTGACGAGAAGGCGGTCAAAAATCTATAACTTTTGATTGGATTGGAATTTTGAATTTTAGTACAAAAGTGAAGTGTTAAAAGGTAAAAAAAAGTTTTTTTTTAATATAATGTCTTATTTTTTCAGTTAATTTTACAACTAATACTTTTTAACAATTTTTTAAGTTAATTTTTTCAGAAAATGCCAAACTTTGACCCCGTAAACTTTATAGTCCTAATGTGCACAAGGGTCAAAGGTTGTTTTTTTTTTTTTTTTTTTGAAAGATCCCGAGTTAAAATATAATTATAATTTCCACTAAGCAGCGAACGTAAAAGTTACCTTATATTGGTTCAAGATAGAGAAGTTTCAATGAAAAACTCGTATGTTTTTGCTTTAGTTAAATTTTTTTTATTGTCTTTTTAAATATTTCTATATCAATTTTTATGGTAAATTTATGAAATATAACAATTTTTATTCTAAATTTACAAATTTTTAAATCAAGAAAATTTTTTAACTATATAAAAAAAAGTGTAACTTATTGTTAGTGTAATGAAAAAGTACTTAAAATCAACCAATTTTAGTAAAAATTTCTTCTAAATAGCCTTGATTTTCATCTTCTAGAAGTTGTTTAGCTTCTTCGTCTAATTCAATAGAGGTAGTTTTCCATTTTTGACGAATGTTGGAAATATATGGATCTGAAGTGCACAACAAAATAGTGATAAAGTCTTCATTAGTACAACATCTGGACATTTTCCTTGTGTTGTGCTCGCGAAAGAATCTGTAGTCTTTGTTCCTTTTTTCTTGCGCTTCTTCAGATAGATCTCCTATTGGTAGCATATTGTTTTGAATTATTTGTTCCCCATGGTACAAAATTTTATGAACTGTGGATGGCATATATCTCCAAGAGTATTTTTCATTATAAAGTATAGCTGTTTTATTGGCGTACTCTCCGAATTTTTTTGCATTCATCTTTCTGCTGCATGCTAGAACTTGTGATATGATTTTGAATCGTCTTATTAATTTATGATCTACGCCTGTGATAGATGCTGCAGTTTCCGGATCGGAAAAAAATCGCCTTGCAGTATTTTCATCATTTGTGTTTCCTCCCCTTGTTTTGGTTGGTCGATTACGAGGCCTAGCTGTAGATATTTTTGTTGAATTTGTTTTTTTTTTGCTTTCTTTTTTCTTCATTTCCTTTGTTTTTTCTCACTGTTTCGCCTAACGGACCAAATTCCAAATCATAGCCCAATTTAAGAATATGCTCCATGAAACGTATTCTAGCATGAAGAGGGGACATTCCAAATTCGTAGGCTTCCTTAAAACTATCGTCTTCTGGTGGGGGTTGGCTTAATTGACTTGATGTCTTTTGGCATATAATGCAGCTGACGTTGACTTTGTTCCAGTTAAAGCTTGTGCAACTTTTCCATCAATCATTGTGAGACACATTTTAAAATGTACTTCAATGTCTTGGTCATCAAATTTAAATATTACTGGTTGAAGTTCCTTAATTTGATCTTTTATTTTTTTAACTTCTTCAGTTATGACATCTTTGGTTTCCTTTTTGAATGCAAATTTTATTGGTCTGCAATACTTTGTTGAAGAAGGAATTTCATTTTTCCGTATATCAATTTCTGTTGCTCTACTAGTTGACGGCTCTAAGACGCTATACCTTTTTGTTAAGCGCAATGGAACGAAAGATACCATAAATAAATTAGCATCTGATGAATTTTCGGCATTAAATTGCTTGTATTGTTTCTGACCAGAGGATCCATCGCATCCCCATTTAGAAATTAAAGTAATGCTGCCATTACCAATTTTTTTTTAAATGATCAGTATCAAGCGTATTTAGCAATCATTCTGCAGTATGCTCAAGGAGATCTTGCAATTTTATTTCTGCTGATGTTGAAGTGACACTGATAGCAGATTGTGAAGGTAAGCATTCTTTTTTGGCAGAAACCAAATCTCGATACTCTGGAAAAATCCCACAATTCTTTTCATTGGTTCGCTTCCGCAATTCCTTATATTGATTTTTGGTCAATTTCAAATCCAAAAATAAGGGCGAACGCTTCTTCCGGCGTAAATTTCTTATCTTCAATTGGTGTAGGAATGCTTTTCAAAATCCTCTTTGTGCGCCTTGGGCTCGCTTCTACTATTTTTTCAATTATTTCAATTTTATTTTTTTTATTTTGGGTTGGTTGAATTTGGTGCAAAAATGAATCCTTAATAACTCTTTGAAAAATTTCTTCATTGATATTCTCCAGCTTGCACCTTCAAATTCTTTCACTACATCCGTCAATTGGTTTTGCTGGTCGACCCTTTTTTCCACTTTCGTTGGCAGTTGTAGATGCACTCTCAAAAATAAGTTCCTTTATTAACCAGTCTTGATAACGTTTGTACATCTTTGCCTTGCTATGAGAGCATTCAATGTACCGTCTTTTCAAATTCGATGCAAAATTAGTAAGTTTTCCTTTGTGCATTTCAATGTCTTCTAAGTTACAATTCTTAAAGAAGTCGTTGCTCACTATGTGCAAAATTACATCGTCTACATCATTTCGTTGAAAATAAATATCTACCATATCTCTGGCAGTTACAAACATCACCTCAAACTTAATATATCCTAACCACATAGTGGACAACTTTTGTATTCATAAATTTTGCAGAAAATATCTAACCTTGGGTCAGAAAAATTGTTCTGGTGAAAACGGGCGGAAACTGGCGGATATATAATGGGGTATAGGAGTATATGGGAGGGTTCGGACTATAGAAGAGTGCAAGATTTTTTCTGACTGCTTTTGACTGGCAGGAGTTATGCTCTATTAAGTAGGAGATTTTCGGAAAATTTGGACCTTTTTTAAAAATTTTTTTTTTTAATTTTGGAATGACTCAGTGATTTTACATTTTTAACATTAATAGTATGGAAGCCACAAAATTATACAAAATTTATCTCACTTCAAAATCTTTTAAATTAAAAAAGTTACAGTCATTCAAAAATAAAAATTTACAAAGAAATTTTTAATTTTAGCAAAATACGGAGAAAGCCCATTTTCGAAGACCCTGTTCGCTGTGATATAGTTGAGATAGAGTCGCAATTTTTTTGGCTCCCGAGGTTTACTAGTATTTTCTTTCAAATGAATAACATAACTTTAAAATCGGTAACAAAAAAAAATGATTTTTGGCCGCCTTTTCAAAATATGGTCCACTGTGCAGCGGTCGTCTTATAAAATCATATTTTATTCATCAACCTTCCACCAACATTTAATTTCATGGTTCATATGGACAAACTGACCGAAAGGTGGGTCTATCTCAAGTATTTTTGTTAGTTAGAAACATCAGCAAAAACTCATTTTACTCCAACCCACAGAGTTGTAAAAGTCAAATTCGCACAAATTCAATATTTTGAAAAAATTTCTTCTTTTCTTGATGTTTATCAAACGGTTTCAAATATTTCATCAATATCAAAATTAGTAAGTTTTTATAGGTGCTGCTATATTTTTGTACACCTATGTGCATATAATAATTATAATGAAAAATAATATCTCTTAGATTTGAACATTGAAAGTTTTCAGTTTTCCCTCGAAGATTATTTGTTATTATAGCTTTCTTTTTTTAAATTAGCACAAGAAACTTTGAGAAAACTTTTCTACAGCAAAACAGGAAATGTGTAGATTACTTTAGATTTATGTATATAAATCCATATTGCCTCTACATTATGTACACGTACATTAAATGAATTAAAGCAGCCCACGTTAGTGAGAATTATTGTCATGACAAGTTTACAATACTTCCATTATGATACTGTTGTACGTTTGTAAGTATGTACTTAAGTAGTAAGGAAGAATACAAAAACAAAAAGACATTTTTTAGGTTTGAACGTCCCAAACCTACTTACACCATTAAACATATGGAAACTTCTATTTATATGCAACAAACGGATGAGCCGCACCCATTCCGAATTCTTTACAAATTTGTAAAAATATTGTATCTTACTCAACTAAAAAATATTTATAATATAAGGCTCTTGGCATTTTTAGTTCCCGATGGCAAGTGGCTCCTCATCGAGCTCAAACTGGGGGCAAAAAGGAAAAAGTTAATATACCACCCCCTTATTTCCATTCCTGAAGAGGGCTCCCATACAAAGTTTACAATTTTATGAATTTATAAAAAATTGGCCCCCACGGCTCCTAGTATGCCTCCAGACGGGTCAAATCTATGATCGACTCCCATTAGTTTTCCACTCCCAAAACTTTTTAGAACATTCTCCTATCATTAAGGTGGCTCTCATACAAAATTTATATTACAATATAGAAATATATAGAGAAATTTCCCATAACTGCCTAGGAATCCCCCTTAGGGGGGAGGGTAACTTGTATGAAAGGCCTCCATTAGTTTTTTGCTCCCAACATTTTCTCAAAACAGCTACACTTTCGCAAGAGGAATCAAAATTTGCGTAATTTTACACAGATTACGGAAAAAAATAATCAAAATCGAATTACGTGCCATCTTGAGGGCTCTACTTTTGAAAACGTTTTTACAAACCTAAACCGTATGCTTAAAATAATCTATTGTATTAATAGGTAAGGAGATTTCTTGTGACCGATGTAAGTTTCACAGTTTTACCCCAATTTTGGCACAAAATTTATCTGTTACCAAGATTTACAGATTTTCATGGTCTGGAATATTTTTTTGGAGCTATGATCGTTTAAAGTTGCTACTAACACATACATTAAATTATACAATGCTATTGTGTGTTTATTAAATCGGTTAATGTGTTTGTGTTAATGAGTTGAGTTTGTTTTCTTCATTTAAAATGAGTTGAATTGTGAAGCATACCTTTAGGGTCTTTATTAAATGAAAAAATAAAATTTCCTAGAATTTGCACTCGAATTTCGAGAGTGCTGGAATCTGCTAGTAATAATAATAAAAACGAGATACAAATTTATTTTATTAATATATTTTATACTTGCAATTAATGAACAAAAAAATTAAACTTATAAAAAATGACTAAAACTTAAAATTTAAACATATTTTTGTGACCAAAATTTGGCATTTCTGCTCGTGATTTCAACCTAAGGCTATCTCCAGAAGCAGCGTTAGTTACACTTTGAGAGGCCTCTGTTACCAGTTTAACACATCTTTCCACAGCTTATGGTGACAAAGAAAGTCAAAAATTTCCAAGCTGTTATCTTTTGCCATGATTTGAAGGTCCTCATTAGAAATATGCCGAAGAACCGGCGGTGCTGTAACCCTACACTCGTGCCATATAATAATTTCGATGTAATCTCCAGCAGTGGTACTTTCAGCTTATCTAGCTTTGATTATTCTTTGCAATGCCAGCTCCCGAATGTGGTCTCTATCATCAAGCATACTGACTACTAGATTTTCCGGGTGAGCAAAAAATGCATTTCTTTCGATAACAGAATCCACAACTGATCTCATATTTTCGGGTAAAAAACGAGAGTACATAATCAGATGAAAAATATGTTTGGCTCCTTCTTTAAAAGACGTTTTTTGTTTGATTAAGAACCAAATCGAAGCGTATACTTTAACAATGTAATTGACAAGCAGTCGCAAATTTTCTGATGGATTAAGGGTACTTATGTAAACTCTGAGTAGACGATTAGCAGAGGTAAGCCATCTCGACTGCGCAATTCTTCCAGGTTTACGGTTTGCCAGCTCAGGACTACAATAACCAGTTTGTACAGCTTTAATATCTCATAAAGATATTTTTGATCCGTACTTAGTTCATCGACCACATTTTTCGGCAAGTCAGGCAAATGACCAGCCACCGCACAAAATGACACCGTAGTTTCATTATCATAAGTAGCTAATTGTTTTCCAATAAGTCCAGAATATTCTCTAGGTCCCGAAGTGAAACCATCTAAAGTCAAGAATAAATGACGAAAGTGTAACTCATTGGCATGGAGCATACAAAGACACCATTGTATCGGTCTATTCAAATACTCCTCCAAATATTGAATAACGCCACCCTTCCAACCGGAATTAGTTGCAGTTCCGTCACATCCAATGCAAATCACGTCATCTAAATTCCAACCTTCATTTTCTAATAAAGTTGTGATCTAAGTTAGAATGCCCTTTGCAGTGCCACTACTTGGCGTTGTGTGACCCAAATAAATTGATTCAGGTTCTGCTAAAATTGAGATGTGTTCTTCTAAAATTTCTTTACGTTGGTAACGATCCCCTATTTTTTCACTTATCACGTCTTGTCTTTTCGTCCACCAAAGTAAATGCTTTTTAAAACAATACCTCCAATGTCTTTTGAAGTTTCTTTCCGGACTTTAGATACAGCTCTGTGTATTTTGTTTTTATCGATTACCAGAGTTACATTTTCGGTAGAAATTAAGCCGAAGTCAGTCAAAACCGCAAAAGCAACAACAGCAGCAGAACGAGTCGATAAACCGTATCTATCACAGACCTTAGCAACTGTTGGCAATGGCAATGTATTCCGATTCGTCGTTGAAGTCGAAGGTGTATCTGTCGAAAGTGTGTTAGTGGGAGATGCCTCCGTAATCGGATACGTTTCTAGGGAAAATTCACACAGTGAAACTTCATCACAATTTTCTGGGATAGAATCGGTTTCTTGAGTTGAACGTCCATTTTTGCTGCCCTTATGGGATGTTCAGTTTGTCTCTGCTGTCGTTTTATTAATCAAGCTGTTTCTTTTTTATCAACTCCACATATAAACATTTTTCTGTAATTTCTTTGATCCAACAAAAAATTTCCTTCAGTGATTGGAACTTTCTTAGGTTTTAAACAAGAATAAAATTCAAATGAAGTGCATTTGCAAGCAGCAACGTCAAAAGGCTTCTCAGATGACTCCAAAACACACTTTAATTTGTTTTCGTAACCATTTTTTCGTTTGCTTTTGGGGTTCTTTTCAAATTGAGGTACTTTTTGAAATAGGATTTGAGTAACTAAATAACTCGTTGCTTTGTTACGATTGGAATCGAAGCTTTGGTCCAAATATTGTCAATCTCTTCAAAAACAATCGCATATATATCTGAATTTGATGGATCTTTTCCATTATACTTCAATTTCATGTTATACTTGATAAGTAAAATATATTTAATGACATCTCTTATAGTTGGTAGCTGCCGATCATCAAGTTCCTTATATGGTCCCAATATAACACAAGTTGTCTCACTACGCCTCGAACTCATTTTTGTAAAATCACAAACACCGCTCTCAATACTGTAACTATCACAACTGACTTATGTATTATAAATTAGTTTAGTTTTAGTTTTCTTTTTTGGGGAAAACCCAATTTACGTATTTTGGTATTAATAAATATAACAGGTGGTTTTGAAGCGTTGCCAGATTTTTTATTTTTTTTTTATTTCATGTTCAAGAGTTTCTATATTTTAGGGAGTAAGCTGTAACTATAAAAGGAACTTAAAAACTGGTTCATAATAAACAAGAGTTCGCTATAACCGTAATAATTGGTATATAATTTGTAAGTGAATGTTTTGGGTCCGGAAAAAAATTTTTTCCGGAATTTTTTTTATTAAAAATTCGTTATAATCGCTGTCCGTTATAAACAAACTCCATTGTGTCTAGCAAATTCGTAGTCGCCGGTAAAGTGTTGTTGTTATATAATGGCTTGTGGGCCAAATTTGGAATTTCACGGTGGGCCGCACTAGTTCATTTCTGTACAAGTATTAATTTTCAAACAAAAAAGCAAAAAAAAAAAAATTTTTAAACAAACATAAAATTTATTAATTCATTTCATACACATTTTTTATATTATTTTAAATTTTATACTGAAATATTATTAGTATTTATAAAAATAATGTATATTTTAAAATTTTTTGAGATCAAATAATTTCATTTTAAATAAAATGAAAAAAAGGAATTATATAAAAATAAAATAAAAATATAGGTAACAGAAAATAAAAAAGAAATTGGAAAGAATTTTTGATTATTTCTTTAAAATCAGGTGTGTAGTTTGTCAAAGTTGTACGAATGAGTTCCGTAAGATGTTGATTTGTTAAACGTGAAAGATTTTTTTTTAACATTTAACATGGTGGAGCATAGAGATTCACAACCATACGTTGCGCCAAACGTTGAAAATAAACGAGCAGCACCTTTTTTCAATTGTGGATATTGGGTTTCGTTAAAAAGTTTCCAAAATCCAACTAGAGAAGTTGATTTGCGATGCATTTTCAATACAATATCATCCTTCATTTCTAATGCGGCCTGCACACGAGGCAACCGGTTGAAGCAATGGTTGTAGCAACAATGATACACACGTAGCAACGGTTGCCTCAATTAGCCAGAAATATCAAAAAGTTTTGATATTTTTCGTTGGTTGAGGCAACCGTTGCTACGTGTATATCATTGTTGATACAACCATTGCTTCAACTGGTTGCGTCGTGTGTAGGCCGCATAACAACTCCAATTTTCCAACATCTGGTTTTGCAAGAATTATATCGGGTAATAAAAATTCATCATTTAGGACATCACACAAAAAATGGGTTAACAAAAACTAAGAATGTTGCTTGAAGTTGTTTGAGATCTTCAAATCTACATTTAAAATCGTCATGAAATTGTTTTAAGTCATTTATGTATTCTTCCGGCTTATCGTCTTGTATATTATTTACGTTCAATTTTAAAACAGGAAAAAATTTAAATTTTTTACATTCGAGATCTTTTATAAACAAAAGAGGTTTAGCTTCGAAGCCTAACAATGATCGTGATAAATCAAGCACTGTAAACTCAGGTTAAGTGATTTAAGACGGTTCATTGTGTCAGTAAAAAACATTAAATCCGAAATCCAAATTTCATTCCCCAGATCTGGTTATATTTTTCCTTTTTCTTTTATAAACAACTTTATTGTGGGTAACAGCTCAACAGATCGATGCAAAACATTAGAAACGGATAGCCATCGCACTATGGACCAAATGGTGACATCGCTTGATAACTCATTGTTTTCCTCAATTTCCTGTAACTCCATAATATAATTTTTAAACTGACGATGAGTTTTAGCGTTTGTTCTGATAAAATTTGCAATTTCTACCACAACTTTCCAAACGTTTTCATATTTAAAAAATTTTTAAGCAAGATGCTCCCGATGAAAAATACAGAGAATTGGTAGATAATGTGGGATATCTGGATCTTTATTTAAAAGACCAATCAAACCTTGATTTTTACCCACCATTGCAGGTGCTCCATCTGTGGCAACATTAGTGTTTATCTCGTGGCAATTCAAATTTGTTAATTACTCCGAAAAGCGCATTTTTTACATCAATGCCTCGCGTTGTTTCAGAAAGAGCTACAAGGTCTAACATTTCTTCAGTGATATTAAATTCAACTGATACAGACCTAATGAAGATCGCCAATTGAGGAACGTCGCTAACATCTGTGGATTCATCAAGAGCTAAACTAAATGCTGCAGAATTTTTTAGATCGTTTTTTAAACTTGTTTCAATAAAAGTGCTGATATCTCCAATCCGATGCTCGGTTGTGCGCCGTGATAAAGAAAGCTGATCTATCGCTTTATGCAGCTTTTTGTTATCAGTGTCGAGAATGCTCATAACCTTCTTCATAGTGTGTTTTCTTAACTCTGCTTCCCATAAGGACGTTTATCACGGGCAATATCCCAAGCTCTTATGTAACTTGTTTCAAGTGATCTGTCATTTCCATGGCTAAAAAACGAAATAATGTTCTGTTCTTTTTCAATATTTGACTGCAATGCCTTCAGTTTAGTCTCATTAAGATTAGTATTAAGGGGATTATCTTTGGCAAATTGTGAGTGAAATTTTTCATGGTGTCTACTTAAATTGTAAAGTTTGTTATGTGGTACAGTAATTTTGCAAGTGAGGCACATTGATATGCCCTTATTTTCAACAAATCCGAATTTGTGTGTCCATTCGGACTGGAATTTTCTGTTTTCATCACCTATCTTACGTTTTTTATTGCTAGTTGATGCCATTTTAATTCATTAAAAGTAAAAATCGGGACCGATATATGTTGAGTATTACCAGTTAATTTCAATAAAATGAACATGAGATATATTTAAAAAATCGTCCAATTTGCTAATTTTAGTTTTCAAAATTTTTTAAACAAAATATTAAAGTTTAATGGTAACTGAAGGTTTACATTTTAATTCTATTTCATGTTTTCAAATTAAAAAAAAATAATATATAAAAGCTTACCAACTAAAACTTTAAATTAATAATTTGTAAAATGTGGGGTGCACAACTCACATAACACAATAACACTTTACACTGCAATGATCGTTAAAACATTAAAGAATTTTTTCAGCAAATAAAATCTTAACAAAATCATATCTAAATGCATAGTGTTCATGTTAATGCCTGGTTTTCACTATGTCATATAAGCTGACAACAAACAATTGCCACAACTGACATCTAGTAATTTTCTATTCATTACGTATTCATTACATCCTATAAACGAACAAAAAATCCGGCTGTCAAACACAAACAAATTGCCAACATGCTGGCAATTTCATTTCAGATGTCAAATTTTGCCAGGGGTTGTAAATGACAAGACATTAAAACCCGTTTTCATACAACTGACAATAATTGACAACAATTGTCATTGAAAATGACATAATGAAAACCAGGCATAAGAAAGTAATAAATTTGCTGCTAGCTTTACAATTTTTAAAAATACGCAGAAATCAAATACGCACAGTTCTCTTATCCCAACAAGGCAAATAAAAAAGAGAATAAAATAATCAGGGTTGTCAACTTAGAAAAAATGAAGCATGCTAACAGACGTTACATTCAAATAATTTATATTATTTTTGTATTAATGCTTTTTTTCAACAATACTTTGAAATTTTGGTATTAATGTTTTGATTTTTTTTTTTTAATTAAATCTAAATTAAATTTTGTAATTTTTTTTAAATTTATATGGGGCCGCATAAAATTCGTTCGTGGACCGCATGCGGCCCGTGGGACCGCATTTGCCCATGCCTGTTATATATAGTCGTGGCATATTTAGTTTAGGTGTCGAAATTAAGGATAGCGAAATATAATCTTGTATTGGTATGTCGGCTGCAGATTATTACTATTTAATATTTTGTCATTGCTCTTTGAAACGGCAAACATTGTCATTCCTTGCCCAGACGGTTTTCCGAATTTGCATTCAAACGCTTGATTTAATTGCAACTCATAAATATGATGTCTGCGTGGAAGACAAAAAAAAATGTTTACAGTATTTGCTCAAGCATAAGCGACGCCCCTTGGAATTGGCCAGTGTTCGTTGACGTAGTATCAAAAAAAAAAAAAAATAGATTGAACGCGGTCAGCGATTTTCCACTCTAGCAAAAGGCGTAAACGGCTTCCGCAATAAGTTTTCCTGACGGAAAATTACTTGTTTGCAATGACGTTGCTGAAAGAGGCGTAAAACTAATACAGCACTATAGCAGCATGTTGTGCCATAACGAAGATGAAAAATATTTATACTTCAGGTTGTAGCTGAAAAACAAATTAATTTGATATACAAAAACCCGTGTTTTAACGTATAGGTCATCCTAGGCCAAATTAAACAATTTCATAACCCATCATATTTGTATGGGAGCCCCCTATTTTTTTGAGAAATATTGGTGACAAAAAAACTAATTGAGGTCAGTCATACATTTTACCCACCTGGGTGGCGTCCTAGGCAGTTATGGGAATTTTTTATAAGAGTATATATGTTCTAAGAAATGTTGAGAGTGGAAAACTAATGGGTCATCCATTCGATCCGTCTAGAGGCCTCTTAGGAGCTTTGGAGATAGGGGGTAGGTATATTCGGAAAAAATTTTCGGGGAGGAGGAAATATGGGGGTGGTTTTATATTTTACCCCTCTAGGAGTGACTCTGTTGCAATTATGAAGTTTTTTTGTCAATTTTTTCCTAGAACTCGATGAAGAGCCACTTGCAGTTTTTTCCGAAACTCACAAAAATTGGAGTCTAGTGCAAACCATGTTACTAAGAAACTCCTTACAACTCTATTCCTAACCTAAGTCAGAGTGAAATATGCCGCTTCAATAGCTGTTAAAATACAGCAATGACCCTTCCGTTACTGCTGTATCTTATTGTTAGGGACAATTGGACTTAATTCCTTGACTGGTCGGTCAAATCTCCTTTTTGTTAATGTTAATCCAATTGATGCTGGATTTGAATTTAAGATAAGCTACTCCATAGAGCATAATTAATTACTTAATCGAACGTAGATGTAAAAAAATAAAATTTATATTTTTACATTATATAAAATTAAAAAAGTAAAAATGCCTTCATCGATCAATAAAAAAGCAATTATCCGTGATTGTTTTTTATGCAATGTCCCATTTCACCTTAAGGAATGATATTCAATTCAAAATACAATTAAAATATAAATCTCCCATTTGCTTTATTACACCAGCATTTAAAGAGCATTATTATTGGATTTATAAAGTTGTTTGGATATTTACGGAAAGAAACAAGAGTAAATCCTCTGCATTTGTATTTATGTGGATACACAAGTTTATATAAGAAAACAATAAGTGTTATTCTATTTGTATGCCCTACACTACTCTGCAGGCAGGGCATAATGAGTTTGTGCTGATGTTTCTAACTACCAAAAATATTAGACCTAGACTGGTATAGAAACATTATCTGAAACACATGGTTAAGGCATGTGTTTTTCTCAATTAATTTGATTTGTATATAACAGTAGAACAATTCTCAATAAATTCGATAAAGATCGGATCAGTTTTGTAGGAAGGATCTGTATAAAATTCACAACCGTTATAGTCAATTGAGACATAAAAATTTTATTCGAATTCCGTTTAAGTCTATTTTAAAGGTAAATTAATTATCTCATTCATTATAAATAATGAATGAACGGAATGGATGGATGGACCTTTCCCATAGCTCACAGTGTAGAGTATTGTAAAGTCGGCCCAAACCGACAATATCTTTCTTAGTTGTTTTTATTTATTTTTCTGTTGTACAATATTTTATTACACATTTTTCCAAGCTTCATTAGTCCTTTGGTACTTATAGCTTCGAAGGTTTGCAGCTGTTATTGTATTCAAAGACAGTAAACAGGTAAACCTTTCATAAACGACGGTCGATTAGTAATTGGATTTTTAAAGTTATGGCATTATGTGTCACATTTAAATCCATTAAAATAGGCCGTTATATTATTGTTGTTGAAAAGGCCAGTATCCGGTTAATAGAGATTTCACTTTATATAAAATTATTTCTTGTATGTACAGTAGGGATACAACTTTTTACAATTTTTGCAAATATCAAAATGGCCCTATCCATACCATGTAGTGCATAAAAAAACAATAAGAACTGCATCTTTAGATTTTCGATATCGTTAAAAAATGCAATTAAGTTTGGGATCAGTAAAAAAATAAAATAAAAAAATAAAAATATTTTCTTTGCAAATTCATTAAATGATAAATAAATTATAAGTTTTTCCATTAAATATTGAATAATATTCTTTATAAATTCAATTAATCGTGATAAAATATTGCGACTTACCTACGCTGTCTTATGCAAATTTGCGAAATATTAAAATTTATTGCTAAAAGTATAAAACTATGTAAATTTTTTTTATACCCTCCACTCCAGTGTGCAGAGGGTATATATAAGTTTGTCATTCCGTTTGTAATAATTAGAAAAAAAATTTTGGACCCCATAAAATATATATATTTGTGATCCTTATAACAACCGGAGTTGATATAGCGATGTCCGTCTGTCCGTCTGTGGAAATCACGATGGCGGCATCAATCGGGCAGCTAGGGTGCTCGCTGACATAAAAAATGATTCATTAACATCCTGAAAAGTTTGCTATTTAAAATTGTCCAAATCAGTCGATTAGGGCCCGAGATTTAAATGAAGAACTAAAAAAAAGTCTTGAAAAAATATAATTTTCTATGTTGTTCTTGTCACGATCACGCCCTCAATAGAATAGCTAAGGTGATCATTTTTAGTGAGAATGATTCTCCAAATTCATGGGAAGGTTTCTATTTCAAAAATCATTAAAATCGGTGGAACAGGTCCAGGGAAATCTCTGAAAAATTAAAAAAAAAATGAAAAATATGATGTTTCTATAGTGTTCTTGTTGTTATTCTAAATGTTATATTGTTGTCATAGCTGGACTTGTTGTTTTTGTGGTCGTTGTGGTAATAATATAATACAAACTAACCCTTTGTACATTTTTTTATCAACTCTGGTAGAAAAATTTTAAAGTTTCCATTGTTTTGGCATCACTAAAAAAATTTACTAGCTCATTTCTGTCATTCATACGAGCCTGCCTGCAAAGCTTCAGATCGATTGGGTCACGGGAAAGGGGTTAAAATCGATCCAAAATTTTTACGACAAGCAGGCACTACGAGTTAATATAAAGGAAGTAAAAATTCACCAGCATCTAAAGCAAATAATGCTAAAATACCTAGTTGGTCATAAAAAGAAAACAATGTAAATTTAGCAAAAAAAAATTATGTATTAATTTATTTAAAGAGAAAAACACAAAAATAACGTTTGATGTTGTATTTTTTGTGTGTAATATTTACATATACATACATACATACACATATTAAATAATACAAATAATATACATATATTCTATATATTTATATCCATAATAACTGCATGTTAGAAATAAATCGGTATATTATTTTATTTACATAAAATTCTGCAAATATTTTGTTGTGGGGAAAATACATTTCTTTTGCATTAACAGAGTGTCACTTCATTTTGCTCAGCGTGACTATGCCACAGTAGATGGCGCCACAATTTTTGTTCTAATTAGCTTTGCAATAGTTATTTCTATTTTAACATGAATGTCAATATTTTCAAATAGATATTATACATAACAATGTTAAGAGTATACACGGGCTGATCTTTTATTTCATACGTCTTTTCATTATTCTTTTACAAATATGAACATAAGTTAGGCATATTAACTTTTTGTTGTCTTTACAAAATAGAGTTACCGAGTTCATCAATGAGTTTTTTGCTTTCAAAACAGAATTATTATTCTGCTTTACCTACAAAATATCTGATTGCGATTACATCTAATTTTTAAAAATTGTTTATAATTACTAAAGCATTATTATTCACATAAATACAAAATTGCACTTTTTAAATTTTCCATTCAAATTTAAGAAAATATCAATTCTAAAAACTGGAATTAAAATTTCCAATTATAAATTAGAAAATATTAACTGAATTTCAGAAAATCATATCAAAACGTCGGAAATAATAATTTTAAATTTAGAAGACATCAATTGCATCTTTAATATACATATAAATTTTATCCGTTAAACACAAATTGAAATTCCAAACAAAACATCAAATATGTTTACATTTAAAAAATGTTTACATTAAAAAAAAAATGTTGGCATTCAGGAGAAATTAATAGCTTTTCAGTAACTTCTTTTAACGATTGTCGAATCGTTAAAAAAGAAAAGCAAAATTATCAGTAAAATTTTTGAACGATATTCGCTATTGTTAAAGTCAGCTGTTGTTGTTATCTAAACGACAACCATTTTTGTGTTGTTTATTCAATCGATAAAAACTTAAATTTTTAAGTTAAAATGTCGTCATACATAAATAAAAATCATAAAATAGTGAAAATATTTTGCTTCTATTAAAAAACTTTTTTATATAAATCAAAAAATTAAATAGCATATTCAATTCATTATTTCATTTTCAAATAAATAAACAGAAATATTAGTAAAAAAAATAGAGATATTAAACATAAACATAAAATCATCCTGTCAAACACGAAGTAATTTGTTTTTTTCTATTCTTCTTTGTGTTTTTCGCTTATTTTAACAGAGATGCCACTCGTTTACAATTTAAATAAATAGAAAAATAGATTTGTCGACTGTCGTTAAGATGTATGTAATTAGTGAATCTCTTAATCCTCAGTGCAAACAACAATAGCTGTCGATATATTTTGCGATTGTCGGATCGTTGAAATTCTGTCGGATCGTTGAATTCGCACTACAGAAAACATTAATTTAAATTCAATGAAATTTAGAAAACCTCAAATGATACTTAGGAATTGCGAACATAAAAATTGTTACATAAATAAACGCAATTTGATGAGAATGTTATTTATACATATATTATTTTTCACAATTTTTTTTTGGATGTATATTTGAAGTTTTTTAGAAAATAAAGATAACAAATTATTTTATTTTAAAATATTTGGGACATTTGGTTTTTTGCGTTTGGCATCCCTAATTTGATTATTTATTATTATAAATTTATTCTCTATGTTTTCCAAATATGGCAATATTTTAATAAAAAAGTTGAGAGAGCTTATTTTTGGTTATTATTTTGTTACTCCATCCGACCTATATGGCCGCAATGAAAAAATATTTCGCCAGTTAAAAGAAACTATACAGCCATCTCCAATTAGCACGATTTAATGCATATAGCCACCCAACACAACCATTACCTTTGCAATGGAGGTTAAGGCGAGCTATTTAATTAGCAAAAACTAAATTAAACGAGAAGTTATTTCATATAACCGGAAACGCATGCATATTTTTCCAATATTTTGTTTACATTTATTATCAATACTCAAACCGAGGTGGAGGGTATCAAAGATTCGGCACAGCCGAATTTAACACTCTTACTTGTTTTTAACTAACTTTTATTTATTTTTGAGACCTATTGATTTCAAACTTTATTAAACATGGTGCGAAAACTTTTTTAACAATAGCAAAAATCTAGTGACGAAAAAATTTGGTCAAAATACTACTTGTAAAAGAAAAAATTTTTATAAATAAAGCAAGCGCTGTCACTTTTGATATCCAAAAATTGTATAATACTCCAACTTGTAAGTTTGTTGTGCATTAATTTTATAATAATCGAATTTAAACGTTTGTTTTCGTTCAACTTTTTAAAATGGTCTTTAAACATGGCGAAATTGTTGCTCGGAACAACGCGGATAAGTGGACCCAAAATTTAAAAAATTCTGAAAATAAATGTAAAAATATTCCAAGTATCGATATTTCGTTATGTGAACTGAACCAAATACCTAAAAAAAACAGTCATTGGAAGATTTAATGCGTTATATGAAAAAGAAAAATTAAAAACAGAGAGGTATAAAATTATATCACAAGAATTATTCGATTTATGGACTAAACTAAATATTCTGAAATTGGCTACCAAATCTATAAGAAGGAAAGTGGAATGTTTGATTCGTGCATACCAGAAAGGTATCAAAACTTCAAAAACTGCTGAAAAGTTTGATAACAATTTTAATATTTCGTTCGAAAACATTGCACCAAAATCTGAAATAAGTGTCCCAGATTCAGACTCCGACTCTGTCCCAATGCTCAATGATGGAAACTCCGACTTTGTCTCAATGATCGATGATTCATTTGAAGATGATAACGATTATATGCCACCTTTAAGACTTGAAATAACAAAGCGATTAATAAATCCAGCACTAACGTTAGTATATACTACCTAAGTAAGTACTAGGAAAGCAGCAAAAATATGCAAGGAACTGGCGGGATCAGGGGTCGATATTGCAACTCCTTCACAGCAAGCAATTTATAAAGCTGTTTATAAATCTGCAGAGAAAAAGGAAGAAATGATGAAATAGTCTTTACAATATGAGAATTGGTGTCTCCATTTCGATGGTAAAAAAATTGGACGACAAGAAGTACAGGTAGTTGTTGTAAAAAATGAATCTCAAGAAATAAAAGTAGCTGCATTAGTTCTGGAAAATGGGAAAGCGATAACTATTTTCAACCCTAAAAAAAATTAATTTAATGAAGGCAATAAAAGTTATAATTTGCGACACAACCAGTGTTAATACAGGAAAAACTAAAGGTACTACTGCAGAACCATTTTAAATCAATTTCTCTGCCACCGCCGCAGTACATTGGATGTCAGCACCATGTGTTGGATATAATACTACGATATGTAATGGATGCATCATTGGACGGAAAAACCACCTCACCAGATATTGCAAAAGAATTCGTTTCAGAGTTGATAAGCAATTACAATACATTAAAACACGAATATCAGCAAAACGAGAAACGGCTATATGTTGGAAATTTAAAGTGGCGTGATGATATGCAATATTTATATGAACTAAGACAGGCTTTTAAATACTATATGGAGCACAATAAATTTCCATTTATAAACTTTAAAATTATACCACCGATTAGTAATGCTAAATGGAATTCGAGAGCAATTCTTGCAATTCTAGCTTACATACTTATTCCAAAATATCGTAGCAAATTATATGCAATATGCGAATTTATATGAGGCCTTTGGTACAGCATTTGGTTTTCAGACCATTGTTACAATAAAAATGACTTCGAAGCCTTAAACAAATCATTATCGGGCTTTACTAATGCTCAGAAATGCTTTCTGAGACATTGGGTGAAAGATGAATCAAGAATTCCAAGAACACAATGCAGCAACATTTGTGCGGAACGCGCCATAAAAATCGTACAAGATATTTTCCCCCAATGCAAATCAACACGAACTCTTAATCTTAAGTTAATTTCACTTAACAAAGATAGTTTTTAGATTGTGATTTTGATTATAATCATATAATCACATTAAGAAATGTAAATAGTTAAATAATTATAAAAGAAAAAATTTAGAAAAAAAAACAAATTTTTAAAAAATAAAAAAAAAATCTTAAAGGGCTTTCAGAAATCGGCTTCGACGTTGAACGTTTTTGTTCCGAAATGACCTGAGGAAACATTTTTCGGTTTCATCACAAAATCGGCTACAGCGTGGTGATAGGGCCTTATTTTGGTTGTACCCCTAATGTACAGTGCTGTCGCTACAATAAAAAAAACTAACATTTTTATATCTTATACCACTATGTGGTGAGGGTATAATGAGCTTGTGCTGATGTTTCTATCTAGCAAAAATATTTGTCCTAGACTTACCTTTTATTATACCGATTGACTCAGAATCACTCTCTGCATCTATTCAGCGATGTCCGTCCGTCCATCTGTCCGTGTGTTCATGTAAACCGTGTAATCAAATCACAGGTCCAAATATAATTGTAAATTTTTATCAAATTTAGTATATAAGTTTTTATTGGCCATAGGACAAACGCTATTAAAATTGGTGACAATCGATGCATATTCAGAAATAGCTGCCGTACAAATACCCACTATGAGACCGACTAAAATAATCATAAATTTTAAAAAATTGTTGCAATGTTTCGATGATTGTTTTTCTGTTCCATCGTAATACGAGTGATGTAATTTTTTTTCTGATCTGATAAGATTTTTTAACATTTACGAGTGATGTATTTGTTCCTAATTTCCAATATTAGAGAAGACATTTTTGCGATTTTGCTTTTTTACGATTTTAGGTTTTTTATTTTTGCCTTTTCTGCTTAAAAATTTAAAAAATATAAATTTTTAATTTTTGTATCGCTCTGCACAGAGTATAATTTCATGTTCATAAGATTAATTCAAAATACAATGGCCATTAATTGTGGGATAGTAACTATAGCTAGAATTATACCAAAAAATAAAAATTTTTAAGTTTAAAAATCAATAGAACTAATAGATAATATTTATATATTATAACCCCTCAAAGAAAAAACATATAATTAGATTTCTTTATAGAATCTTATTATGGGATCACGTTTCTGAAAACATTTTGTATACAATCATTTAACTTAATTGTAATAAACCAATAATATGTTTACATACTATATTCCTTATCGGTCAGGGTATAATGACTTTGTGCTGATGTTTGCAACTACCAAAAATATTTGACCTAGAAAAATCTTTTATTATACCGATCGACTCAGAATCACTTTCTCAGAATCACTTTCTGACTCGATTTATCGTTGTCCGTCCATCCGCCCGTCCGTCTGTGTGTCCATATAAAAATTGTAATCAAACTACAGGTCCTAAATATGAATATATTTTGATGAAATTTAATATATAAGCTTTTATCGATAATAGGATAAACTATGTTGAAACTGGTGCAAATCGGTGCATGCTCAGACCTAGTCCCCTTTTACAAATGACTCCCATGAGATCGACTTACATTGCCATAATATCCAAATTATCCTATAAATCTCGGTCAAATTGAGTTTGTATATGTTTATTACTTCCATTAATCAGTAGTTTAAAAATAAACCATTTAGGTCAATTCTTAATTTTTCGACCTAGTTCCCATATAAATATAGCATCCGATATGAACTTTTTCATGTGCGAAGACAAAACAAATTAATAACAATGCCACTCAAATTTGGTTTATGCTTATTTTCTATATGTAATTAGTTGGACCTAAGAGATAGAGTCTCTAAACGCATGGTATAGACCAACTATAGTTTCCTTATTTGTTTTTATATATGGGGCGTTTCATGTCAAATGATCCAACTTTTAAAACCGATGTCTTCCGATCGGGATGAAATTTGCACTAAGGTTAGTCCTATTGGATAGTAGAATAGTAGATAGTGGAAAACCCAAGTTTTCTGCCTCCACTCAATGCGAGTTCTTTCTAAATCCAAAAAAAGAAACCAGCAGCGAAATAAACAGCTGAACCTAGTAACGCCAAGAAAAGATTGGCAAAAAAGCAGCAAATAAAGGCGATTAATAAGCTGGATGAAAGACTGGGTATTTAAAAATGTACAAAACTTAAATACTTCATCAGCTAAAATAAATTAATTAAAAAAATAGTTATGTTATAAATGGACCTAATGTGATTACGATAAAATTTTATTAAATTCTTAATTTTTTTATTTTTATTATTATATATTAATTTAATTATTATTACAAATAAATAAAAAAAAATAATGTTTCAACGTTTCTATAGAAAAAAAGTGATTTTTTCCTGAGGTTAACCTATTGCGGGTATTACAGTATCGAAGGTATGAAATTTTAGTTAGGTTTGTTACATACCGCCGGAAAGGTTAATTTGACTAGTTTCTCAGTGTATGCTTCATTTTTAATGCTTTGGAAACACCTACAATAGGAAAAAATTCAAATTAGAGCATATGCTAAAAATTGAAAAACCTTTGTCTTGAATTACAAAACATTTTTTTGACAGATATCCCACTCGCATCCCACTAAGCGACCAAAAAGCTCTTAAAGGAAAAACCTAAGCTTTCTTTTGAGCCCAAAAAAAAAATTCCTTTTTTGAAAAAAAAGTCAAAAAATTTTTTGATTTTGAAAAAAAAGTGAAAAAATTTTTTTTATTTTTTTAACATTTGTTTTCCGAAAGACTGAAGAAATAGCTATCTAAACTATTTGGGACAAATTTTGCTAAGAACAATAGGTAAAAAGTTACATGGTTGAGAAAAAACACCTTTTTGGTCAAAATGTCAAATTTTGGCCCCCTCTAACTCAGAGAGTTCTGAACCGATCTTGTTGAAAAATTGTGTCTTAACTACTTTCTAATGGTGCAAATTTCATTCCGATCGGAAGACATCGGTTTTAAAAGTTGGATCACTTGACATGAAACGCCCCATATATATGTATGTATGTACATATGTATATTAGGGTGGCCCTTAATATAAAAAGAGTTCAAACTCTCGATCGCACCCGCTAGAAATATGCGAATAGCAAAAAAAGTGAGAAATACAAAGTTTTGGGCTAATCAAAAAACATTTAGAGGTGGCTCAACGCGACTGAAAATTTCAAGTGTGTTTATATGGGGAAAATATGACTTTTTTCAGATTTTACGAAAATTTCGTTCTATAATTTAATTTTTCCGACAAGTTGTTATATAATTCGGGATCAGTATTAAATTATCAGATATGAAGTATTGTTTTATTACCACCTTGAGCATTGAGACCGGAAATGGAAAATTTTTTTGATGAAATTTTGAAAACTCCTTTTTCAAGTTTTGAAAAATTTTCGTAACGAAAATTTTAAAAAATTGATCTAGCTCTTTAAGGTCTTGTTAAATGCATGTTAGAGATTAACTGTGTGATTTTTTAGGTAAATCCCTATCCCAGAATTTTATTGATAAGGATTTTAAGGTGTTTTTAAATAAAAATTATCGAAAACGAATTTTTCTATTAAACTCGAATTATTAAGAACTTAAGAAAAATTATTCGGATAATTTTTATTTATTTAACCCTTCAGTGCTCCTGGTATTAAAATAATCCATTGCTCGCGAATATAAGATAAAACAACTTTTAACCAATTTTGTTATAAAATTATTTTATGTATAAAAACTAGCTCAGTGTTGGAAATGGACGGGATCAGATGAATGGGCGGTGTGAGCTCATCCATTATTGCTGTAAGTGGGCGGGATCGAATAAGTGGACGTGTCACCACCAGTACAAAGTACATGTTCCATATGATATATATCTTGACTAATGGGAAAGTAACGGTAATTTGTGTGAGTTAAAATGGATGGTTTCGAATCAGAAGGCGTGGCACCTATCATACAATATAGTTCTTGCATACCATATACTTCGAATACTATGACACGGGGATCTTTGTTAATTTGGATGTCTTATCTGTTATTAATATAAGTAGAAAAGCTGAAAATGGCGCAAAGTAATTATTGAATTTTAATAAATAAAAACTTTGGTGCGTATCATGCCTGATCATCACGACCGAACCACTGAAGCGATCCACCTTATATTCAAACTATAAGTTCGTGTGGTGCTTCCAACAATTTTTGTTTATGTTAGACCCCCTTGGTGGCATTGGGGTCACTTTTTTCGAAAATTATTATTTATGAACCGACTTGACTCAAATTAACATCATTTAATATTTACATAAAAGGAAAATCTTTGGCAAAACTTATCCCCTATAGGTGCCTCTCTCTAGGCCATTCGATGCAAGTGTGTGGGTTGGTTCGTCAATTATGTATACATTAATCACTTTAGAGGTGTTATTTTCTTTTCTCTTGATTTAATTTTATATAATCAATATATATACATACTAATAATAATAATAATGTAATATAATAAAGAGGTAACGTATGTTTGTTTGTTTGTTTGTTTGTAGGACATAATCTCCATAACTACTGATCTGATATTCCTGAAATTTTCACAGAGTCTTACTGCGGATATGGAAAGAGCTATAGGCAAAAAAAATTTTAATAAAGGGTGTAGCACCTCCCATACAAAGTAATTATTCAATATTATATATCTCGAGTACTATCACAGAAACAGCTTTCCAGATTTATCTGAGATCTTCTGTTATTAATGTAAGGAGTCGGACAAAAGATTAGCAGGATCTCACCAATGGGCGTGGCACCTCCCATACAAAGTAAATATAAAATGTCATATATTCGGAGTACTCTAATAGTGAGAGCCTTGAAAAATATATTAATTATAAATGTGAAAAAACCGCCAAAATAGAAAATCGCTAAAACCGAAAATCGCGAAAAACAAAAATCGCCAAAAACAAAAATTTCCAGAAATCAAAAGTCGGCAGAATCACAAATTGGCAAAGTCAAAAATCGTTTAAAAAAAATTGGCAAATGATATTCTAAATTCAAGGCCAACCGTTAAGTGTCGCCGGATTTAATGTTTTTCTCATAGGCAATGGAAAAACAAAAAATATTGTATAAAACCAAGCATTAAAATAAAAAGATATAAAATAAATAAAATGGAATGTTTTAATTTTATAATACAACGTCGTAGGAACAATTAATTATGAAATAAAACATGTCAATAAGTCTTGGTAAGTCGTAGCGAAGCGCGACAGGGTTATATACTTTATAATTATCAAATGTAATCATGCACTATAATTACACTGTGGAACAAATTCAGGTTAGCAAAAGTTAGGTCGATTCTGAGAGTGAGGGGTGAAAATAGAGGCTAAATTAGAAGACCCGTATCGCGGCGTTTGTTTATGTTAGTTCTAATTTTTTTTTAATCGACCTTCGAACTTTGCAGTCAAATGCCGATTTTCAGCATATTGTTTATATGGTTTTTTGGCTATAACTCGCCGACTAATTGATATTTTTTCAATCTATAAGAGCCAAATTATTGCTAGAGACCTGTGCAACAATTAAAATTTGATTTAGAAAATTTTTGTGGTGCTTATGAAGCAAAATGTTGGAAAAATTATTTTGTTTTCATGCTTTTTAAAATATTTTCCACAAAACAAAGTCTGTTTTGTTTTCTGTTTGATCTATAGTATGCCTCTCAGTTTCTTCAATAAATTTCATTTGAAATAATACAAAACTTGCGTTTTCCAGCTTAATATTAATTTACTTCTCATTTTTTATGTACCAATTTTGTTCAGTGTTGGTTTTGAAGAAACATTGAAAAAGAAATTATAAAAATATGGAAAAAATATATTTTTGAAATGTTAGTTATGAAAAGTTTTAATTAAAAAATTTAAATAAATTAAATTAATGATTTGGCCACTTGCCGTTTAGCAGGCGGCTGTAGATCAACATCACTGCTCTCTCTAATATCTTGGTCATCGTCATCATCATCAGAGAGGTCGATAATTTCGTCCAACAGATATTCTGGAATTTCATCTTTGTCTTCCCCTTCTTCCTCTTTTTCCTCGTCTTCCTCTTCTTCAAAGGTGTTTTTATACCACCAACAAATTTCAGCGAGTATTGCATCTGGAGATTTCTTTCCTCTGTACCTGAAACGAAAATAGTTTTCAATCGTTAACATGTTTAAATTGTGCACTCTGACAAAGATATTAGAAAAATCTAGGTTACCTTATTTCAAATGGTAGCGCAGTTTGGTGATAACGTTCGCCTTGCTCATCAGATTCAGTTGGCAACTGTTGAGCGAGTTGATCAAGATGCTGATGCAAGAGATGAATTTTGTACGACATTTTAACCCCAATTTCATCGAAAGCTGCCAACATGTTTGCAACAGATTGCCTGTAGCTGTCTTTGGTTTCTTTACCCAAAAGTCCTTTAATGACTGCTTTCAATGCGAGCCATGCATTTAATTCTCGGTCTGTCAGAACTTGGTCAAAATCTTGACGACTCATTAGTTTCCGTATGTCGGGACCATTAGCAACCCCTTCCTGAATTTTGGCGTTACTTAGTCTTGGGAAAATGTCTTTTAAGCGGTTGAATACTGATGGTCTTTTTGCGATACATTTCAAAAAATTTTTAGCAATGCCAAGTTTAATGTGGAGCAACGGCAACAAAATTTTCATTTCAGGAACAAGACTTTCATATAGCCTATTGTCTTTGGGCCATTTCCGTCCAATGCGACTATTCCAGTTATGCTGTTTGTACTGGTTTCTTCCTTTAATACCTTCTCGTGGTTCCCAATCGCACAAAAAAGACGGATATTTTGGACGGCCAGATGCTGTTAAGCCTGTAATCAATGAAACTATTTTGAGGTCGCAGCAAATGCGCCACTGGTGTTCGTTATATTTGACTACTTCCAGAATGTGTTTCAAATTATCGAAATTTTCACTAGTGTCAGTGCTACACGCAATCGGAACAGAAGGCATTCTATTTGTCTTGTGCAAAAGCACAACTTTTAAGCTGATTAGTGAACTATCGATGAATAAACGCCAATCATCTTTTTTATATTGAAGAACTTTTCTAACTCTTTTTGGCTTTTTCGATATGCTGTTACTTTCGTACCTTTCGCCAGCAAATTATTTCCTTTCAAAAATGAAGCCAGTAGTTCTGATTTTTTCTGAGTCAAACACAAATTTGCAACAATTCCATCCAATTGGTTTTGTGTGACTAGGATTGGGTCCTTTGATGTTTCATAGGATGTACCTTCACCAGGTTCATATTCTGAGAATAAATCCATGGATGTAGCAGCGGCGGTTGTAGTACTGATATCTGTTTGAAGATCAATACTTCGATATGTTGGTACTGGAACGAATTCTCAGTGCGGTAATGGTAATTGGACACTTGGCACTGCTACATAAGTTTTATTCTTTGCTTTCCTTCTATTCAAAGTTTTATGGTAGTTGATACATCCATAGCAATTTTCTTCTTGATGCGGGCTGTTGTCTAACCACATCATTGGTATACCAAAAGGCATAGCCTTCTTCTTTTCACTTTTCCATTGCATAAGAGTTGAATAGCAATTAAAGCAAACTTTTTTAGGGCATAGTTTACGTCAGTGATAAACTCTTGCGAGAAATATTGTTTATAGGCTTCCAAAAAAATCACTCGCATTGCCACATTTTTCATCGCTTGCTATGAAACGTCCACAAACATTACAAAAATGGTCCATTTTACATTTTGGTTCCGACATTTTTAATACAATATATATTATACAATGTTTTTTTTTGTTATTTTTTTGAAAATAAAAAAGTTGTTTTACTAATTCCTAATTCTGTTGTTTTACTGCTATTATTATTATTATTTAGGTTACTGTAATATACTTTGTTTGTTTCTTGAAAAACTGTTCAATTTAATTTTCTTCGAAATAATTGTATTTTAGATTTTTTATTCTGTGAAAACTTTTTAAGAGTTCTGACGTGTTCTTGTAAATTATTTAAATAAAAATAAATTTCGTTATTAAAAATAAAAAATTCTTGGAACTTCCCTTTTAAATTACTTCTACCTAAATCGCTATTTATTTAATGGTTTTGGGATTTTTAACGCAAATTATCGGCTAAGACCAATTTCTTTTCAAATGAAATTTATTGAAGAAACTGAGAAGCACAAACAGAAAGCACAAAAGACTTAGTTTTGTGGAAAATATTTTCAAAAAGCATGAAAAAAAATAATTTTTCCAACATTTTGCTTCATAAGCAAATTTGGCTTTTACAGATTGAAAAAATATCAATTAGTCGACGAGTTGTGGCCAAAAAACCATATAAACAATGTGCTGAAAATCGGCATTTGACTGCAAAGTTCGAAGGTCGATTAAAAAAAAATTCGAACTAACATAAACAAACGCCGCGATACAGGTCTTCTAATTTAGCCTCTATTTTCACCCCTCACTCTCAGAATCGACCTAACTTTTGCTAACCTGAATTTGTTCCACAGTGTTATAAGACGTATGCCGTTTTCTTTTCTGACAAAAAATATCGCATTTTATTTGCACATTTTTCAAGGTTTTTTTTTTATATATTCTAAATTAAGAGCAACCTTATTTTATACATCAATCGAAATTTCTCAGAGTCGAGCGCTCGTAAATCGCAGAAAATTGTAGCCATTGACTTCATTCAGGTCATAGTATGAGAATATTTCCACATTGCTCCCCCTTTTTTGAATATTTTTACCCCATGACTTCAAAGAGAATAATAATCAAAATTTTTTGCATTTTATGAACACAGCACTTTGAGACCTTTCGACTGATGTATAAAATTAGGTTACTCTCAATTTAGAATATATAAAAAAATATACTTTTCGAAAAAAAAGCAACTAAAATGTGAAATTTTTTGTCAGAAAAGAAAACGGCATAAGTCTTGTTGTGTAGGAAGTCAAATAAATAAATAAATAATTTTGATATTCGCATGTGTTAATTCTTAATGTTTCAATTTCTGAGTTAATTGAACTATATGTGTCCATCTGTCTGTCTGTCCATCTTTATATCCATGTAAACCGTTTTATCAAATGTTGAGAAATTTAAATGATATTTGGGACATACATAGGCTTTGATCACCTCAAGAAAAATCAGAAATTGTTCAAAATCCGTACATATTCAGACCAGGCCCAATACAGATTCCCCTTTAGATATCTTTTAAATTACCCAGAAATTTAGATTATCATTTATGTTACATACATACATACATACTGATTGTATCCTCTGTATATAAAAGCGTGTGTTGTGTGTTTAGAATGTATGCTCTTTAGCATTACCCATATACCATTGGTTACCAAGATACGTATCATTCGCTGCATTACGTTGATGTCATCTGCAGACAGATACAATAGCATATGAATATAATAGAATAATAAGCTTATATTTGTTCACACACCATAACTCCACCAACTAGGCATTCATATAAATCATTAAGATAGAGCGTGAGGAGGGTAATTAACATGTTTAATTTACACCTCAATTCGGATAATTATTTGCCAGTCCACGTTGCATACGTTGTGTGTTTATAAGTTTATAAAGGTTTTTTTTTTTTGCTTATATAGAGCTTACAAAAGGATTAGTTGTCAAACGAATCTGTATTCTCCTGCAAAAAATTATAAATAGATTCACTCTTGAACAAAGATAAAAAATTATTCAAATTTACTTCGTGATTTTTATGGCGCACATAATTGTCCATTTGAGCAAGCCATCCGTCGAACTGTGGGTAGGTTATATACCATATACCACATACCACATACCACACACCACATGTGCGTACTGAAGAGAATATAGCCGCTGTAAACGAAAGTGTGCAAGAGGATCCAAATTTATCGATTCGTCGTCGGCCGCAGAAATTGCGGTTCTATACATCCACTACGTGGAAAATTTTGCGCAAAGATCCCGTATAAAATCCAGCTGGTGCAGGAAGTTAAGCCACGTTCTTTTGTCGATTGGGCTTTAGAGCAGTTGGAAGCTGAAAAATTGTGTTCAGTCATGAGGCTCATTTTTGGCTTAACGGGTTTGTTAATCAACAAAACTGCCACATATGGAGTGAGACCAATCTATAACATACAGACTATACCTACAGACTGCAATAACATCCAGAAAAATTTACCGTTTGGTGTCTGCAAAAATGAAGCCGCAGCTTACATTACGGTCAATGGAGATCGTTGCCGCACCATGATTAATGATTTCTTGTGCCATACGGCGCAGAGTGGATCATTTCACGATAGGTGGTTTTTTTTTTGTTTGGTAGTGGGACTTTAGCCTTTAATTTTTGCTATAAAACGTAAATACTGGCCGATAATAAAAAAGTTATGGAGGGTTTTAAATACATTTTAATTTTTAGTTGAATTTTAGTAAAGGGTCCGCCAAATAACTTTTTTTTTTTGAAAATGCTATAAAACAAACTACTCAATATTATCTCAAATTTCTTTTTTTATTTGAAAGTACAATCCTTCCGGTTAATAATGGAAAATAATTTCATTCAAATGGCTGCCTCGGCTGGCCATGCCGTAGCCTACACGATCGGTCCAATTTTTAAGCACATTATCGATTGTGTGCAGCTGTATTTCACCAATGGCTTCACGAATATTGTCCTTTAAAGCGTCAATTGTCTCTGGCTTGTTGGCGTAACATTTATCTTTGAGGGCACCCCACAAATAATAGTCCAACGATGTCAAATCGCAACTCCGAGATGGCCAAACGACATCAGCTCTGCGGCTGATAATGCGATCTTCAAAAACAGGGCGCAAAACATCGAGTGTAGCTTCGGCTGTGTGGCACGTAGCCACGCCCTATTGAAACCAAATGTTGCCAATATCCTCCTCTTCAATTTTTGTGAACAAAAATTCGTTCAATATGGCCCGATAACGATCGCCATTGACTGTAACGGCCACTCCTTGCTCATTTTCGAAGAAAAATGGCCCAATTATGCCTCTGGGCCAAAATCCGCACCAAACAGTGACTCGTTTTGGGTGTATCGGCTTTTCAATGTATGCGTGCGGGTTTTCTGTGCCCCAAATGCGACAATTTTGCTTGTTTACATACTCGCCAAGATCAAAATGAGCTTCATCTGAAAAGATGATTTTTTTTTGGCAAAATTGGCATCTTCTGTAAGTCGATCGCAGGCCCACTTAGCGAAGCGAAAACGCATTGGATGGTCAGTTGGCTTCAACTCCTGAACCAATTGGACTTTGTATGGCATCATACAAAGGTCTTTATGCAAAATTCGTCTCAATGATGCCTCCGAAATATTCAATTCTTGAGAACGACGGTGAATTGATGTTGATGGCGCTTCACGCACACTTTCTGCCACAGCAGCAATATTCTCGGGTGTACGCACTGTTTTTGGCTTTTCACGCTTTGATTTATCGATGAGGATGCCAGTTTCTTTCACTTTTTTTTTCACAAGATAACGAACATACGGAGCTTGACGGTGCTTCTCTTCTTCCAAAATCCGTACGCAATTTTCGCACACATTCTGCAACATTACCATGATTTTCAAAGTAATGTCGCAATATTTCCCAGCGTTGTTCAAGCATATACACAACCATATTCGTTCAGCGGAAGGATAAAACTAATTATCTGTCAAATCAGACATGAGCTAAGTGTTACCATTCACGAAATAAGCACTAGTTGAAAAAAAAAAAAAACGTTAGATGGCGGACCCTTTATTTTGATGAAATTTGGTATATAAGCTTCCATTAATCAGTAGTCCAAAAATAATCCCTATTGGACAATTCTTAGTCATAGGCCCCATATAGAGCTGCTTCCCGATTTTCACTTAAATCTATCAAATTTGGGTTGTATATATTTTTTCAAAATATAAGTGACTTTACCAAATATGGTCAGGATCGCTCCATTTTTTGACCAATCCACATATAAATATAGCACCCGATATGAACTTTCTGATATCTGCAGCCAAACAAATTAACAACAATGCCAACTCAAATTTGGTTTTTGCTTATTTTTTATATCCAGTTAGTTGGACCAAAGAGATAGGGTTTCTAAACCATTACATAGGGTATCGTATAGTCGGTCTAGACCAACTACAATTTTCTTTCTTGCTTATCTTTAGATTTTCTTTTCTCAAGTCCTGCTGCAAAAAAGTTCTTGGTAAATTTGATCAATATCCTGATTTAACTCCCCAATTCTCTCAGTGAGATCTCCAATTAAAATTATATTGGAAATATCATTATTTCTTCACTCAAGTTTGCTGGCCTTAAGTAAATAGAAACTAATGTGAATTTTATAATTTTTGAATTAAATATATTAATATTACTTATATCTTTAATCACGTAAGTTACACCCATATTTTTTAACTCGTTATTTTTTTGGACAACTGGTTTATGGATGTAATAAATACACACAAAACCAATTTGACGGAGATCTATATCCTAGGGGTCATTTGTATGGAGACTATATCTGAACCGATTTTCACCAATTTCAATAGAATTCGTTCTATGACTGATTAAAGCTTATATACCAAATTTCATCAAAATATATTCATATATATATTCAATATACATATATATATAATTCAATATATAATCATATATAATTCAATTCAATATATATTCACTCAGACGGACAGACGGATCGTTCGGTATAATAAAAGGTGGGTCTAGGTTATTTATTGCACAACAAATGGAGCCAACTTTGAAGGTGACAATATTAGAAGAATATTTTGAATATTTTGAGTTTTATGTTTTTTGTTTTAGACAAAATAAATAAGATTTACTGTTTAAAGCTTATATTAAACGTCTATTTAGCACTTTATCGAACTCAGCTTAGATGTCTACAAAAAAAAGCAATAGTAAATGTAACTTTTTATTTTCTTCAAATTCAATTATTGACCAACTATGATGATGGTACCTTTTAAGGAAAAATACTAATAAATTCAAGTACATGATAAATATATGTATCTGCTCCTCTATATCCTGCTCCTTCATTATGAATTTATGACAATGTGTGCAGTGCATAAGGAGCAAAAACAAAGAGTGCGGTATATTTAACACTTGATATTGTGGAAAAATGGTACGTGATGAGAAATCAAATCAAACGATTAAACATACTTATGCTCGTAGTATGTAAATATAGTTCGCTCTTTTTTTCCTGTTATCAAAGGTACGAGTATTTAAACCAATGTGCGTGTATGTAGAGTGTAGATGGGACAACCATCAGCATGATTGGTGCTGAACAACAAAAACATATTCTTAATTAGGATTACGCCATTAAAATCTATAAAGAGCTCGTTTTATTTTTTTATTTTTAAAATACTTATGTGTTCAAATTAAAAGATGACTTTTTTTATAAAATTAAAAATATTTATTTGTTCTTCCAAATTAACTTAATCGCCGCACAGTGGGGCTTTTTGACTTTTTTCGTTGCAAAAATCATAACTTCAAAACTAATTAAGGTGTTTTAAAAATTAGAAATGATTTTGAAAGATTACTTCTTTACCTTGAAAATGAGTACTGGTGGGTGCTAGGTTTACAGGGGGCTTCAACATATCCTATCAAAGTTCAATATTATTTTGGTGCTAATATTAGATGTTGCAAATATAAAAATAATGTGCAGAAATTTGGAACTTAAAGTGTTTTTGGCCCAAAGACGAACCCTACTTAAATATGTTGGAATCGGCCCATGTTTGGATCTAGTCCCCATACAAATTTTCCTTAAAAATTGGTTTTAAAGCTACTGAATGTAGCAAATGTTATTCTATTGCGTTGAAATTTGAATCATAAGGGTTTATTAGGCCAGTGACGAGATATATAAAAAAAAAATCTTTGAAATCGATCCACGTTTGTACGGGGAGTACAAATTTTCTTCAAAATTTGGTTAAAATGCCACAAAAGATGCCAAATTTGTTAATTTCTATATTAAATTAAAAAAATTTACAAAAATAGTGCAAAAAACACTGTAAAATTTTAATGAACTCGGACCACTTTTGAACCTATTTTTCCGATTTTTTAAATAAAGAAAAACACCCAAAGATCTCAAAATTTCAAATTTCGTAATGAAATTTTATTAATTGACCACTCAAAGAACATATAATTTCACAATACATATTGTTTAAATCCGAAAATCTAAAAAAAAATACCAGTCTAATACAACATTTTAAACTAATATAAAATGCTTTATCAATACTAACAGATTCCAGCCCTCGAAATTCGAGTGCAAATTCTAGGAAATTTTATTTTTTCATTATTTTTTCAATTATAGCCAATTAACAAATCAACACAAAAAACAAACTCATTTTTATTACAAACACATTAACAAATTTAATAAACACACACATAGCATTGTATAATTTTATGTATGTGTTAGTAGCAACTTTAAATGCAATTTACTCAAAACAAAGGAAAAAATTTTAAAATCTGTAAATCTGCAAAACGGCTCAAAGGAAATACCTTTCAAATAATATACGTTTGGTCAAAATCGGGATAAAACAGTAGAACAAAACATCGGTCACAAGAAATCGCCTATCCCATTAATATTATAGATTACAGATATACATTTTTGAAATATTTTTTATATTAATATATTAATACTATAGATATTAAGTTATTTAGTGTATTTTTTTTTTAAACTAGTATAATTTTTTATATTAGAGCCATAGTCATTAACATTGGGAGCGATATTTAATAGACTTAACATATCAGAGCTATAATTATGTTATAATTATGTTCTTCCAAATCCTTTCGAGATCTTACATGTCTTCGTGATGATATTAGTGGGTCTGAAGGGGCCGCCAACATATTGAAAAGCTCCTCATTCTGTCTAATCCGTGAAATCTTGCAAGTATTCGTTTTAGTTTTGTTTTGCATTACTGGGCTTCTTATGAAAACTCTCCAATTTGTAAGCATTGATATTCAATTAAATTTTTACCATTAGCCAAAATCTTATGTACCGCAGGAGTAAGTTGCTTCTCAGGGTACATTTGAGCCAAAAGTTATGCAGTTTTTGATGCATAATCATCAAACTTTGGGCCATTTACCATTTCTCTAGAGTTTATAACATTTAGGATAACTGCCAACCTTTTTATAATATTATTGTCGACCCCAGTAATTCAGGCTGTTACCTCATCATTTTCAAAAAATGCTCTGGACATATTACCATCGTTAGTATTTCCATACTCCTGCTTTGGTCAGTCTACTTTCAGTATAAGCTTTTTAAGAAATTCATTTTATATAATTTTTTTTTTTCGAGCAGATAGCTTTTCTTTTGGTGTTGCGTTCTTATCAAAACATTCTCTTTCTCGCAAAATTGTATACGCTAGTTTTAAAATAAACTCCGTGCACCTGATTCTGGCATGTAACGGAGAAATTCCGTTTTCATAATTTTGCTCATCACTTGAATCATCACAATTTTGAAAGTCTTTATGTGACTTTTTGCAAATTGCACACTTCAAAGTTGACGTGGTATGTGTTATTACATTTAAGACTTTCCCATGAATCACTGTAAGAGAAAATTCATAATCAATCAAAACAGAAGGCTTTAGTTCAGAAATTTGCTTTTTTATACCGTTTACTGTAGTTTTGATTATTTCCGAAGACTCCTTTGCATACAGAAAAAATATTGGACGGCAAAAATGAACTGATGATGGGCGAGGATTTTTCCAATGCTCAGAGATTTCACTTATTTTAAATAATAAAATATAATAATATTTTTATTTTAAATATGATTGGAAACAGTTGAAAACTGTATGGAAAGCTGTAGTAAGGTTTCTAGCTGCAGATAACTTCCAAACATCTGTTTGAAAATGATGCAAACATATCAATGCATCGAACATGCCATGCATTTAGAGACCCTATCTTGTAGGACCAACTAATTAGATATAGAAAATAAGCATAAATCAAATTTGAGTGGCATTGTCACTTATTTTTTTTTTTTTTTTCAAAAACATACACAAACCAAATTTGAGAACAATCTGTGCTATTTTATTTTTTTTATAGATTTAAGTTAAGGTCGGTAATTAGCTTCATATGGGGGCTAGTACTAAGAATTATCCTACAGTTTTTATTTTTGCACTACTGATAAATGGATGTAATAAACATACACAAACCCAATTTGATCTAGACCTATATGATAATTTGGATATTATGGGAATTTAAGTCTATCTCATATAAGTCATTTGTATGGGGACCGATTAAACCGATTTTCACCAATTTCAATAACGTTCATCCTATGGCCGAAAGAAGCTTATGCTATAAATTCCATCAAAATATATTCACATTTGCGACCCTTAGTTTGATTACAATATTTACATGGACACACAGACCGGCAGACGGGCAGACGGATGGACGGACATCGCTAAATCGACTCAGTAAATGATTCTGAGTACATCGGTATAATAAAAGATGGCTAGTTACATACATCACCACAAAGTCATTATACCCTGACCACATAGTGGTATAGGGTATAACAAGTAAAAGTGTTAACTTCAGATGTGCCGAATCTTTGGTACCCTCCACATCGGTTTTACTTTTAATTAATATCTGGATTTATTGCAGTATTTATAACAAATGTAATCAAAATATATTAAAAAGCAACAATTTGATAATTTTATAAACTTAATTCTAAATTATTACAACACACACTTGCTTTTTGAATTTTTTTAGAAAAACAATATTATCACAACGATTGAGTTTGAAAATTTTTGTTCAGGCTCAAGATCAAATGGGCATTAACAATTGTAATGCATTGCCAAACAATGTAATTTGTAGATATTACATTGTTTGGCAATTAATTAATTTATAGGCCAGGCGATTTCTTGTAACCGATGTAACTTTGTCAGTTTTGCCCCGACTTTTACCAACCATGCCTCATTTTAAAGGTATTTCCTTGTAGTTATCCACCAGATTTACAGATTTTTAGATTTTTACACTTCTTTGGAGTAAAGTGCATTTAAAATTGCTACTTACACATACATAAAATTATACAATGCTGTGTGTGTATTTTCATAGTCCTGTGTTGAATTGAAAAATAAGTTTGGACATAAACCAATAACGACAATAACGAAAATAAATAACGCAATCGATATATCGATGTATCGATATAGAAGGCTAAAATTGATTAGCATACCTTAGGGTCTTATAAAATAATTTATTAAATGAAAAGTAAAAATTTCCTAGAATTCGCACTAGAATATCTAGGGCTGGGCTCTGCTAGTAAATATATTTAATAGACATACACTGTGGAACAAATTCAGGTTAGCAAAAGTTAGGTCGATTCTGAGAGTGAGGGGTGAAAATAGAGGCTAAATTAGAAGACCCGTATCGCGGCGTTTGTTTATGTTAGTTCGATTTTTTTTTTAATCGACCTTCGAACTTTGCAGTCAAATGCCGATTTTCAGCATATTGTTTATATGGTTTTTTGGCTATAACTCGTCGACTAATTGATATTTTTTCAATCTGTAAAAGCCAAATTATTGCTAGAGACCTGTGCAACAATTAAAATTTTTTAAAAGATTGATTTAGAAAATTTTTGTGGTGCTTATGAAGCAAAATGTTGGAAAAATTATTTATTTTTTTCATGCTTTTTGAAAATATTTTCCACAAAACTAAGTCTTTTTTCCTTTCTGTTTGATCTATAATATGCTTCTCACTTTCTTCAATAAATTTCTTTTGAAAAGAAAACAATCATAATACAAAACTTGCGTTTTTACTTTTTTATGTACCAATTTTGTTCAATGTTGGTTTTGAAGAAACATTGAAAAAGAAATTATAAAAATATGGAAAAAAAATATATTTTTGAAATGTTAGTTACGAAAAGTTTTAAGTAAAAAAATTAAATACATTAAATTAATGATTTGGCCAGTTGCCGTTTAGCAGGCGGCTGTGAATCAACATCACTGCTCTCTCTAATATCTTGGTCATCGTCATCATCATCTGAAAGGTCGATAATTTCGTCCAACAGATATTCTGGAATTTCATCTTTGTCTTCCCCTTCTTCCTCTTTTTCCTCGTCTTCCTCTTCTTCAAAGGTGTTTTTATACCACCAACAAATTTCAGCGAGTATTGCATCTGGAGATTTCTTTCCTCTGTACCTGAAACGAAAATAGTTTTCAATCGTTAACTTGTTTAAATTGTGCACTCTGACAAAGATATTAGAAAAATCTAGGAATTCAAAATATGCACACTCTATAGTTACCTTATTTCAAATTGAAGCGCAGTTTGGTTATAACGTTCGCCTTGCTCATCAGATTCAGCTGGCAACTGTTGAGCGAGTTGATCGAGATGCTGATGCAAGAGATGAATTTTGTACGAAATATTAACCCCAATTTCATCGAAAGCTGCCAACATGTTTGCAACAGATTGCTTGTAGTTGTCTTTGCGTTCTTTACCCAAAAGTCCTTTAATGACTGCTTTCAATGCGAGCCATGCATTTAATTCTCGGTCTGTCAGAACTTGGTCAAAATCTTGACGACTTTCCGTATGTCGGGACCATTAACAACCCCTTGGGAAGATGTCTTAAGCGGATGAATACTGCTGGTCTTTTTGCGATACATTTCAAAAAATTTTTAATGTGGAGCAACGGCAACAAAATTTTCATTTCAGGAACAAGACTTTCGTGTAGCCTATTGTCTTTAGGGCATTTCCGTCCAATGCGACTATTCCAGTAATGCTGTTTGTACTGGTTTCTTCCTTTAATACCTTCTCCGTATCGTGAATCCCAATCGCAAAAAAAAGATGCTGTTAAGCCTGTAATCAATGAAACTATTTTGAGGTCGCAGCAAATGCGCCACTGGTGTTCGTTATATATGACTACTTCCAGAATGTGTTTCAAATTATCGAAATTTTCACTAGTGTCAGTGCTATACGCAATCGGAACAGAAGGCATTCTATTTGTCTTGTGCAAAAGCACAACTTTTAAGCTGATTAGTGAACTATCGATGAATAAACGCCAATCATCTTTTTTATATTGAAGAACTTTTCTAACTCTTTTTGGCGTTTTCGATATGCTGTTACTTTCGTACCTTTCGCCAGCAAATTATTTCCTTTCAAAAATGAAGCCAGTAGTTCTGATTTTTTCTGAGTCAAACACAAATTTGCAACAATTCCATCCAATTGGTTTTGTGTGACTAGGATTGGGTCCTTTGATGTTTCATAGGATGTACCTTCACCAGGTTCATATTCTGAGAATAAATCCATGGATGTAGCAGCGGCGGTTGTAGTACTGATATCTGTTTGAAGATCAATACTTCGGTATGTTGGTACTGGAACGACCTCTGAGTGCGGTAATGGTAATTGGACACTTGGCACTGCTACATAAGTTTTATTCTTTGCTTTCCTTCTATTCAAAGTTTTATGGTAGTTGAATTTTCTTCTTGATGCGGGCTGTTGTCTAACCACATCATTGGCATACCAAAAGGCATAGCCTTCTTCTTTTCACTTTTCCATTGCATAAGAGTTGAGTAGCAATTAAAGCAAACTTTTTTAGGGGCATAGTTTACGTTAGTGATAAACTCTTGCGAGAAATATTGTTTATAGGCTTCCAAAAAAAAAATCACTTGCATTGCCACATTTTTCATCGCTTGCTATGAAACGTCCACAAACATTACAAAATGGTTCCGACATTTTTAATACAATATATATTATACAATGTTTTTTTTTGTTATTTTTATGAAACCGATGCACTTAACTTAAATCACTCACAAAATTAAATAAGTTCCAAAAAAATTAATAGCGAATTTTATCACGACCGAGCGAAAATTAAAAGACATCAGCTTCGGCTGAGTTTCGAGTCTTAACTGAATCTTCATTTTTGAAATTAGTTCGCTTGTACGAAATAAAAAAAAAATCGCTACCTGTGCGGTGGTTGAAAACAAAAAAGTTGTTTTACTAATTCCTAATTCTTGGAACTTCCCTTTTTAATTACTTCTACCTAAATCGCTATTTATTTAATGGTTTTGGGATTTTTAACGCAAATTATCGACTAAAACCATTTTTTTTTCCAATGAAATTTATTGAAGAAACTGAGAAGCATATTATAGATCAAACAGAAAGCAAACAAGTAAGAAAATTATAGTCGGTCTAGACGACTATACGATACCCTATACCATGCGTTTAGAAGCCCTATCTCTTAGTCCCAACTAACTGGACATTGAAAATAAGCAAAAAACCAAATTTGAGTGGGATTTTTATTAATTTTTTTGGCTGCAGATATGAAAAAGTTCATATCGGATGCTATATCTATAAAGGGACTAGGTCCAAAAATGTACCGATCCTGACCATGGTTGGTAAAGTATCTTGGATTTTGCAAAAATATATACAAACAAAATTTGAGAAGAATCAGTGCAATATTTTTGTTTTTTAATAGATTTAAGTGAAGATCGGGAAGCAGCTCTATATGGGGTCAAAGGGATCATTTTTGGACTACTCATTAGTGGATGTAATGAACGCATACAAACCCAATTTGAGAAGAATATATATGACAATTTGGATCTTATGGCAATTTATGTCGATTTCATATGGGTAATTTGTATGGGGGCTAGGTCTGAACATGGACCGATTCTCACCAATTTCAATAGCGTTCATCCCGTGGCCGATAAAAGCTTATATACCAAACTTCATCAAAATATATTCATATTTGCGACCTGCAGTTTGATTACAAGCTTTACATGGACACACAGACGGACGGACGGACGGACGGACGGACGGACGGACGGACGGACGGACATTGTTAAATCAACTCAGAAAGTGATTCTGATTCGATCGGTATAATTAAAGATGGGTCTAGGTCAAATATTTTTGGTTGTTACAAACAGCAGCACAAAGTCATTATACCCAAACCACATAGTGGTATAGGGTATAAAAAGAGTTAGTTTTGTGGAAAATATTTTCAAAAAGCAAGAAAAAAAAATAATTTTTCCAATATTTTGCTTCATAAGCACCACAAAAATTTTCTAAATCAATTTTTTAGAAATTTTAATTATTGCACAGGTCTCTAGCAATAATTTGGCTTTTACAGATTGAAAAAATATCAATTAGTCGACGAGTTATAGCCAAAAAACCATATAAACAATATGCTGAAAATCGACATTTGACTGCAAACTTCGAAGGTGGATTAAAAAAAAATTCGAACTAACATAAACAAACGCAGCGATACGGGTCTTCTAATTTAGCCTCTATTTTCACCCCTCACTCTCAGAATCGACCTAACTTTTGCTAACCTGAATTTGTTCCACAGTGATATTGTATGCTTTGTTTTTAAACAAATACTAATATTGTATACTAAAACTATTTTGAATACTTCTAATAAAAAATCTGTAACATTAATAGACAAGGCGATTTCTTGTGACATATTCTACGCCTTCAGTTGCCAACCGATTTTTGAAAATATACCGTTTGAAAGGTATTTCGTTGCAGACGTTCACCATATTAACAGATGTGCATCATCTGGTACATATTTTTTGAGTAAAATTCATTTAAATTTGCTACTAACACATACATAAAACACATATTTATGATTCACATAAAAAAAAACTATACAATGATGTGTGTGTATTTATTAAATATGGGTTGAATTATGAATTGGCTCAAATTTATAAGCATACCTTTAGGCTCTTATAAAATTAAAAAATATGAATTTAAAAAAAATCCTAGAATTTGCACTCGCATTGCGATGGCTGGGCTCTGCTAGTAATAATAATAATATATAAAAAAAATAGTAAGCAAAAATTTCATGGATAGATACTGTTGAGAATTTATGTTTGTATGTTGAAACACAAGTAACAAAATCCTGAAAATCCGAAATCCTCAGATTAATAACTTTAAACCCCTAATTACTAGTACTTTCCCTGTATGAAACACCCTACAAGAACAGTGACGGTCATTTGACCGGTCATACGACTGTCACAACTGACTGAAGTTTCGGTCATGGCGTAGAACAAAATTTCTATCATTTTATTAAGGCCAATATGCAAAAACCGAAACTTTTGTGTACATTTGATTTTGCATCTTACTTTAACCTATGAAAGTATGTAAACCATAGAATATATGTATATCTGAACTGCTCACTCTACCGCTTGTTTACTAGTCAACGATGATGGATATATACATCATGGATATATACATCATCGTTGACCGGTCACAATTGATGGATATATACATCATCGTTGGCTAGTTACACTTGATTATAATGAAAAATCAAAAATGCTAAATTAAAAACAAACATTAAACATTGAATATTAAAATTCAAAATCAAAAACCAAAAATTAAAAATTAGAAAATAATTATTAAATATTAAAAAGCATTTAAATGTAAAAGCATATCCTCTTTGCGGGAACAATCTATGATTAAGTATTTGGCTTCGGGGGTATATGGCCACAGGAGAGAGCAATGTTCAAAGCCGTTTCGACTTTATCACCAGTAAGAACCCACATTTTAATACCAGCCCTTTGCAAGGATATCAAATTATCCGCTAATTCATCTTGGAGAGCAACTTCAACGGCCGTGGCGCCCAATAAATCTAATTCTGTAAAGATATATAATAAAAACAGTTATACAGTTATATAACTAAATTTACTCTCCACTTACTATTCTCAACTCTTTTCGATTCTCTAGAGAACTATGGGCTTCATTTAAGTCTGTTATGAATTGATTGTACTCATCATCAGGTATTTTTCTTCTAGCCACGGCTAATGTTCTTAGACGCAATCTAGCAAATTCATTAATGGCCACCATCTCTCCCGAATTGTTGCTCCACAATGGAAACACATAGCTCTTAGCTTCTTTGGTATATATCCATTTGGTGCCATTTTCATCTTTGATTATTATACTCATCCGCTTTCGATCAGAGTTAAATTCAAATATAATGTAAATGATCGATCATCTCATTAACTTTACCCACAGTAAAGGATCGCGGCTAGTCGATGTGTGGGGCATGACACGTATTTTGAGAATTTCATCGTCATCTAAACCCAAATGAACACAAGCTTCGACCAAGGCTTTTTCATCGGGACTTGAGGCTTAATAATCTAGGGTACTATAACAAGATAATGAATATTGCTTTAAAATTGTGTTTTTGAATATCTTATAGAGAACTCACTGTACAACTTGTTCGATTTAATTTTTTCCCCTCATTGATCCGGCTCTTATTAGAATAGTCGTTTGCCTTTCGAAATTGGGAGCTGCATACGATTCTCTTGAATCGCTGATATTTAAGAAATGTTTTTTGGGAAAGTCAAAAATTTATTTTCAGCAAGAAATATTGTCCCTATTACTTCTCCTAATTTTTTTTTTATTTATTAACCAACACTCAGGGGATGCCCCCTACAGATGCAGTGCATTGTGTTGATCTCAGGAAAAAAGGTTATGGGAAGGAGGAAAGAGGGAGTAGTGTTTGTGGATATTTGACTTAAATTTTATTAGATTATAACTGTCAGTAAAGACCTCTGCGGGGAGTTTATTCCACATAAGACTAGTTCGACTGATAAACGAATTCTCTCTGTAATGCGTTGTGCGGTCAACTGGACAATAAACTACAAACGGATGTGATCTACTAGAAAGGCGGGTAGAGCGAACCGAAACTCGGGCACTTAGAATAAGTTCGCTAATCTCAGAAGAACATTTCCCATGGTAGTATCTATAGAACAGTGATACACAACCCACATTCCGACGATGTTCCAATGAGTCAATAGAATTGGATACCCTACTGTCATTGATGAGCATCAACGCCCTCCTTTTCACACGATCCAGTAGCTCCAAAATAGACTTTGAAGCTCCTGCCCATATATGGGAGTTGTATTCCATTTTCGGTCGGATGTAAGTGGTATAAATTTTAAGGAGATCAGAAGGAGTGAAGTAATTTTTGCACCGTTTTAGAAAACCAAGACATTTGAATGCTTCTTTCGACACTTGAAAATCATGCTCGTTCCAACGAACATCACATTGAATTCTCATGCCTAGAACATCAAGAGTAGCCGACTCCTCAATACCTATACCACCCATATATACAGATGGCATTGTTGAATCCATGGTCCTATGGGTCAACATACAACATTGAGTCTTCAGCGCAGTTAAATCAGCCATATTCGCTTTACCCCACTTTGAGATTGTTAAGAGGTCTTGATTGAGTGTGTCATTCATGGTCTGCCTTTTGCCCCCAACCTTCAAGAGGCTTGGCCTACAATTAAAGGAAATTGAATGACAAATGCTGCTGTCATCTGCGAAAGAGTATATAGAGTTAAAAGTTTGACCAAGAAGGATAAGGAAAAGAGAAGGAGAAAGAACAGAACCTTGGGGTAATGTTGGTGTCATTGAATCTTAAGATTATTAAGATTAAACAATTTCACTCAAATGAATTTATGAATGTACTTTCCGCAAGACAAATTTCTAATGAATAATACCCGGGAATTCACAAATATTACGAAAAAAATTAAAAAAAAAACAACTTTACAACATCAGCAGTGATGGATATTTACATCATCAATGACAGTCGTATGTTTTTCAAATAGAAAATTGTTGCAAGTGCGTTAGTACAAAAATTGTTTATGTGTTCGTTTCGGTCAATCATTTCTTGTAGGGCACCTCCCAATGAATCTATTTAGATATTTTCTTTAAAAAAAAACAATTTTCCGAGCTTTAATCATACATTTATTTATATTTCCTTCGGAACTACAAAGATTTTTCTATTCCATTTTAAATTTAATTGACTTCAATATGGGAAATGTGCCGGTTTTACATTCACCACGGTAATCATCCAATGTCAAATCGTATAGAGCCACGCCACCCAACGATTGCGTTTTAATATAGTTTGCTTTATCAGCGGCACTTTCCGGATTTTCATATGTTATCAACATACCTTCTGCGCCTTTGACGCCGCCAGGCTGATAAGCATAGTCGCCAAAATTCTTATCATGTTTTACTTGCATTTTTTTAATAATTGGACATATCTCCGGCCAGCTGAGTAAACCTGGAGTATGGGTTTTAACTCCACCTGGATATGGACCGTTTAATGATGATTTAATTGGCATTTCAGAAGATTTCAATTCTTTACTAATTTTCCAAGTTCGGCCATAGGTGGCAACACCTAAATTTAATTTTTGCGATGGAATATGTTGAGCTAACCATTGTTTTACTTGATAATCAACATTCGATTGTATGGGACGACGGGGTGGAGCATACAAAGGAGCTAAGAAGTCTGCATCTTTGGGATTTCGTTGTGGGGTGCTAAAATCAAAAGCAGCCAAATTAACAAAATCTAAATGTTGAATAATGGCTGGAATATCGAAATACACTGAAATAAAAATATATAATAAGTATTGAATAGTTCACACAATATAAAAGTGAGGCAAATGAGCGAAAACTCCTCTTATATTGCTGGTTTTTTTGTTTTTGCATTTCTGTCACAATATCAGACCATGTATTTCACGAGTACTTACATGTAGTATTCACATTGGGCAAGACAGTTAACGAAAACAAAAGTTTCTTATGCTTCAATTCCGATTTCAGCTGATATACCAAATTGGAAAATAGTTGCCTATGCCTATTGGTGGACTGATCTACTTTAGAGTTTAGGTGAAGTAATTTTTTGGTTTTGTCAATAGCCGAATTTATTTTCGTATGATGTTTTTGTGGCTTATTGCGTGGAAATTGGTAGGCTAGATCGAAACCATCAAAATTATATTTCTTCATGAACTGAAAGACTGAACCTACGAATTTCTTTTGCTTATCAGCACCAGCTTCAAGAAGTGTCATATACTTTTGAGGTTCACTTAAATCTTTATCGCCACCTAAACTTAGCAAAAATTTAGTATTACGATTATTTCTTTTTAAGCTATCAACTTGACTGAACAGTTGTTGTTGTCTCTTATCCAGGGTTGTAATTTCGAAGGTTTGTGGCTTAATGCCAACATAACCATAAACAATATGTGTACAGTATTGTAAGGCTACTTCTAAATCGTTTGCGGTAAAATTAGCTGTACCTATAATTAAGAGAAAGAAACCGTTTCAAATTAAAACAAGCACACATACTGTTAGATCCATTCGTTAGTTTTCACTGAAATTAATTAATTCGCTTGTTGTTCAAACGATTTGTAATATGCTTAACCGCACCGATTTTATTACCCTGATATTTGTATGTCTCTCGAATTTACCTCCTCTATTGATACTCGAAGTGTCATAGTAACACGTCACATTAAATCTGGCCGCCCATGTCATATGACAAATGGCTAAAATAGCCATTAAATTTAAATAGAATTTCATGTTAGTTTGAATTCTTTCACTTATCCTCGTTCCACAGTTGAAGAAAAACTGACTTTGATTTTGCACTTACAATTTCTTTTATTTCATATGTACGAAGAAAATCGTACTGTAAATATAAGTTGACCACAAACATTTTAAAATAAATCTATTAGGAAACTAATATTCGGTATAAGATGACTATACGAAACCCTACACCATGAATTTAAGTGCAAGGGTTTTAGGATCAAAACTGGTTAGGACTGGGTGAGTGATTTTCATGTTCTATACTGAAGTTCACAACAGTTGTGCTTTTTGTATGGATACTTGATCCAAAAATAGTCCGATCTTGATCCAAAAATATGATTTTGTGTAAAATATGTATGTATGTCTCCAGATAGATGAAATTTATATCGGGGGGCAGACTTATAGCGGTCATTATGGTATATTTTTAGACTGATAATTTATGGTTACATAAATCAGAGACGAAGGCGGATTAACAACTTTCCAATGCACCAAAAAGCCTCTAGGCGGGCTAAACAGTTTATGTCATAACTTACAAAGTAATGATCCAAATTCCAATTTTTTTTTAGCTAATATACCGTTATAAAATGTCTTCATTAGTTTTATTGCTTTTCTTCGTTTCGTTTGGCAGGCTGGGCATAGGTTGTCTTCATTCAGCAACTTCTTTGAGTTCCCCAATGTTGTTGTATCTTCGTCCAGGACCGTCTGCTTCAAGACCGTTTTGTTCAAGCCTGTTTATTTCACCCAATGTTGATCTTCGCCAGGTGGTTCTTGGTCTTCCTACTCTTCTACTTCCTTGGGGGTTGTATACCAAAGCTGGGTGACATACTTCGTCCGATGGCTTACGAAGTGTATGTCCGATCCATTCAAACTTCCTCCGCCGAACTTCCACATTTATGTCGTACATATCCGTCCTCGCCCAGAGTTCTTCGTTTGTTATTCTATTGGGCCAGAACACCCTAAGGATTCTACGAAGACATCTATTGACAAAAGCGCGCAGTTTGTTTTGTAATGACTCCGTTACAAACCATGTTTCACATCCGTAGAGCAGGACAGAAAGGACACAATCTTTATACAAACGGATTTTCGTGCTGAGGCTGTAGTCTTTTGAGCTCCATACCTTGCGAAGTTGAGTGTATGAGCCTAGCGCCTTCTTTATTCTATTTTGCACATCTTTTAGGGTACCACCATTTTCAGACATTATACTTCCAAGGTAAGTAAACTCCTCAACACGTTCAGCTTGATGCTCCAAGAAGTTTTCTTTGGTTTTTCCTACATTTATCTTAAGCCCAACTTTGGAGGATTCAAGTTCCAGGTCTTTAAGTTTGCTTTGCATATCAATAAACCTGTGGGAGAGCTCACATTTGTCGTCAGCATAATCTAGGCCCTCCAGTCGAGAACCAGGTTCTTAAGGATTCCACACAATGCCACGCGCTTTGTTCTCATTCGCACGATTAGTTACTGCATCTATAACGATCAGAAACAGTAGTGGCGATAACAAACAGCCTTGTCTAAACCCAGAAATTGTCTGAAAAGGCTCGGACATCTTTCCTTCATGTAGAACCGTGCATTTAAAATTCTCATAACTGTTTTTGATTATAGAAATGATTTTGTTAGGCACACCTATGTTCTCCAATTCAGCCCAAATGCACTCTCTGTAGATGGAGTCAAATGCTTTTTCGTAGTCCACAAAAAGAAGGTACAGGGATGACCGCATTTCAACAGATTGCTCTATAATGATTCGAAGCGTATTTATCTAATCAACGCACGATCTGCCACTTCTGCAATCTGCTTGCTCTTTTCGTAACAGTACGTCTACTTGATGAATCATTCGTTCCAGAATTATTTTCATGAAGATTTTCATCACCGTGCAGAGAATCGTAATACCACGCCAATTGTTGCAATCCGTTGCATCACTTTTCTTTCGCAGTTTTAAAATTATGCCACTTGTCAAGTCAGACGGAAACGTTTCAGAATTCCATATTTGTACGAAAAGTGGTTGTAATATGTTTGCAAATAGTTCGGTGTCAGTTTTAAGAACTTCAGCTGTTATGTTATCTATTCCTCGTTTGTAATCGTTTGTTTTAGTGAACATTTTGCCAGTAACATTTATTTCCAAAAAAAAAAAAAAAATACAAACAAGTGCAAACCTTTCCATTTAAAAAAGATGAAACAAATATTTATTGAAAAAATTAATTTAATTCATTGTTATTAATATTAAAATAAAATAAAAATGAAGGAAATAAAGAAAATATTAAAAATATAAATAAATATAATATATAAAAAAAATTAAAATAAAATAAAGATGAGGGAAATAATAAAGAAATTCAATAATGAAAGAAAAACAGCAACAATTTATAAATTAACATTTTCAAGTAAATTGTTATTTAGCTTAACTATTAATAAATTATTGATGGTGTCACTACTTAATCTAGAACGCTGTTTTGTGATTATTGCAGATAGCGCGCTGAATGCTCTTTCTACGGAAACTTGACTAGATGGTACATCTAAAATAACTTCAGCAAACTTAAATAAATCCCTTTCTCTAATAGATAAGATTTTCCAATATTCAAGTATATCAGTAGCGATAGGAACTCTTTGGCCGTATGCTAAGTTGTCAAGTTTTTGTCGTATATTTGCACTATTTTGAGTTGTCCGTCTGCTACTGATCAAAATATTTAACTCCTCCTCTAAAATGTTAAATCGATCATTCCGTGACACTGATATATCTTCTTGGTGTTCACTTTCTTCATTGTTAGTATTTCTTTCTCCATTCAATGAGTCAATAGTAGTATTTGTTCTTAATATATGTACCTATAAATAAAATTAATTTCTATTATGTTTGGTAGTTAGATTTTTGTACTATGTACCATTGCACTTTTCTTTTGGTCGTCACTAATATAAGGGGAATCCAGAAAGTTAAATCTTAGATCAATGTATAAACCAGAAAGAAATGCATCATTGTCGAGTAGTTTTTCTTTCCTTTTTTGCATAGATTCCAACAACTTCACTGCAAACCTGTTTTTACCCATGTTTTTTAACTGGGCTTCACATACAAGCCAATCTCTATAAAAATCTCCGATTATGTATTGTGCTGCTTGAAGTTGCTTAGTACATTGTGCCATTGGAGTAAATACATTTACAAAGTTTTCTATAAAGTTCCAATCAATTTCAAAGTCAATAGAAAACTCCACCTCATTTGCGTTAATATGTTGTTTTATTTTCAAAAGGGATTCCACCATTTCAAATGTTGAGTTCCATCGGGTTATATCATCAATCGGTGGCAAACGTATACCCGAAGAGTTACGACCGCTTTTTATACTAACTCTGACAATTTTTACAATTTTTCTGCAGTCTTCCAGTTTATTTTGTATATCCTTAAAATAATCATGAACAGCCAACTGCTTTGCCATTTTTTAGAGTTCTAATGGCGTCAATCACTTCATTCCTTGAAGGAGGATCCGTTCTAATGGACAGAGTGGTACCGTTATTGTTTCTTGTAACGGTCACATTTTCGTTTTGAATATTTAAAACATTCATGAAGTGTTCTCTCCAACGCTTCAACTGTTCATCGACGTTGGTTATTAGTGTTCCATCAGAGGACTTCACTGGTAATGCGCGTTTGTTACCAGTGCTGGCAATCTTCTTTGTAATAACAAACAGGTCTTTCATGTTATGAGCCTTAGCTGCATTTTCCGCTTCTATGGTCATATCGCGTATTTCTTTCTTTTTATCTTCTCGGACCGATCGTTTTACCTGTTTGTCTAGCAGTCGATATTGATTTTGTGCTTCCTTTCTTTTAGTTATATCGTTGATGGAATTAATTTTATTTTTTTGACTTGCACGTTGATCAATCAAATCCTATGTTTGCGGAGATATAAAGTCTTGGTTCTTTTTTGCCTTGTTTCCAAGCTTTGAAACACAGGCATCGATTATAGCGGCTTTAATATTCTTCCACTTTTCATTCACATTTTCTGCCGACGTTGATGGTTCGATTACGTTATTCCGCACTTGCTCTAGGAAGGCTTCTCGATGTCGCTGGGACTGTAGTCTTTCGATGGTGTATTTGGTTCTAGTCTGGCCTTGGGTTGACTTCACATTTTATAATTTAAAAACAATCCTTCCAGATAATAAGTGGTGATCTGTTCGAATATCCGCTCCTCTCTGGTTCCGGACATCACACAAAGAGTTACTCCATTTGGCGCTAACACAAATATGATCTATTTGGTTTTGCGTGATGTTGTCTGGTGACATCCATGTAATTTTATGCACGCGTTTGTGTGGAAATAGGGTGCCACCAATTTTATTTTCTGAAATGCATTTGATAATTTCTGAAACTAAGTTGATATTTTCTGAACTTCAATTGATATTTTCTGAAATACAAATGATACTTTCTGAAAGTCAATTGATGTTTTCTGAAATACAATTGATACTTTCTGAAACACAATTGATATTTTCTGAAAATCAATTGATGTTTACTGATACACAATTGATACTTTCTGAAATTTAATTGATGTTTTCCAAAATTCAATTGATACTTTCTGAAAATTAATTGATGTTTTGTGAAATACAATTAATACGTTCTGAAAATCAAGTAATGTTTTTTGAAACACAATTGATACTTTCTGAAATTCAATTCGTGTTTTCTGAAATACAATTGGAAAAGGTGTGGTAATTAAAAAAACACCTAAGTTTATTTTTGACTTCTTCAAAGTTTTCCTAGTATTTAGCTTTTTAAACTCACAGCACACCTAGCGGTTCTGCTTACTAAAAAAGTTTGTCAATAACAAATATATACTTGAATATTAAAAAAAAAAACTGTTTAAGTTTGTGAACATGTTAAACGCAGCACACCTAGCGGTCAATAGCTTGAATATTTAAAATTAACGAAAAAGATTTATGATTTTGCTAAACAGACAGCGAACTCGGTGTTTCTGCTTACTAAAGACACCAATACACTTACATATACTTCACACCGATTTTCCCTTACGCTGTTTTTGTGATTGTATTGTGAAATTGGATTTTACCCCCCCCCCCTGAGCGCATAGATGTTTACACATCAAAAAAAAAAAGAAAACTGTTGGCCGATAAGCCCTTCCTGCCTTCTTCGGCGCCAGTTCGCCCAGAGCAAACCATTGTTTAGACTCCTACTTGTATCCATTATCCATCAACCATTATAAATTGACACAAAAACTCATCTCAGCACCCATTTTTCTTTCAGACAGCTTTTTAAAACCCAGCGCTCATCATTTAAAATCAACAATCTCGCGCACTTTCACTCACCATATCGTGATTTTTTTTTTTTAATTTTTTGATAAAACATTTATATGAAAACCTGCAAAACTCATGTACCCGATTTCTATCAAATAAATACAAATAGACGATACAGACGATTCTGAATTAATCGGTTTTATAAATTCAAATATTACTGGTGGTTACAAGCATCATAAAAAACTAGTGTTAACAGAGTGGTGTAGAGTAAAAATATTAATAATAAATAAAAATATGAATCACAAGATATTTCTTTAACGGAAAAATATTTTACATAAAAAGTTTTTATATTAAAACTTCGAGTTGTCATTGGGCAAAAATAAAACGATATTTACAGTTTCTCATCACAAGCACAGTAAAAATAACCCACCCTCAAAGCAAAACGTTCTGTAATTTTTTTATAATAACATTATTCATCTGGGATGTAATATATCAATTAGTACATATTCAGCCTTATAAAATGTTCTAACAAAGATTTTTGGTTTAACATAAATTTTAGGCTTTTTCGATATTCGTCAATTTGGTCAATAAATTGGGATACGAAACGCATATAAACTGTGCCTAAATGAGAAGATAACTTTTCAATATAGACTTCGCGGGTTTATCGGTTTGGGCAAATATACTTTTTTTTCAAATTTGTAATACTTTATTATGAGTAAGAATTTATTTTTTATCTACTTTCGTTAAAATTTTTTTAAATGTCGAAAACAAACTATTGCGCTTACAAAATATAGTTATAGACCATAACAGCCATACATCAGACCATCGTTTAGAATTATTTTTATACCCTCCACCCCAGTGTTTGTCATTCCGTTTGTAATAATTAGCAAAAAAATTTTTGGGACCCATAAAATATATTGTATTTGTGATCCTTATAACAAGCGGAGTTGATATAGCGATGTCCGTTTGTCCGTCAGTCCGTCTGTGGAAATCACGATGATGGCTTCAATCGGGTAGCTAGGGTGCTCGTTGGCATAAAAAATGATTCATTAACATCCTAAGAAGTTTGCTATTTAAAATCGTCCAAATCGGTTGATTAGGTCCCGAGCATTGCATGAAGAAGTAAAAAAAGTCTTGAAAAAATATGATTTGTCTATGTTGTTCTTGTCACGATCACGTCCTCAATAGGATAACTGGGGCGCTCGTTTTTAGTGAGAATGATTGACTAACATCATGTGAAGGTTTCTGTTTGAAAAATCATGAAAATCGGTTTAATAGGTCCAGAGAAATCACTGAAGAAGTAAAAAAAAAATTTAAAAAATATATGTTTCTGTATTGTATTGTTGTCATAGCTGGACTTGTTGTTTTTGTGGTCGTTGTGATAATAATATAACAAAAGCTAACCCTTTGTAAATTTTTTTATCAACACTGGTATAAAAATTTTAAAGTTTCCATTGTTTTGGCATCACTAATAAATTTGTTAGTTCATTTTTGTCATCGCCACGCCTGCAAAGTTTCAGATCGATTGGGTCACGGGAAAGGGGTTAAAAATCGATCCAAAATGTTGTCGACAAGCAGACACTACCAGTTAATATAAAGGGAGTAAAAATTCACCAACATCTAACGCAAATAATGCAAAACTACCTGTTGTTAATAAAAAACAAGTAAGAGTGTTAAATTCGGCTGGGCCGAATCTTTGATACCCTTCACCTTTTTCATTTTCAATTTTCATTTTTTTATTATTTTCCATTTTTCACTTTTCAATTTTCAGCTTTCGTTTTTAATTTTTAGTTTTTCATTTTTAATTTCTCATTTTTCATTTTCCATTTTTCACTTTTCATTTTTCATTTTCCATTTTTAATTTTTATTTTCCGTTTTATATTTTTCATTTTTCATTTTCCATTTTTCATTTTTCATTTTTCATTTTTCATTTTTATATTTTCATTTTTCATATTCCATTTTCCATTTTTTCATTTTTCATTTTCCATTTGTCATTTTTCATTTTTAATTTTTCATTTTCCATTTTGCATTTTTCATTTTCCATTTTCCATTTTTCAATTTTCATTTTTAATTTTTCATTTTCCATTTGTCATTTTTCATTTTTCATTTTCCATTTTCCATTTTCCATTTTCCATTTTTAATTTTTCATTTTTCATTTTCCATTTTCCATTTTCCACTTTTCATTTTCCATTTTTCATTTTCATTTTTCAATTTTCATTTTTCATTTTTCATTTTCCATTTTGCATTTTTCATTTTCCATTTTTCAATTTTCATTTTTAATTTTTCATTTTCCATTTGTCATTTTTCATTTTCCATTTTCCATTTTTAATTTTTCATTTTCCATTTTCCATTTTCCACTTTTCATTTTCCATTTTTCATTTTCATTTTTCATTTTTCAATTTTCATTTTTCATTTTCCATTTCTCATTTTCCATTTTCCCTTCTCCATTTTCGATTTTCAATTTTTCATTTTTCATTTTCCATATTTCATTTTCCATATTTCATTTTTAATTTCTCAATTTCCATTCTTCAATTTTCAATTTTGATTTTTCATTTTCCATTTTTAATTTTTCGTTTTCCGTTTTCCATTTTTCATTTTCCATTTTTCAATTTTAATTTTTAATTTTCCATTTTTTATTTTTCATTTTCCATATTTCATTTTTAATTTCTCAATTTCCATTCTTCAATTTTCAATTTTGATTTTTCATTTTTCATTTTTCATTTTTAATTTTTCATTTTCCATTTTGCATTTTTCATTTTCATTTTTCATTTTCCATTTTTCATTTTTTATTTTCCATTTTCCATTTTTCAATTTTCATTTTTTATTTTTCATTTATAATTTTTCATGTTCCATTTTCCATTTCTCATTTTCCATTTTTAATTTTTCATTTTCCATTTTTAATTTTTCATTTTCCATTTTCCACTTTTCATTTTTCGTTTTTCATTTTTCATTTTTCATTTTTCATTTTTCAATTTTCAGTTTTCATTTTTCAATTTTCAATTTTCATTTTCCATTTTTCATTTTTCATTTTCCATTTTTCATTTTCCATTTTTCATTTTAATTTTTCTATTTTCATTTTTCATTTTTCAATTTTCAATTTTCATTTTTCATTTTTCATTTTTCATTTTCCATTTTCCATTTTTCATTTTTCATTTTTCATTTTTCATTTTCCATTTTCGATTTTCTATTTTCCATTTTCCATTTTCCATTTTCCATTTTTCATTTTAATTTTTCAATTTCCATTTTTCATTTTCCATTTTCCATTTTTCATTTTGCATTTTCCATTTTTCATTTTTCATTTTTCATTTTTCATTTTTAATTTTTCATATTCCACTTTCCATTTCTCATTTTCCATTTTTAATTTTTCATTTTTCATTTTTCATTTTCCATTTTCCATTTTTCATTTTCCATTTTCCATTTTGCATTTTTCATTTTTCATTTTTCATTTTAATTTTTCAATTTTCATTTTTCAATTTTCATTTTTCATTTTCCATTTTCCATTTTTCATTTTCCATTTTTCATTTTTAGTTTTTCAATTTTCAATTTTCATTTTCCATTTTTCAATTTTCATTTTTCATTTTCTATTTTTCATTTTTCATTTTTCATTTTTCATTTTTCATTTTTCATTTTCCATTTTTCATTTTTAATTTTTAATTTTTAATTTTTAATTTTTCATTTTCCATTTTCCATTTTCCATTTTTCATTTTCCACTTTTTATTTTTAGTAATTTTTAATTTTTAATATTTAATTTTAATGATAAAAAATATGTGGTAAAACTTGCTTAGACCAATGTGACACGTGCGGTATTAATATACACACAACTGTAATGACTTCAACAATACGAAGAATTACAACATATCTTAAGAAAAACAACAAACACACAGAAAAATTTTATTTTTTCAAGAGTTTTTTCATTGTTTCATTCATAGCTCGTGAACCCTTTGACCGATTTTGACGATTTTAAATAGCCAACTCCTTTGGGATGTTAGTAAACAATTTTATACAAAAACGAGCGGTCTAGCTTAGATATTGACGGCGTGATCGTGATTTCCACAGACAGACGGACAGACGGTCATCGGTAAATCAACTTCCCTTGTTATAAGGATCAAGAAAATAAATATTTTTGGGGTCTCAGGAATTTATTTCTATGCGTTACAAACGGAATGACAAACCTATATATACCCTCAGCCACTGAAGTGTGGAGGGTATAAAAAGACAGTGTAAATTTACCAAAAAAAAATTTATGTATTAATTTATTAAAAAAAAAAAACACAACAATAACTGTTGATGTCGTATTTTTTTGTGTAATATTTACATATACATACATACATATATTAAACAAGTAAGAAAATTGTAGTCGGTCTAGACCGACTATACGATACCCTATACCATGCGTTTAGAGACCCTATCTCTTAGGCCCAACTAACTGGATATAGAAAATAAGCATAAACCAAATTTGAGTGGTATTTTTATTAATTTTTTTGGCTGCAGATATGAAAAAGTTTATATCGGATGCTATATCTATATGGGGACTAGGCCCAAAATGGACCGCTCCTGACCATGTTTGGTAAAGTCTCTTGTATTTTGCAAAAATATAAATAAAAAAAATTTGAGAAGAATCAATGCAATATTTTTGTTTTTTGATAGATTTAAGTGAAGATCGGGAAGCAGCTCTATATGGAGCCTATGACTAAGAGCTGTCCCATAGGGATCATTTTTGGACTACGGATTAATGGATATACTAAAAACATACCAACCCAATTTGACTCAATTTGGTATGCGACCTGCAGTTTGATTACAAGCTTTACATGGACACACAGACGGACGGACGGACGGACGGACGGACATCGTTAAATCGAATCAGATAGTGATTCTGATTCGATCGGTATAATAAAAGATGGGTCTAGGTCAAATATTTTTGGTAGTTACAAACAGCAGCACAAAGTCAAAGTGGTTTATATACACGTATAAAATGGGGACAAAATAATTTAATCTGAAATTTTTTCAATAACTTATATTTATTAAAAATTTCCATCTTTTTATAATTCTTTTCAAAAAATTGTATTGGAATTTGTGGACAAAGAAATTTTATATTTGTTTATTTTGAATAAACAACTACAGATGGTTAAACAAAAGAAAAGTCAAAAATATTTTGAGTAAAGTTAACATAGCATCGAACTGTATCGCAGATTGTGTTTTTTTTTTAATTATAATTAATACTGATATACCTAGCAGTCTCAGATTATAAAAATCCACTTAGCATGGATCATTGTTTATTTCAACATATAAATAGGACACTTTGCCAGAACAGTTAAATTTTTAATAGTATTAATTTTCTTTTTATAATTTTAAGTTGTAATAACTTTTTGCTTTATAAATAATGGATCGTAGAAAAAAGCAACTTATAAACCAGCTCAACTTGCAACTAGTAGTTGCAAGTTGCAACCACGACTTTACGTAGCCTTAAAACTCACCGTGTAAATTAGAACATATGAGATCCTATGAAAATGACACAATTGTAGACGTAAACTTAAAATCGTATTTACGACGTACGCCTAAATATATTAAATTTTATTTGCACCATTTCGACTTAAATATGTGTAATGCGACCGTATTTACAGCACATTCACATTTTAAAACCATATTACCTTACTTTACTTTTACATGGTGTCTCGACTAGCCATAATTGATGGCAATGTTCAAGTCAATGGCTAGTGGAGACCGCTAATGTTCATGTTATGACTAAAAAATCCAACTTTTTGCCATGACAGAAAGTCTGACAAAAACTTGGCCATTAATTTGAAGTTTCGTTCGATTTTGACGTTTACGTATATTAAAATGGCGCAACTTAAATTAAATAAAAGCGAAATTATTAATTTAAAAAGGATTCACCCAGAATCTCGTGCTTTTTCTTTAATTTTTTATTGTATTTTTAGTTTTTTTTTAACTCTTTTTAAAGCATTGAGTACAAGAACGCATTTTTGTTGTTTACGATTCAAAGACATTTTGGAAATGAAATGTCTAGCTAGTTATAGCTAGTCGAGACACCGTGTTAAAATGTCTTTTACGCGTCATATATTATATATATTTAACAGCATAATTTTTTAAATTATATTATTATTTTTATAATGTGGCAGCTCTGATATTTACGGATACAACGCTGTAAAAAAACGCGTGGTTTTTTTTACTCGCTAGAAACAAACGAACAACTTACGTTGTACTGTACTCGTCACTCGTCATTTTAGTCGGAAGAAAAAAAATTTTGCTACACACTGATATACGGCAGTAAATATTTTTCAATTATTTTTTCGTATTTTTATACAATTTCTACTAATCATAAAAAGCTAAAATATGTAAAAAAATATAGAAGAAATTATGCGCGTTCGAAATATACATAAATATTCGGAAAATACACAAGAAAAGAAAAGAATTTCAGTATAAAAAATTTCACGACAGTCATTAAAAAAAGAAAAAAATCATTGAACGCGAAAATTTTATAAAAGAATATGGAGTAATAAAACGTGAGAAAGAGTGTTGTAAGAAAAATTATAAATAACAAGAACGGCGACAAAAAAATTATAAAGAATGAATAATAAATTTTTTTACAAAATTTTGTGAATAAACTTAGGACTTTCAAGGAGAATTGAATAGAAAAAGTCGGCGTGTATAGTAGATATAAGGAATTCACTAATTTGTTTTTATTACGTCTACGTGTGTTTGGTAAAGTACACAAAACGATAGCGGGTGCAAAATCAAACTAGCCTTTTGTTGTGGAAAAAGAAGACCGCACCCGCCAACATCTTAAATTGTAGAATTAAATTTTTCAAAATTCCACCACAAACAACAGCGACCACTAACTCGATGCCCGTTTCGGTGGTTTGCGATACTACGGCAAGTATAAATGCCGCTTTACGAGAATCTTTAGGTTCGGGGAGTTCTTGTTCAGCAGCTGCTAATGCTAGAACCACTTCACAAGATGAAAAAACAAATGGATCTTTGTCCGGCGCGGATGATGCGGATACACTGCATGGCAAGTTGGTTGCATCGGCCAAAAGAGTTTTGTTATCAAAAATAGATTATGAAGAAGTTAGCAATTACGGGCAATCTGTATTGGATTCATTGAAGTCGAAATATATTGTTTTAAAACCATCATCAAACAATATTAATGCCGTGGAAAATGGTAGGAACTCACCAGCAACCTGTACTAATAACAATGGCGCAAACGGTGACTGCAGCGCTGCCGGTAAGTGTACGTGTAATTTTTTCTTTTTATGCATCTTTATTTTCGTAAATGTTTATGCAGTGATATATTTTCCCATTTCATTTCAAAGTAAACATTTTATATACAAAAATAAGAGCGCGTCATATTTCTCCCCTATAGTAACGAAGGAGTGAATGAATAAGATAATGTTTTTTGTTTACTCCTTGTAACAAAAACAAACAAGAAAACTCAGTTTACCAAACGGTATTGCCAGATACAAAAAAGATACAAAATATAGTTAATTTTGTTGGTGGGAAAATATAAGAAAAATGTATTTTGATTGAAACACGTAAAAAAAAAAAAAAAAACAAAAGTCACGTGCGTAAAATATATATTTGATTTTTTTTTTAATATCTTAGCATATATATGTGTGTGCATAAATTTTTAGTTAAACTAATCGAAATTTTTTAAGGTTAATAAAAAAAAACTTTTTAAAAGAACTAGAGCTCGAATAATTTCTGTTTTTTTTTTCTTCTTTCGTATAATGATTCACTGTTTTAGATATATGTAAAAAAAAAAACAAATGTGACAATTATATTTTTTGTGTCCGCTTAAGATAACAAAAAAAACTTTTATTTGCAAGCTTAGCATTTATTGAAATTAAAATTTAAAAATGTATTTAAATAATTTATTTTTATTTGCGTATAGATTCCCCAATTGAAATTATTGATAGAAGCTTTTGTATTTTTTATATTGTTTGATATACATATATGTAATTTATTAAATGAAATGTCATGAAAAAGTATTCAAAATACTACATAAATTAAATAAAAATATACTGTGCATTTGCATCCACTCACTAAAATGTTTTTAGTTAGCATCGCTACCTTATATATAATTTAAATAATCTAACCTATAAAAACAAAGTTTTTATTAAAACTCTTTCTTTCCTCATGCATATGAGTTTTGAATCTCTCCGTGACTGCGTGACTATTTTAAAATTAATCTTTGAGCACAACAAGTCTATGGACGAAGCTTCAGATCGATCGGATGAGGGGAAATGGGGTTTAAATCACTCCGTAACTGTGCGTGACCACGCGTGACTGTGCATGACTATGTCAAAGTTAATCTTTTTTCACAGCAAGTCTATCGATCAAGTTTCAGATCGATCGGATAAGGGGAAATTGGTTTTAAATCACTGTGCGTGACTATGTCGAGGTAAATCTTTCTTTACAGCAAATACATATATCGACCAAGTGTCAGATTGATTGGATGAGGGGAAATCCGTTTAAAATCTCTCCGTGACTGTGCGTGACTAAGTCAAAGTTAATTTTTTTTTCACAACAAGTGTATGGACCAAATTTCAGATCGATCGGATGAGGGAAATGACATTTAGATCACTCTGTGACTGCGTGACTATGCGTGACTACCCCAAAATTAAAAGTCACAATAAGACTATTGGCCAAGTTTCAGATCAATTGGATAAGGGGAATGGGGTTGACCCACGACAGACAGACAGAGAGTATAAGTTAAAAGAAAGAGTTTAAAAAAATTATTTAGTCACAATTAAGACGACGACTTTCCACCCTGCCTGAAATGATATGACTTTCGTAGTTATAGTCAAACGGGAAAGAAAAAATCATGTGAGTCCGATCACAGGGGAGATGTGTAAACACCTAATAATTAAAGATTTTTTATGGCACTTTTTTAAAACCAAAAAGAAAGCGTCATCTATATATCACTTATAGCAATCATTTATTTATTATTTATTTTTTCAACCGGTTAATTTTTCGTTTTTCATTTTTCTTTTTTGTTTTTAATTTTTCATTTTTTGTTTTTCATTTTTTGTTTTTCATTTTTTATTTTTCAGTTTTTATTGTTTAATGTTTTTATATTTCATTTTCTATTTTCATATTTTATTTTTAATTTGTCCATTTTTTATTTTTCATTTTTTATTTTTAATTTTTTTTTTCATTTTTTGTTTTTTATTTTTAATTTTTTTTTTTTCATTTTCAAACAGGTTATTACATATCATAATTTTTCATCAATACAATCATAAGTCACATCGATTTTATTCTTACGTCTCACATGTTCCGCTTTTTTTGTGATTGTATTGTGAAATCGAAATTTACCCCCTGCGCGTATAGATGTTTACACATCAAAAAGTAATTTTCCGAAATTGAAGTTTTTTACACTTTTATACCCTCCACATGTCAGTGGCAGAGGGTATATATAGGTTTGTCATTCCGTTTGTAACGCATCGAAAAACTAATTTCCGACCCATAAAGTATATATATTCTTGATCCTTATCACAGCTCGAGTCGATATAGCGATGTCCGTCTGTCCGTCTGTCTGTTGAAATCACGCTCATTCACAAAAAAAGCAATCTTACTGGATAAGGCTACAATAATATCATTTGCCATAATTCCCAGCAGGTTGGTATTGAAAATTTGCTAAATCGGGCATCATCGTGATTAGATACGAGCAAAAATATGTAGATACCTCTAAAAAAAAACTTAAAACCCAGTGTGTTTGTTGTAACAGTTTAGTGATTGAACATTATAATTGTACAACAACATAAAAAAATGCCACAAAAAAATTATGCATATACATATATTAACAATACCAAGAAAGAACACATTAACATAGCTCATGTTAGTAGTATTGCCACATATTTTATTATCGTTATCACGTTATAATAAAAAAAAATCGCCAATATGAAAGAAAAAAAATGAAAAAAAAATGAAAATGGAAAATGAAAAATGGAAAATGAAAATGGAGAATGGAAAACAGAAAATGGAAAATGGAAATTGTAAAATGTAAAATGTAAAATGTAAAATGTAAAATGTTGTTAAATGTAAAATGTAGAATGTAAAATTTAAAATGTAAAATGTAAAATATAAAATGTAAAATGTAAAATTTAAAATGAAAATGTAAAATGGAAAATGAAAAAAGAAAATTGAAAAATAAAAAATTAAAAATGGAAAATGAAAAATGGAAAATAGAAAATGGAGAATGGAAAATGAAAAATGAAAATTTAAAATTGAAAAATTAAAAATGGAAAATGAAAATTGAATATTGAAAATTGAAAAATTGAAAACGGAAAATGAAAAATTAAAAATGGAAATTTGAAAATGAAAATTGAAAAATGAATAATGAAAAATGGAAAATGGAAAACACAAAAATTAAAAATTAAATATTAAAAATTAATAATTAAAAATTAAAAATTAAAGATTCAGGTGGAGGGTATCAAAAAATTCGGCACAGCCGAATTTAACACTCTTACTTGTTTCGTATTCGTTCGTATCAAGTTGTGGTATTCTGTTAAAAGTAACAATTGAAACAAAAAAAATATAGTCTTTCTAGACCGACTATACGTTACCCTATACCACCTCATAGGTGCAACTAATTCATACAGAAAATATCAATGCCTGCAGATATGAAGTTCATATCGGTTGCTATATTTGGTACACTTATTTTTTGCAAAACATATTGAAACCAAATTGAGAAAATTGTGCAAATATTTGTTTTTTGATATATTAAAGTGAAGATCAGGAAGCAGCTTTATATGGAGGCTATGACTAAGAATTGTTCTACAGAGTTTAATTTTGGAATACTAATTAATAAGTGTAATAGACACATACAAACCAAATTTGACTGGGGTCTATGGGGAGACTGCAAAAGTTACAAAACAAGGCGATGAGGACTATTTTAAACTGTAATAGATATACATACAAATATATGTGCAATGCTTGACACACTTAAATGGCTAAATATAAAAAAAAGACTAGCAATAAAATAAAAAATGGCAACGCTCCTGAGTACCGAAGTGAACAACTCGTATATGTCATAGAAACACAACCTTATGGACTGAGAAATGCAGAAAACTTCAGGCTAAAGAAAACGACCACATATTCAATGCAAAGATCTCTTTTTTGTAAAGGACTGCAATTGTTTAATGATCTGAAAGATGATACAAAGATAGAAAGATATAAAAATGTGTCGTTTTTGTTAGAAACAATTAAATTATTGCAATACCTATATATTGTAATTCTAAATTTTAATGAGAAATTTTAAAGTATTATGAATACTAATAAAGAATAATAATAATTTGGATCTTATAGAAATTTAAGTCGATCTTATAGAGGACATTTGTATGGCGGCTAGGTCTGAACATGACCCGATTTTCACCCGATTCAATAGCGTTCGTCCTATGGGCGATGAAAGCTTATATACAAAATTTCGGAAAAATATTCATATTTGTGACATGTAGTTTGATTACAAGGTTCACACAGACGGACGGACGGACATCGCTAAGAGATGGTCTAGGTCAAATATTTTTGGTAGTTACAAACATCAGCACAAACTCATTATACCCTGAGCACATAATGGTATAGGGTATAAAAAGAATTCGAATAAATGACAAGAATATGAAAGAGTGCAAATAGGAATTTGAAAAACCTTGTAATTTCTATAAACAAAACTTTCAACCCTGTTTGCCTGTCTACAAATGCGAAACGCATCTTGAGTTTTAACGCAGTATTAATCGAAAATTAAAATCTACGATGTATGGAATATCCCACTTATTCCCCATATAAGTACAAAATATTACAACACTGATAATGCACATGTTGGCAACATTCTTTGTTTTTATTTATATTTTTTCTTTTTATCACGTACACACTACAAATACTTTTATACCATTTTTTTTTTTTATACATTATTGCAAAATGTGCTTATCGAGCGAAACAGCAACAAAAACAACACAAAAGCAAATAAGAATAAAAATGAAATGAAAACTCGCAATTGTATTTTGAAACACGAAGAATTAACACACGTAAAATTAGTCCAAGTAATAGAATTTTTCCCTAGAAATAGAACATAAAGGGAAAGCATAATGTGAAAAATTTAACAGCAGAATTTTGTTTTAATATACTCTATCTTTTCAATAAATAAAAATTAAAACAAAAAATACTATCTTTAAACGTTTTAAATGGATATAATACATACCATAAATACAAACAGATGGAATTGGTTTGGAGTGCTATACTTTTGGAGACAATGCGTGTAATCGCATTAGATTATTTAACATTATGGCTAATATATCGCTTTGTGTTTTTACCATTATTTTATATTGTGAAAAAAGTTTACATTATCTATTGCAATACATTTTATCGAACTTCTGATACTGATTTTGACTTATGTTATTCTTGTTCTTCCTCCATCTACGACTGCCTATGTAATGACAATGAAAATACAACAACAGTTGCCAATAGTAGTAACTCATCATTAACCAATGGTGGAACATCAGCCAAACGAACAAGTAATCCAAATGAGCTGCCTGCACCAAAACGTATACTTTATCCAAGGGAAAATGTACGTATTGGATGGAAAGCTAGCGGTCGCAAATGGGACGTTGGTGTAGGCATGATGAATGTTGGAAACACCTGCTATTTAAACTCTACTATTCAAGCTCTATTTCATGTACCTGCAATGGCTAATTGGTTAATGTCAGACACTGACCACTTAAAACGTTGCGAATCTACAGATTCCGGTTGCATCATCTGTGCCATGGCAAAAACATTACAAGCATCCCAAACTAACCAATCAGCCATACGACCATATTTTGTTTATTCCAAATTAAAGTCTATATGTAAACATTTGGTAATGGGACGTCAAGAAGATGCGCATGAATTTCTACGATATTTGGTCGAGGCTATGGAGAAATCGTACCTCTCACGTTTCCGCAATTTCAAGGAATTAGATCAGTACAGTAAAGAGACGACACCCCTCAATCAAATATTGGGTGGTTATTTGAAATCATCGGTCAGATGTTTAGCCTGTAATCACGTTTCAGTAACATTTCAACATTTTCAAGATTTACTCTTGGACATTCGTAAAGCGGATACTGTCGATGAAGCTATGGAAGGTTATTTCTCCAGGGAGAGACTTGAAGATATGGGTTATAAATGTGAAGCTTGCAAGAAAAAGGTATGTTTTATTTTTTTAATTTAGGTGAATATAGTTAATAAAAGACAATAACTTTTTTTATATATATATGTATATACACATAACCCATGGTGTCTGCGTTCACCTTTAAACTTTATTTATTTACTTATTCAAGTATTGTAATATAAAAACCAGCCAAGGCCATTAAATCTATATTACATAGTAATAATACTGAGATCAAAAGATTTAAAAATATCTTAACGTATTAATAATAATATCAAATATCCGTCTTTAAACATATTGGCTCCGCAGCCGTAACGCAAGATAAGAATAAGACAAAGTAATAGCCAATATTAGAATATATCTCCTAATTACTGATAGCCATAAACAAATTCGTATTGAATTAGAAAATCAAAAAAACAATAATGAGCAATATAGTAGCTCAAATCTTAGCAATTTATGTATTAGCCGAAAATATTAAACCAAACTGGCAAAGTGCTGAAACAATTTTCAACGTAAGATATTGTTCGACTGTGAGAAGATACATAATTCATGAGGCAATCGGTTCTAACACCGAGCCACCCTCACCACAAAAGACCTCTCAAACAAAGACCTTAATAAACACTTGAGGATTTCTGGTAGATCGTGAAAAGATAAATAAATCACACAAATTAAGAGGTCTGCCAGTTTTTATGAAATAAAATTATAAAATTTTTTTTTAAAAAAACATCAAAGGAAACGAAATATGTACCCGTCCTCTCACACCGTAAATAAAACGCACAATTTTGTTTACTATAAATTTCAAGTAAGTAATACAAAAATACCACGTAAATATTCAATTGAAACCAATTTTATTTTCTTAAATTTGATTGTTATATTCTTTAGTTTGAAAAGCAAAAAAAAACAAGTAAATATAGCAACCAAAAAGTCTGCGTTCAGTTTGTTACTTTATAAGAAGTTTTCCTTCATTGCTTCTTATTATTATAATTGATAATTTAATAAACTCAGTTGCCAAACTATTGGTTGGGAGAATGTATTAGTCTGTCAAGCGCATAGTAAAAAAGTTTCAAAGGACCTGGAATTTTAAGATTTTAAGCGCAAAATATCCAAAATTGTAAAAATTTATCCTTGAATCACATCTTCAAAAATTTTTGAAACCAAAATCTTGTTGCAACAGAGGTACAACGTTTTGGTTCCAACAAGATAACGATCCATTACAAGTCGTTAGACTTTGGCTCTTACACATTGCTCGGCCGAACTAAATCCAATGAAGTTGGTAAATTCAATGCCTAACAGAATGAGAGAAGTCTTAAAACAGCATGGCTAACAAAAAAAAAATTAACTTTCTTCTTTTGTAATTTGCTATATTTACATCCCATTATCTCAAAAATTAAGAGAGAAATCTGATTTTTTTTTATTATTTTAAATTAAAGAATGTAAACAAAAAACGCAAAAAGACCAAAAAGTGCAAGTACGAGTGTATGTGAAGGTTCATGGTTCAAACCTCACGGCCGCCCTAAGTAGAAAAATTTCATATAGAAACAATCTATTCAATTAAAACATAACAATGATCACAATGTTCAATAAATCGCTGATGAAGGCTGAAATGTCAGAAACCGGTCCGATTAAGAATGCAGTGCAGTTATGAATTTTTGAAATATATGCTTTCTTCTTCTTTACCATGCACCATTGAAACAAAATTAAAATTTGCATATTAATTACAGTATTAATTGCAATATGTCTGAAAAATGACTATAAATCTAACAAACAAAAAATATATGAAAACAAAAATGAAAAAAATTAAAATGAAAAATGTGTTGTTATATCATTTATACAAATTTTGAAGGTGAACGTAGACGTTATGGGCTATGTGTACATATGTGTTCCTCTGACTCATATTGGAAGATAGAGTGTGAAATTAAGGCGATATTTATATAACACCAGGTCACAATTAGTTTTTGGGTTTGTGAGCTTTTGGGAGGGATTATTAAAGTAAATCGTAATAATGATATATTTTCGTAAATTAAGTTATAACAAGTATAACTAAAAAATAATCGATTTACTTGTGTTGAAAAAAAAAATCAATTAACGACAAAGAATAACACATAGAAATGTGGGGAATCATTTCATTCAAAATGTCATGTCGCTAAATATTATCATAATTAGACAACTTTTTGATGTACTGTAATAATCACATCTGATATGAACCTTTAAAAAATGAAACGAGAGGTGTTCGAACTTATTTATTTATTTCTTTTTGTTTTTAATGCAGGTTTCAGCGACAAAACAATTCTCTCTAGAACGAGCACCGATTGTCTTGTGCATTCAACTTAAACGTTTTTCTATGCTGGGCACTAAATTGAATAAACAAATAACTATAAAGCCAAGACTCGATTTAACAAAGTTTGCTTCACGCAAAACTAATGGTGATCAACTTTCGTATCGTCTGGTGGCAATGGTAACACATTTGGGCGCCTCACAGCATTGTGGACATTACACTGCCATTGGCCTAACCGAATCTGGAACATATTACAATTATGATGATAGTTATGTACGGCCGATATCAATGCAAAACGTATGCAATACTAATGGCTATATAATATTTTATGAAATGGATACACAACCCGCACGTCACGTTACCAGTACGCAGGTGAGCGGTGGTAATAACGGAACACAGTCCACAACAGTGTCAGGCACAACACAATCTAAGGTTAATGGTCATGTGCTCGGAGCTGGGGTACCACAACGTATTATAGGGCCACAGTTGCCACCGGGCTTTAATTCCACAAACAATTCTTTGCCAACGCCGTTGGTTAATGGAATCTCTAGTAGTAAATTAACATTAAATCGTAATTCAATATCGACTCTTCCTTCAAATGGCAGTAGTAAAATAATGATACATTTCAAAAATAACAATTTCTCATCGACAACAACTCCGGTTAAAACAAGTGCGGCAACTTCATCAGTTACTAGTGCCTCGGCAACGTCCACTTCGAGCATTTCCAGTTTTGATGTATTAAAAAATAGCGACAACAATTCAAACGGTCTCCACATGCTGGGGACCGGGAAATTTCAAGAGTCTGCGAATTCGAAGTCTGCACTGGATGGCTCAACATTTAAAAGACAAATTAATAATGTTAAGAACAGCAACGATAGTTCCTCTGGCGACGACGATGACGAAAATAAAGTTGTAAGTTCATCGACATCTTCACAAATCGCAAAGCAGCAACAAGCTACACTGCCAAGTATGCCTAAACTGGGTGCAGAATCTAGCACTAACTCAACTACTTCTGCCGCCGCCACTACTACCACACCATCCACCATAAAGCCATTAACAAATGGTTTTGTTAAAAAATCACCTGCCCCCATAAAAAGTCTGGTTCCTTATGGATCTGAAACTGATGAAGAAACAGATGCAACAGCAATAGCCACCTCGGCTACAACTACTGAACAAACGAAACGTATTTTACTACCTAATCCTTTGAAACGTAGACAAAGTTCTTCATCGTGGTCTTCAGCATCAACATCGTCCGATAATGATGATGACAAAGATACAAAGCCAACCAATGGCATTAAAATTAAAAAGGCTGCCTCTTCAACCACTAACACCAATGCAATTGGAGTAGTTTTGAAATCACCCATAAAAACAGCGGACTCCCTACATTACAATGGTGTAGGGACTGAAAAAAAATCATCGGATGCCATCGATGGCATATTCAATAGCATTAAACGTTCCAACAGTGTAAACAGCACAACCTGCCATAATGCCAATGGCATTTCCCCCATAAAGAAAAAATCACAAACTCAACAATTTACAGTTACCTCAACCACGCCCACAACAGACTCTTCCTCCGATTCAGAAGACAATAGCAATACAAAAGTAGGCTCCTCTAGCACAAGGTCACCTTTGAAACGATCAAATTCCACGCCACCATCACCGCCTGTTGTAAAAACTAATTCCGGCATCTGGCAAGTAACCACTCTACGGCCTGTCACTGCTTGTGTAACTCCAACAACGCCTACGCCCTCCTCTACCTCGTTATCGGGCACAGAGAAGGCGCCACCGAAAAATCATAAAAATCCATTTGCTACAAAACCATTAGTTGCCGTTGATAATGGCAAACGTATCAAGAAAGACCTATCCAGCAAATCGTATATAGGCAACGGTTATCAACGTGACACTGCCAGTGAAACGGCTGTTGTTGAACTTTTAAAACAATCACATCGTGGCTATGGCACTCCAGTCTTAACCTGGAATGGTCAACAAAGTGAAATTGAAAAAGAGGTAAGCTAAACCTTTAGGTTTGTATGCCTAACAAAGAAAAAAAAACAACAACAAACGATTAAACCGTCCACAATTTTCACTGGTACATTGTTTTTAATTCTTTTTTATATGAATAAGGCTGTCAATACAGTTTAACCAACGCAGTTGCTTTATACATATTTTTATTATTATTTTTTTTTTACCAAGTAGCCAAGTAGTTATCCTTGCAAATATTATAATTATATTATACTTTTGATATAAGGACGAAAAAATATAGCTATAGAAGTATGATTGTTTTGAACAGTATTCAAACAAAATTAAAATAATTTCGAAAAAAAAATATACATTGATTAATCTAAACGATCACCGAAAGGTGATATAAATTATTCATAATATAGAAATAATAATGGAATTTTTATTAAACAAATTTTCATATACACACAAAAACCTGGAGGCAATGTTTAATCATAGTCTATAAACACCTATGAGTACAATTTTTTGTAAGTAGTACGATTGTTTGAAAATAGGGCGTTGTGTACATCCATGGACACATTTTAAATCTCCATAGAGGACATTGGGCGATGTAAAATTGTTTTACAAATAAAAACCTTAATAATCTCTTTTTGCGCTCATTGGCTTGTTGTATTGTCGCTTGACGACTAAACAAAAATAATAAATAAATAAAAAACAAAGATAAGATATCAATTTTATTGCAAAATTCTACAGACAGACGGTCACACATTTTTATGTAATTTCAACAACTGTTAATGGTTTTTGTTAAAATTTCACATTAATGTTAATTATTTTATTGGAAGTCTTCCTAAGATTAGATGAGTTATTTAGGATAAATTAAATTTGTTCATATTAACTTTTGTTGTTTATCCTTTATAACGGAATAAAAAGTTAATCAACTTTGAAAACGATTGTGTAGAACTTCAGTGAAAATTTTTGTACAATTTTTTAAGATTGTGTAAGAAAAGTTGTCGTTAAGTTAATAAGTGGATGAAAACTTGTATTTTTTATTTTCATCAAATAAAGTTTTTTTTTATTTACTTATTTACAATTATATTTATACAAAGTGTTACTTATAGTTTGTTAAGAAAATCTTTGCATAGTAAAAAAAAAAAGTTGAAAATGTTATTTTCATTTAAGAATTTCAACAAAAAATTATTTATATATATTCATATCTTTACATACATTCCGTTACTGTACTTGTTCAGAACTATAAGAAGGCAATACATTAAAAAAAACACAAACTTTACAACAACAACAAAAAACAAGAAAATTATAGTCGGTCTAGACCGTCTATACGATACCCTATACCATGCGTTTAGAGACCCTATCTCTTAGGCCCAACTAATTGGATATAGAAAATAAGCATAAACCAAATTTGAGTGGCATTTTTATTAAATTTTTTGGCTGCAGATATGAAAAAGTTCATATCGGATGCTATGTCTATATGGGGACTAGGTCCAAAAATGGACCGATCCTGACCATGGTTGGTAAAGTCTCTTATATTTTGCGAAAATATATACAAACAAAATTTGAGATGAATCAGTGCAATATTTTTGTTTTTTGATAGATTTAAGTGAAGATCGGGAAGCAGCTCTATATGGGGCCTATGACCAAGAGTTGTCCCATATTGACCGTTTTTGGACTATTCATTAATGGATGTAATAAACACATACAAACCCAATTTGACTAAGATCTATACGACAATTTGGATCTTATGGCAATTTATGTCGATTTTATAGGGGTCATTTGTATGGGGGCTAGGTCTGAACATTGACCGATTCTCACCAATTTCAATAGCGTTCATCCCATGGCCGATGAAAGCTTATATGCCAAATTTCATCAAAATATATTAATATTTGCGACCTGCAGTTTGATTACAAGGTTTACATGGACACACAGACGGACGGACGGACATAGTTAAATCGATTCAAAAAGTGATTTTGATTCGATCGGTATAATAAAAGATGGGTCTAGGTCAAATATTTTTGGTTGTTATAAACAGCAGCACAAAGTCATTATACCCAAACCACATAGTGGTATAGGGTATAACTATGTTAACTATGAGTCGTAACAAAAAATATTTACGTAATTAGTAAAGACAACAATAAATGTGTTAGTTTTCCGCGAATTTGGGGCATTTTGGGTTGTTACATGAATGCTATTGCATAGCGTTTATGTATAAAATATTTGTCCTACAAATAAAACATACAAATGTTTAAACTAAAAAAAGAGTTTTTAATTTTATGATAAAATTTTTTGGTATTGACCGTCCAAGTCGTCAAAAATATATTTCTTATTTCTTATTGTTTTTAAATATTATGGCTTAAATAATTAATATAATAATTACGCTAACAACGTAGCGGGTATATTGCTAGTATATATATGATAGGGATGGTAGAAATTTTATTAGGCAGTGATTGTATGGGGATTTATAATCTATTTGTGTACGATTTTGTTACCATTGTAACCGTCACAAATTGAAAAATCGAAATAGATCTTCTTGCCATTTGACCACTTGTATAAAACAGTTCTGCAACTATTACAAAACGTTGTCGGTGTCCACGGTTTGTCCAGGTTTCTGACAGCAAAACCAAAATAATGTAAATATGCATATTTTAATGATGATATTGCATATCATTTTTTTCCAACCAAATATTCATCACGCACAAAGCAAAAATAGCTTGAATCAGTAACACACGATCTCCCTGACATGCTTAAACGCTATTATGAAGATTTAGAATGAATGTGGGCTTATGTCAAATGAATAATTGCTAAATTAAAGTGTAGTGTCAGTATTGACTGTTTTACAGTATTGCCAGCATGCGATAAAAAATGAACAAGACGTGTTAGACCAATTTTTATGCCAGATTCAAATTCAGATTAGTTAAAAAAACATGCTTCGTTTCTGCAGTCAATTTTATTTTTAAAATTTTAGACAAGTGTTATTGAATAAAGTACTCTGAATAAAGTACTTTGGGGAAGATTTTTAATACAAAGTTAATGATTTCATCAATACCAGGTGCCTTTTTTCTAAAAACTTTTAAATAATAATAATCTGTTACCATATTTTTTTCCATTTCTTTATATCTTTAATTTTCTAAATATTGGCTACGGTTTTCAACTTCAAGGAGCGTTGGTATTTGTTTTGGCTTCTTCCTTAAAACTTTTGTAATATTCCAAAAGGGCGAAGGAGCTCTTTTCTAGAATTTAAAGATATCATCTTGTAAAACGTGAAATATTCCTGTATCGTATATAGTTTCTTCTGGAATAGTTTCTAGAAGTCATTAGGTTTTGGATTTGAATTGGAAATTGTTTATGATGAAAAGATTTATCCATTTTTGGTAACGGCTTCTTTAATATTCTTTAGTTTGTTAGTTAATTGTTCTTTATTTAATTCATTTCTTTGTATTACATGTTTTATAAAAAATAAATATCTATTGAACATACGACTTTGACTTAATGTCGCAGTCGGAAAAAGTTTTTTACTTTTAAGAAATTTTCATCGATTAAATCCTTTCCATAATCGCATTTATAACTTTAACTCATTTTCTGTGAAAGTGATTTTTTTATGTGACGTAGTATAGGACATTTGACTAAAAAATGTTCAATATTCTTAATTTCTTGTAGATTACATAATGAACATAACCGAGATCTTTTTTGTTACTGAAACCTAATTCCATTGAGCAACTTTCTCTGGATACAACCCTCTTTCTTTTCTTGTTTTTTAGAGCAGTTTTTATATCAACTCTTAAGCGTTGTCAGCTTTCTCTTGGTGTGCATTGTGTTAAATTTATTGTATTTTTTCAGTGATGATTTTTGTATGCTGATTTGGTAATCTATTATTAGAGTATTCATATAATGTTTTTATAATATACTGCATATGAAATCCATTGTAAAGGGTTTTTCAATAAGAGCGCTACAAAAGTTTTTTTAAATAAAACAAAAAACGGTTTTGGATATAAATGAAAATCTTTATTCCTGTGAAAGTACGTTCGATGCCATTATGTATGGAAATCTATCTCTTTTGCATGGCCACCACGGGCACGCTTGCCGTTCTAGACGCTGAACCCAATTTTCGACGGTTTTCAAGCATATATCGGCCGATACTGCTGCAATTTCACGTTCGATATTCGTACGAAGTTCATCAATCGTCGCTGGCTTGTTGGCATAGACCATAGACTTGACGTAGCCCCACAGGAAATAGTCCAACGGCGTCAAATCGCATGACCGAGGCGGCCAATCGACTGGACCATTTCGTGAGATAACACGTTCTCCAAACTTGGTTTCCAATAAATTGATTGTGACATTCGCTGTGTGGCTTGTGGCGCCGTCCTGTTGGAACCACATGTCCTCCAAGTCCATATCATCCAATTGGGGCCAAAAATATTCGGTTATCATTGAACGGTAGCGATTCCCATTCGCAGTAACGTGCCGGTCTTGATCATCACGGAAGAAGTACGGCCCAATGACGACGCCGGCCCATAAACCGCACCAAACCGTAATTTTTTCGGGATGCAATGATGACTCATGGAGTACGTGTGGATTGCTGTCTGACCAATAACGCATATTTTGTTTATTGACGAAGCCATTCAGCCAGAAATGAGCCTCATCGCTGAAGATGATTTTTCGATGAAAATCCGAATCATTTTCAAGTTGTTGCTCAGCCCAATTCACGAACATACGACGCTTCTGGTGGTCAAGCGGCTTCAGTTCTTGCGTCAATTTGTTTGATCTTGTAAGGATGTAGGCCAAGATCTTTTCGCAAAATTCACCACAACGACGTCACAGAGATGCCCAACGCTTGAGAACGACGTGTGAGAGACACATTTGGGCTTTCTTCAACTGAAGTCTCAGCGGCAGCAATATTCTCGACACTACGGGCACTTCTTTGTCTCACTGGCACGGGAACATTTTGTACTGTGCCTGTGGATTCAAATTTTTCCACTAGACGCTCAATTGTTGATCTGCTAGGACGATTATGACGACCATAAATTGGACGTAGCGCTCTTAACGTTGAGGCCACTGACTCCTAATTTCGGTAGTAAATTTTAATAATTCGACTCGTTGTTGGCTCGTATATCTTTCCATCATGAAATGGCAAACCTTACTGAAGAGAAATGTCAAAAGAGCGGCAAGAAATATGGCGTCGTTTGCAGTCCCTGTCTTTCTACTTTTGTAGCGTCCCTGTTGAAAAACCCTTTATATATGTATGTATAAGTTAACGAAATAACTTATTTGCTCATTACTGTGTTGTTTTGTTTTACTTACCTTTCAATTTTTGTGTGACATACGTTACCTGTGTTGAAATTCACTTTTGCTTGGTTCTTGTTACACTTTTGATAAATACCAAAACTGCTGACGCTATGTCTGCTGTTTTGCAATTGTATTATTTAAATAAATTGTATTGTTTTATTCCCATGATTTTACTTTTCTAGCATAAGCAAAATTGTACTTTAAATACATGAAAATAAATAAAGAAACTTCAGTCGCAGTCAAGTACTCGAAATAAATGGTCTTTATTTTATAAAGAACTAACTTATATATATATAGTTATTTTCAGCCCCAGTTTCCAGCATCAGGGCATATGTAGGTGTAAAACGTGGTAATTTCGGAATCTTTTTTTTAGAAAAAACGTTGAAATTTTCTACTTCATCAAACATAAAAAATTCCCATAGGACAATAGGACAATGATATGCTAAAATACGATGCCATCAATATAATTTGTTAGTCAGTCAGGTTAATAGAAAGAAAATCTATAATATTAATAGGCTAACCGATTTCTTGTGGCCGATGTTTTGTTCTACCGTTTTATCCCGATTTTGACCAAAGGTATATTATTTGAAAGGTATTTCTTTTTAGCCAATTTGCAGATTTACATATTTTAAAATTTTTCCCTTTATTTTGAGTAAATTGCATTTAAAGTTGCTACTAACACATACATAAAATTATACGTATGCTATGTGTGTTTTATTAAATTTGTTAATGTGTTTTTTAATGAGTTTGTTATCTTCATTCGCAATAATAATAAACCATGAAAGTCTTGGTTTGTGAATTGGCTAACTTGAAAAATAAAGCTGCCTAGAAATTGCACTCGAATTTCGAGCGCTGGAATCCGCTAGTATTGAATAATGCACTTATGTAGCAATGCATATATTTAACCCATTCTAACTTCTAGGAACACGTTATTGCCATTGAAAAAAATGCAAATTTAATGTTTTTGGAAGTGTTTGTCACGGAAGGGTTGAAAGAAGCAAAGTTATGCACTAGCTCCCCAAAACCTAAGAAGTATTATTAAATATTAAACAAATAAGTAATGGTGTGAGGATACGGTGCATATCGGCAAATTGTGTTGAGAAATTAACTTTGACCTTGCACGACAACGATTCTAACAATGATTCATTGAAATTGTACCCAATCGTTCTCACAATTTAATAACAAATATGAAAATATGATAAAGTTTTTATCCTTTATAATAGTGAAAACAACAAAAATAAGTCGTCCGTCGACTTATGTTTATGTTATGCTTATTCTTAAATAACTTGCATTATATTATGATTTTTAGAATGCTTTAGTGTTTCTAATAAAATAACATAATTGTTGAATAATATTCATTATAAGTAATAATAATAAAAAAAAAACATAGCTGCAGATACAGAATACGAAGTTAACGTTTCAACGATTTTTAGAGTTCTGTCAAAAAAGTTGAATTTGTGTATTTATTTATTTAAATCCATATTATAATACAAAGCCATCCAGGCCAAAAAAAAATACGTATTACATAGCAATAACAATCCTGAATAAGGCTTCAAATACTAATTATACAAAATTTAATATATGTATGTATGTAATATGTATGTAATATAAAATTCATAGATTAATTCACTTATCTACAAACCCTATCTAATTGGCTCCCCAGCCGAAAAATAAAAAAAGATATACAAATACTATATATACTTAAGTAATTGTCATGATCCGGTTATATGCAGAAGCCACTACAAGTAAATATGCAAGAGGCATTCGACTAATAAAAATTAAAAAAGGGATGGTAAAAATTATGCCCTTGAACTATACAAATTTAAACTTTGCAATAGTTTACGTCGGAAAGCATTATTAGATTGAGAGTACATACGTAATTCATACGGCAATCGGTTCCAGCAGCGAGCAATTTTTACCACAAAAGACCTTTCAAACAGTTGCTTACTTGCTATTCAATTGAGAAAATTTAAACTCATTACATAATGCTATAACTATGCCATTTTTAATTGTTCTATAAAACAAATGCACACTGCGATATTTTACAAATTCACGAAAGAAGCCATATAATAAAAATTTCTTAACAAATTCAGAAATATGTTCACGTCTACGAATGTTATATATAGATCGGGTCACACTGTTCATAACTCGTTCTAGCTTCTTAAGGTTAATAGCAATAATACCTGATACCAACTCAAGCACATAAAGGACTTGAGGCATTAAAAGAGCATTAGCTAACCTACGCTTAACGTAACATAGCAAAAAAAAATATATATTAATAGAATATATTCTGCGTAGAATAATGGAAATCTTACAATGCACGAAATAAATGTGAGACTTTAAGCTAAGTTGACTATCAATGATAGCCCCCCAACCATCTATGCTGAAAATGTTGAGATGATCCAAACACTATAGCTTCAATCTTTGAAAGGTTAATAGCCAAGGAGTTACTTAAAAGTCCAATGCAACACACGCTCAAGGCAATAATTTATATTCCACTCTAGCACGTTCGTAAATTCCCGATCCAGGTCTAAATAATAGCATAATATTATCAGCAAATAAATATGGTTTCCATATACCAGTGTCCATGCACTCAGGACACACAATATAAATAATAGAGGCCCCAAGACTGATCCTTGAGGAACTTCAGATGCTAGTAAAAGATTACTTGAATAATAAGTACCATATAAATCAAAAAATTGTGTTCTACCGCTAAAAAAAAAAAGTTCACAATATTTGAAATTTTTTTTTATATGCTTAGTTGTTGTTTATTTGTAAATGAAAAATAGAATAAAAGTAGAATGAAAATCTAATAGAAAGAACGACAAGAAAAGTTTATAACGCGCGCTATGTAACTAGCCGTGTTGAAATCGCAAAAAGCTTAGCAGGCTCAAAAAGCGTTGCCGACGTTAAGCGTGTTCTATACCTCCAGGTTAAGAGATACTTCTTTTAAAATGCTGAAACTGATTTAATTACCTATTGCCTATGCCTAGTTATTGTGTGTTTAAAATTTGTTTTATAAACCTTTTAAATTTTTTTAAAATAAATTTTTAAGTTCTATTTAAAGCTATAATTGTGGAGCTAGCATATCTGTCACATTCAAAGCAATTTTCTTTTCTAATAAACTTCAAAACAATCCTCACATATACAAAATATTGAATTGTTTTTTGTTTTTAAATCACCAACAATATTTAATTAACAACGATCCTTACATATAAAGGGTGATTTTTTAGCTATTATCTTTTTGGCAACACTGGTTTAAAGAGCTGACGCACGTTTCGTGTTTTGTTTCATTGTCAAACATCTTCAGTTTGGTCTATAATTTAACCATGAATGTCTTACAAACGAACAACGCTTGCAAGTTATTGAATTTTATTATCAAAATGCGTGCTCTGTTAAGAAAGTTAATCGCGCGCTTCTTCCATTTTATGGTCAGTTTAATCGACCCACTGAAGCGGCTATTCGGGCTATTGTGACTAAATTTAGCACCAAATTTACATTGTTGGACATTAAACCACCAACAAGCTTACGTAGAGTGCGAACTGAAGAAAATATCGCAGCTGTATCGGCCAGTGTTAATGATGACCATCAATTATCGATTCGTCGCCGTTCGCTACAACTACCGCGCTACCGAGAGATGATATCCAACTTTTTTTTGTCCAAAATGCAAGAGCTTGACTTGCATGACATGTGGATTCAACAAGACGGCGCCACATGCCACACAGCACGCGCAACAATGGACTTATTGAGAAGCGAGTTCGGTGAACATTTTATTTCACGTTCGGGACCGGTCAATTGGCCGCCTAGATCGTGCGATTTAACGCCTTTAGACTATTTTTTGTGGGGCTATGTTAAAGCTCATGTCTATACAGACAATCCCGCTTCAATTGACGCATTGGAAGACAACATTGAAGCATTTATTCGTGAGATACCGGCCGGAATGTTGGAAAGAGTATGCCAAAATTGGACTAAGCGGATGGACCATTTGAGGCGCAGTCACGGTCAACATTTGCATGAAATAATCTTCAAACATTAAATTATATGGACCGTACTATCGATTCAAATAAAGATTCATGCATTTTTCTGAATTTTGTGTTTTTTTTTTTTTTTTTTTTTTTTTAAACTTTCCTATAGCTCTTAAAAAATCACCCTTTACAAATATTGAATTTTTTAACAATTCAAATCAGCAACACATATTTAGCAATATTACAAAACAAAATATATTTAATTTATTATAAAAACTTAAAAAGTTGTATATAGTGTCGTCTTCTATCGAAATGTTTTATCAAACGCAAATGATTAAAAATTCAAATAAAATATTCTCACAAATAAAGCAACAACAAATTGCTAGTGAACTTTGCACATTTTATTGAGAATAATAAACAAAATGTTATATTAATATTTCAATCAAAAACAAACGAATAAGAGAAAAAAGAAAATTGCAAAGAAGAGCAAAAAGTCATGATAAAATCTTTTTCATTTTTTTTAAATAAAATTAAATTTTTTAAGTAATTAAAATTGATTGTTGTGTCGAAAGATTTCCAGTAAGAATTTATTTGATCCGGATTATTATTTTTTTTTTTATTATTGGAAATATATGATTTTTTAAAAAAATTTAATTTCAAAGTTTTTAATTTCACAAGTGTACTTGTTTTAAAGGTCTTTGGCACGTTGAACTCAAAGCTGAACTCACCCATCACAATCTTGTATTTTTTTTTTGCTCTTAGATTTTTTAGATATATTATTTGTTCTCGGACAAATCATGCATCAAAATTATCTAGTATGGAGTTTTTGCTTCAATATTTAAAAATAATAATATTTGGGATTTCGATTCAGCGCTTCATAGACCTTTAAAAAATTATGCTTTGATTCCAGGGTCTCAAATTTTATTGGACCTCAAGCTTGAAGCTTGATTTCTTTGAATTTAAGTTCGTTTACAAAAAAAAAAAAAAAAAAAACATTTTAACAGGAAAGTGATTATAGGAAAATATTTCACTGAAAATAAATTCAAAGAAAAATTATTTATAGAAAAATATTTCACTGAAGCACAATTCACAGAATTTCAGAAAAACATTTTTTTAGCAAAGTCCGTTCCTGTGAATTAATTATTCTTCAAGATAAGAAAATATTTACGAAAAAAGATATGAAATAGGTAAATATTTAATTATAATTAAAAGTTAAATTGTTTAAATTGTTATATTATGCGCAACAGCATAATATAATAGGAGGTTATGGCTTTTGTTGTATTTAATTATAATCGCATATTTTTTTTTTTGCGACATAGACATGTCAGGAAAAATTTGTTGTAGTTATTTAAGTTGTTGCATTTAATGTACATTGTAATATATTTTGTATTTAATGCGTAACGAATTTTTGTTCGTATCTCTTTTCTGTGAATTTTTATTTTACACATTTTCTATGAATTACATATTTATCTGATTTATTTTTCTATAAATAATTTATCTTTGAATTTAAATATATATATATTTATTTATTTATTTACATTATATTTAACAAACTAAATTTGTAAAATATAGAAAAAAAGGCGCCGGATAACTAGACCATATGCACTCGAATAATTTGTATTAAAGAAAAGAAGCAAAAAGAATTAGGTCAAATAAAAAAAGATAAAAAATTAAAAAATGAACAGTAAGTAAAAATGTAATATAGAGAAGACTTTCAGTAAATTAGTTTCAATAAATTCAAAATAGAATAAAAGAAAGAAAAGTTGGCTTTAAACGTCTTGAATGTTATGCTTTTGTAGATTGCATTTTCGGTAGATTATCATCAGCTGTACAATCAAGATTCTTTTCCTGTGGTTCGTCTATTTTCGATGTTGGGCAATCAGTCAGTATATGGGAAATGGTAATATAAACAGCACAGATATTGCATTTTAGCGGATCTGTCTTCTCGTAATAATGTTTGGTATTGAAAACGGCTTTACCCACTCTTTACCGAGCCATCATTATGCACTGCGACCTCGTTAAATTTTTTTTTGTATTTGGGTCAGCTGGGAGTAAGATTTTCTTGTCTTTGAACCATTTTAAAGCGGTTAGTCAAAGCCTTGAGAAAGCAGGGTGTTTCCGTGATCTGAGGTAAACTTAAGGCTTGTTTAGAGCCATAGTCAGCTCTTTCGTTGCCTTGAATACCAATGTGGGATGGAATCCATAGAACCACTATATTCTGGTTCTGATTTAGTTGACGCAGTATGTCGTCGTAGGCATCATTATGATTTTTAATCAACGCCCTTGAGGCACTTAAACTATCAGTGCGTATTAAAGTCCTTTGGCCGTGTTCGATGGAATAACTGATGATAGTTTTAATGGCAGCTATTTCGGACGAAAAAATTTCCGTATGGTCTGGTCAACGAGTTTCGTTAATAGTTTCAAATTGATTTCTCGGCAGTTGTAAAACAATTGAATAAGATGTTAAACTGTTATGAAACGATCCATCTGTGAAATAAACCTCATTTGGAGAAAACGAGTTAACTTTTTGAGAAAAAATCTTCTTATAGCATAACGGGTATATGGTATTCTTGTTCTTGTTGTAACTAACAGTATGTTAGCGCAAGGTGGTGTATCTGGTTTAGGTGGTATAGAGATGTTCCATTTTCTCAAAATAGGGATAATATTTGCATTTACCAAAGATTCAAGACGTCTGCAAAAAGTTTGAAGTAGACTATCAGATCGATCTATATGCCATACTAATACCACTCTTTTCCAACAATGTTTGAAAATCTGCAAAATTTGCTTCAGATCTCAGTTCTGCCAAAGGCGTTGCACAAATTAAGTCCAGAAGCGGTTCAGAAATAATTGTTGATGGATGTGTTAATCCTGTCAATATTTGATTTTGAGGTACATCCATATATTGTTATGCCATGTAAAATTGTTTCAATGTGGGGCCCTTTGCTGCGAGAGCAGATGAGTATTATATGGTTGTTAATCTTGCTCAATTTATATGACAGAATATTTTTCGTAAATAGTATACCCAAAACTCTCATTTGTTCGGCAATTGGATGACTTATGTTTGTGATACAAATTGTGCGACTTCTAAAACTTCTTTTCTTGCAAACATGAAGTATCGCCGACTTTTTAGTAGGTATAACAGGCACCTCTGTTTTTTGTCCAACTGTGGGCTTTGAGATCTAATGCGTTCAAACTTGTAAAACCACCTCTGGATTTCCAGAAGCGACAGCAAACATATTGTCTGCATAAATGCCATGTAGTCTATGGCAGTTAAAATTTCCACAGCCTTAGCTAAAGAGTTAGTATATACGGTATATAAGACCACAGAGAGGTGAACCTTGGGGCACTCCATTGTCCAATCGGTAAGTTGTGGTGAAATGTCCATCTACTTTAACAATTACCCTACGATTATCAAGGAATGATTTTAAAAGTTTTAAAATCTGGGATACTCCATTCCTTGAGTTCCAACACAATGTAAGTAGATATAACACGGTCGAAGGCCTTTTCGATATTCTCTGAGAGGACCAAAGTATGCCTTCCATCTTTAAGGTATCGACATAATACCTCCTCTAGCTGATGAAATATGCTGTGAAGATCATGTCTGGGAATGAAAGCCTGATGTAATTTATATATATTATCTTTTGTAGAATTCCAGAAACGTTTTGTCCAAAATTTTCTTTAGTATTTTGGATAGAACTGGTAACTAAGAAATGGGCCGGTAACCAAGTTTAGGTATTGGTAATAAAATAACTGTTTTCCAATCAATTCAGGAAGGCAAACCTGTCGCTAAATATATAGGCGAGTTAACATTCAATAGTTTTTCTAATTTTTCTTCAAGTACGTGATTTATTTAATGTGCAAAATATTTAAGAAAACAAAACTAGTGATGGTGTACAACGAATGAGGTTTTCCTAGTACTAGTTCATTCGTAAAATATTATTTCCACGTCGAAGCTTCTAGTAGTTGATCCTTATTAAAAAACTCTGGACCGACAACACCGCTTCAAAATACCAAAGTGGTTTCCAATGACAATCAAGTATAGCGATTGGGGCGGACAATCTAGAACTTCGAAGTATGTTGCGGATTCTTATCGTGTTTAATCTTGTAGTGGGGTTGGATTTTTGTTTGAATTCAAGATATTAACACAAAAAACCAAAAAAAAATTCCCTAACAACTCCATTAGATAAAAGGAAATGTAAAACTTGCTCATTTTTGATTATTCTTCTTTAATTTAAAATGTAGTAGGCAGTTTGCTGCTTTTGTTTTGCACAATACTGCTTTTGTTTCGTTAAATGTTGCATTGCTTATTTTCAGTGTATGATTACGATTTCTTTTTCACCATCAAAACCCTAACGACGGAGCTTTTCACTGCACTTTGAAAATACAAAAACAATTAAGATTTTTATTGAAGATTAATGAATTAAAATTTAAATTTTATTAAAACTATAAAAACAACCTACGTTGTAGTACATACCAATTGTAGTACGTACTAACAATTTAGCATTTCCTTGGACTTTTAAAAGACTTGTCACAGAGCTCTCTCAGCTCTAATTTGAATTGGAGCTGATAATACAATTCCATTGTATTATTGGAATTGTTGCAATTATCTTTGTATTTACAATACAAATTATTGTGTTTGTTCTCTTGGTATAATTTTTTATAATTTGGTATATACAATTTTTTAGTTTTTCTCCACTCTTAACATTTTAGTTTATATTTGTGTAAAAAAAAAACAAGCAAAATACCAAGTTAAAAATTTACTATTTGAAACAAAACAAAGCAAAAATTGCATCATTATTCTATTTTCCACTTCCCTTCAATATAGAATTTTTATTTGTTTGATGAGAAACGGATAGAAGACGGCAACATCGACCATAAACAACATCTTGATGAGGATAAACAAAATTGTGATGAACAGCACCCATCAACTCAAAATCATCTAAACGACAGCACATGTAATGACAATAAAGAAAGCCACCATGAAAATCTTCTGGCCGATCTTAAATCCAATATATCAATAGCTACAAATACCATATCGGAAGATGATCAAATTCATTGTAGTATCAGCACCACTACAACCTTAACGAATGATAATAATTCCAATGAATATGACTCATATGAGGAAAGCAATTTCGTCAAGGATAATTGCTTGCAGTTGAATTATGATGATGACGATGGTGAAATGGAATATATAGATTCTTGCAGTTCGGCCACAACAGCAACTACTATAATCAATGCCTACTGTCTGTCACCAAATTCTGCAACATCAACTCCAATATTGTCCTCATCATTATCTACGACGTTTCTAACGTCTAATGTGTTGCAGCGCTCAGAAGATTCAAATGATAATCCTCTATAACACGAATATTTCAGATGTGTGCGTTTTCTTATGATTTTATGATGGTGTTGCCTATTAAAAAACACCATTGCTCTGTTTTAAAACTTTTTTTTTTTAATAAACTTGACGCAACAACTGAAGGACAAACAAAAACAACAAGAAGTACTCCAGTTCAAAGTGGTGAAGCCTTGAAAAATTATGGTAGTCTTGTTTTGTTTCATAAGCTTGATCTTAATTTGTAATTATTGCTACAGATAAGTTCAACTCTTCCCACTACAAGTGATAACTTCAACAAACATCTTAAACACATCCCATTTATATCTAGAAAAACTAATATAAAAACCGTTTTATTGTGGCTTAATGATGCATTTCAACTTTTTTGACTGTGATGCATTTTATTGTCTGCCCGAAAACGTTTAAAGTGAAAACTAAAAAGAGGGCTATCATAGGTAATTTTTTTTATAATTTATTAATTATTTAAATTTGTATTATTTATATTTTGTTTATATATAAATCATGTTTTTTTTAATACAATATTTACACATTTAGTTATTGGCACTGTAAAAACCTAATGTATGTCTTTTTCGGAATATATTTTATTACTATTTTTCGATATATTTCAATTAACTATTACAGATGGAAAATTTTTAAATACGTTAATGTTTCAATATCTCCACCCTCCCAAACAGTGGTGTTGGAAGATAAAAAAAAGTTTACGATAAAATAACCTCTTAAGCGTTAAAAAATATTCAAAAAAATTTCACACCTACGAAAAATCACACGAACTATTTAAAATATTTTTTTTTAAGTTTTCAAAAAAATTCCTCCAGATGCTCATTCAATATTAAACTACAGTGCAACATCGGTTACTAAATCTAAAGTTGCGAAAACAGCTGTAGTTGTAAAATCCGAGTTAGAAGTACTGAATATAAAAATTTACGTTAAGAAAAGAAAATAAAATTTAAAGACATGTTGTATATTAAATCATGTATAAACCCAATTAAATAATATGAGGTCATCCACTTTAGGTAGACATTGAAAGTTTCAGAGCTGTTGCTAGCGATGAAGTTGGTGAAAATTTAGTCATGGCACAAAAATTAGATTTCAAATAAATGTACAATTTTGTTTAACTCAAAGTGCATCAAAATGTATTTTTTTTTTTTGCGATCAGCTTAGAACTTCCTTTTCTCTGCTGATTGCGGCATACAAATGTTCCGTCATTTTCTGCTTATTATTTACTGTTATCAGTTTTTTGTGAAGAAATTTGATTTTAAGTTGACACCTAAATAGCACAAATGACTATAAACATTCAGTACTCAAGTACCTTTCTATAGAATCGGGTGATATTTTCTGCAATATAAAAATGATCGAATAAATATTTGGAGTGAAAAGTTTTTGAAAATGTGATTAGTTAAACATACCACAATTGAGGAAAGACGGATAGTATGGAAAATGCGCAAAGAAGGGGCAAAATGGCGAAAATTGTTAATCATATGCACGTTATCGAAAAAAAAAAGGTACAATGCAGTTCATTCATGTGTAGAGAATTCCAATGTATTGATTACAGACCAAATTCGGAAGCCAAAAACTCTAAAAAATAAATGTACGTACGGAAGCAGCCATAGTAAGAATGGCGAAAAGAATGCTGTCACGACAGATAGCATCAGTCTTTGGGCTTAAAAATACCCAATTGGGCACATTTCGAGAAAAAAAAGTCACTATTTTCAAAAAGAGATATCTTAAACGCCTAAACCGATAAAGAAAAAAGCATTGATTTCTGAAAAAACCGTGTTGTGGAGAGACGAAACAAAGAGTAATATGTTAGGACCAGATGGTGGAATCTTTGTTCATCGTCCCAAACGTCTAGAGTACAAGCCAAGGTTCACTCAAAAGACGGTAAATCACGGAGATGGTAACATTATGATTTGTGGTGCAGCTTCTTGGTATGAAGTAGGTCCTCTCATAAAAATTAATGGTAAAATGGGCAGGTTTCAATACTTCGACATTTTAAAAGCCTCATGCCTTCGATTGTATGTCAATTAAGTGGGAAATTATGCAAGACAAAGAAACACTCCTCCGAACTAGCAAAAAAATTGGTTTTGGATTGGATTGCATTTTTTTTTTTTTTTTTTTTTTTGATTGGCAAGTCCAAAGCCCTGTCCTAAATCCAATAGAAAACTTTGGAATGAAGTCAAGATTGAAAAACATGGATGCCATGCCAAAAACTCGTAGAGAGTATGGGCCACAAGTGGGAATCTGTCATCAAAGACAAGGCTTAAAATATTACCGATTAACATGTTTGGATATTCCAAAATAGTAATACATGTAATTTGAAAAGATTTTTTAAAATTTTTTTCAGATTGTGCCATTTCTTCATGATTTTTATTAACGAATTATAACTTAAGTTTGTATTATTATTGAATATAAAGGATTATAATGTTAACAGCACTGTTCAGAGGAAATATCAGTTTGTAACTCATCTGAATAAATGCCATAGACCCCATAAACCATATACATACATATATTCTTGATTCTTATAAAAGCAGAAGTCGATGTGTCTGTTTAAAACATTCCTCTGTCCGCAATAGGTCGAGTGGTCGCACTACTTAGACTTATTGAACCAAATAGGTAAGGAACGACGAATAAAATTTCATATAAAAGACTGAAAATGTTAAAAAAATCTTTATGCGTAACAGAACATGAACATACATATTATGTAGTTATGTATCAGCGATGCACATACATTTGAACGTCCACGTGTACAAAAGTAAAAACAACAAGCAAAAAAAAATCATGTTAGTCCGATCACAGGGAAGATGTGTAAACATCTAGTAATTAAAGATTTTTTAATGTCATTTTTTAAAATCAAACAGAAAGCGTCATCTATGTATCACTTATAGCAAAAACTGTTTCCGCTAATTCAACAACCGGTTGCTGTAAAACGTTAAAAATATCCTAATATAAACGTATATAAGTGATACATAGATGACGCTTTTAAAAATGTGGCATAAAAAACTATTTTATATCATAATTTTTTCAGCAATACAATCATAAGTCACACAGCGTTATCTGCTTCAGCTCACACCGATATGAGTTAGGCTGTTTTTGTGATTGTATTGTGAAATAGAAATTTACCCCCCTGCGCGTATAGATGTTTACACATCAAAAAAATTTGTGTACATCGCTGATAAACAAACACACAAAAATGTAATTGTGTTTACATCTATAATATTAATAGGCTAGGCGATTTCTTGTGACCGATGTTTTGTTCTACCGTTTTCTCCCGATTTTGATCAAACGTATATTATTGAAAGGTATTTCTTTTTAGCCAATTTGCAGATTTACAGATTTTTAAATTTTTTGCTTTATTTTGAGTAAATTACATTTAAAGTTGCTACTAACACATACATAAAATTATACATATGCCATGTGTGTTTTGTTAAAATTGTTAATGTGTTTGTAATAAAAATGAGTTTGTTTTTTCTCTTGATTTGTGAATTGGCTATAATTGATTAGCATACCTTTAGGGGATTTATTTAATGAAAAAATAAAATTTCCTAGAATTTGCACTTGAATTTCGAGGGCTGGAATCTGCTAGTTTATGCTTATTGCATTTGATTTTAATTTCAAAATACCTAAAACTTTTGATTATTATCTAATTAATTTTAAACATCATTGTAAAAAATCTAGCCATTATAATTCGAAATCTATCCTTTTTTATTGTTATTGTTATTATTATGTTATTGTTGACGACCTTGTTTATAATATTGTGTTAGAGTACAAGTGGATGGTATAAACGATTTGAAACAGTCGATTTTAACCAAACTGCTCGTTAAGGAGAGTTTCATTTAAAATTTGTAAAACTCAAAGTATAGACTATGGGCCAAACCGCTAGGGAAATATTCAGTAACATCTGTCATTTCAACTGTTTAGAGTGATATTTTTTGAGCTAATTTGAATAAGATTTCAAACGAAAGAATTTAATTGCTGACAAATGGAATGCAAATCCGAACCGGCCAATACATTTCATGGCAAAAAAATAAATGAGCGAGTTCAAAGATTCACGAGACAGAATGGTTTAAAAATTCAACAAAAAAATTAGAAGTGTCAAAAGTCGCAGAAAACAAAAGAAAGTCATAAAGTCTAGGTCGAGAGAGTTGTATAAACTTTAGTACTGCTTTTTAAGGAAATATACCTCTAGGTTAAGAAACTTCTATGGGGGTTAAAAAGTTTTTTTTCGCTATATCTTGCCTGGTTTACTATTTGTCAATGCGGCAAAAAGTCATGTGTACAGCGAATAGTGCTTAGAAAAGAGATGAATTTATTTTATGCAATCCTACAATGGATCCACTCTATTTTTACCTGATTTAGCATTAGCTCATTACGCTGCATTAACTTTTAAAATTTAACTAGTTTTAACCAGCGGGGAAAATGATATTGAATTTATTAAGACATCGATCTACCAAACGTCCCACAATTTCGTCAAATTAAATAACCTTAGTAAGGGACCATAATAAATAACCTTAGTAAGGGACATTCAGAAAAGGCCGAGAACAAAGTGGACACGAAAATAAAATTGATATTATTATTGTTTAAATATAATTTTATGACTTCATTTTATATAATAAAATTAAAAAAAAATTATATAATTTCTTTAAATTTCACGAATTTGAAATAATTCTGTGCTTTTTAGTGATTTCCACAAACGGACAACATTACATAAATTTTGCATGTTGAAAAGACTATGAAAATAACTATATATCAAAATTTCTTTTAGTTTCAGACGGAATTACAAACCTTTTAACATTGTGGAGTGAATAACTATATTCTTTTTTAAACTCTTTTAACTCATACTGTCTGTCTGTCTGTCGTGGGGCAACCCAATTCCCCCTCATCCAATTGATCTGAAACTTGGCCCATAGTCTTGTTGTGACTACAGATTAATTTTGGGGTCGTCACGCACAGTCACGGAGTAATCTAAATGTCATTTCCCCTCATCCGATCGATCTGAAACTTGGTCCATACACTTGGTGTGAATAAAAGATTATCTTTGACTTAGTCACGCACAGTCACGGAGAGATTTAAAAAGGATTTCGCTTCATCCAATCAATCTGAAACTTGGGTCGATATACTTGCTGTGAAAAAAGATTAACTTTAACCTCACTTCCCCTCATCCGATCAATGCGAAACTTTGTCCATAGACTTGTGACCAAAGATTAATTTTAAGATACGTACACACAGTCACGCACAGTCACGGAGATATTCAAAACTCATATGCATAAGAAAAGAAAGAGTTTTAATAAAAACTTTCGCCCGTATTCATAATCAAATTCTAGCAGTTGGTTAGCTTTTTTTCATACAAATTTTGATTATGAATACGCTAGAATTTGATTATGAATACGTGCGTTTGTTTTTTGGGTTAGATTATTTAAACTCTTTATTTTAACTCATACTCTCTGTCTGTCTGTAGTGGGGCAACCCCATTCCCCCTTATCCAATTGATCTGAAACTTGGCCCATAGTCTTGTGACTACAGATTTATTTTGGGGTAGTCACGCACAGTCACGTAGTGATCTAAGTGTCATTTCACCTCATCCGATCGATCGGAAACTTGGTCCATACACTTGGTGTGAATAAAAGATTAACTTTGACTTAGTCACGCACTGTCACCTATGGTCTCGCACAGTCACGGAGAGATTTAAAACGGAGTTCTTCGCATTCGATCAATCTGAAACTTGGTCGATATACTTGCTATAAAGAAAGATTAACTTCGACATAGTCACGCATAGTCACGGAGTGATTTAAAACCCATTTCCCCTTATCCGATCGATCTGAAACTTGGTCGATAGGCTTGTTGTGGCCAAAGACTAATTTAAAGATGGTCACACACAGTTACACTTAGTCACGCACAGTTATGGAGTGATTTAAACCCCATTTCCCCTCATCCGTTCAGTCTGGTCCATAGACTTGTTGTGACCAAAGCTTAATTTCAAAATAGTCACGCACAGCCACAGAGAGATTCAAAACTCATATGCATAAGGAAAGTAAGAGTTTTAATAAAAACTTTGTTTTTTATGGGTTAGTTTACTCAAAAATCTCTATTAAAGTGTTGTGTACAAAAAATTTTGTTTGAAAAAAAATATAAAATAAAAACGCTTTAACAAACAAGTATTATTTTTGTTTGATCTTTGTTCAAGCAATGTACTATAAAATTTCATTTAAATTAAATTACGTATTTTTGTATTTTTAAATATACATATAAAGCTAAAACCCTATCAATATTTATCCGCAAATATAATCGTGTTACTGAGGTTACTTAGGCCACGTCTTGCAAACAAGCAAGGCCCACCAGATCGTGGCATTGGTGACTGGACAAAAAAAAATAACAAATTAACATATGTTTTTGAATTTTAAACAAGGTTCAGAAAATACACACATCAAACACACAATGTTCTGTTCTAAAGCAGCCAACACATATTTTTTTTTATTTTCATATCAATTATGTGTGTTTCTAAATTTTGTACGGTGCCGAACACAATCATGACTGTGTTGTGTTTTAATATTTCGTTATGTACACGAACATGTTTCTATCACGTATTTTTTTTTTCGAACACACATAAACCACACAGTTTGGAGTGTACTGCTAAAAAAACATGTTCTTGAACGCGTATATCTAAAAATTAAAACATTATCCACTCGCGATTGGAAAAATCTTAGAATAACGGCAACAATTGTTTCAACCAAATTTATTTTAAAAAAATCTAAAATAATTCATTAGCAGTTAAAAAAAAAATAAAAATAAGATAATAATAAAAATATAAAGTTAGTAATAAAATAGAAAACAGAGAAATTTTATATGTTGTTTATGACTTAATTTCGTTTTTTTTTTTTTTTTTTTTTTTTTTTTTTTTTTTGATCGCTAGTGGATAATGTTTTAATTTTTAGATGTACGCGTTGAAGAACATGTTCTGTTTTTTAGTAGTACACGTGCAAGAAAACGAACTTGAAGTAAAGCCACACTCGAATCTGTGTGGTTTATGTGTTTTCGAAAAAAAAATACGTGATAGAAAAATGTTCGTGTAGATGACGAAATATTAAAACGAAACACCAGTAATGATTGTGTTTGGCACCGTACAAAATTTAGAAACACACATAATTGATATGAAAATAAAAATATGTGTTTGTTGGTCTGAGCTATGTTTGTTAACATACATATATGTACGAGTTTTTTATTCAGTGTGTGTTTTTTTTTTTTCTGAACTCTGATTTTAAATTAAATAATAGCTTAAGATATTGATGGTTAAAGTTTTTACAGTGCCTTTAAAAAAAAAATACAAAATTAAACATCAACTCATACCCCTTTTTGAAATTGTTGACAAAAAGTCCTGCCACACTATTTTTTTCTATCTTATAATTACAGATTATTTGTGACGCACGCGAACAAAGACAACGGGACTGGGAGGATGAGGAAGAAAACGATATGGATCGTGGTCGCCAGAAAAAGGTTAAATTGCCAAAGGATCCATATGCAAATCCAACACGAACGCCCGGTTACAATCCATTCCAAGAGCAGCATGATAATCAAAAACGTTGGAAACGTAATCATCATGTAAATAATAATGGAGGAGGCGGAGGCTTTCGTCAAAATTTTCAGCGAAATAAATTTAAATTTCAAAGATTTCAACATAAATTTCCCAAGAAAAATATAAATGGTGGCATGGTAAATAGACGTAATGATTCTTAACCAGCTTACCACTCTTACTGTAACAAAAGATAATGAATAATTCAGGAAACAGAAGAAAAAACTCCTTTTTATTCATATGATATGTTTAGAAAGAATGATTGAGACAACCATTAAAAGTAAAAAGTTTTGGAATAAAACACGTTCCGTTTTACACAAAAACTATGGTATTTGTTTAAATATTAACGTGTATCGACAAACATTTACATTTAATTACAAATATTAATTTTGATTAATAATTTTTATAATTTTTTTTTTTTTTTTAATTGTAACTTTTTATTTCATAATTTATTGATGTTAAATTATAATTTTAACGAATTTAATTTCTTAAGTCAATTATAGTATTGGCTTTAGTATTGAGAAAAGTGCATTAATTATGTGGATACCATTGCACAATTATTCAAATCTATGGTTTAACTCTATTCTAATATAAACCAACTATATATAGTTAAACGAAATCAAAAATACACTTAAAAGCATGTTCTTATTTTCTTTTTTAAATAAATGTAAACCTTTTTTATCACACTTGTGAATATCCTAACTAAAGAAGTTTTTATTTACATTAACAAAGAAATATAAAAATATATTTATAAGTTTAGTTTATAAGTTTTGTACATATTTAAATAATATAATAGAAAAAAACACTAACTTTAACCGATTTATATAATAAACAAATAAATTAAAAATACAAATAGAAATAAATTAATTTAGTTCAAAATTAAACCAATCACAACCTCCCTACCACTTCTTTGTTTTTAATAAAATAATCTTGTGAACAAAATATGTTTAAAATATGAAAGACTTAAGTTATTCAACTTTTGTAAACTGTAATTCAAAAAAAAAAAACAAATTTGATTAAAAAATTTTTATTCTGATGCTCGAAGATCTACAAAAGTTGAAAGAATCTATGAAATATTTCTTATATAGAATCCAACGACCTATTGTTAAAGGATAGCCATCAGATTCTGATGAATATTCCATAGAGAAAACGGCTCAGAATCTGTAATGTTTTTTCCATTATAATCTGAGAATAAAATGTATTTGCCAACTTGTTATGACTTGGACCGATCTTGCTGTTTAAGTATTGATGAAAATAAAAAAATCTGAAATCTTAAGCTCGTTATGAAGATTCACAAAATCTAAATCATTACCACTGGTACATGCGACTGTAAAACTCAGATTTCGGTTATTAACAATGGTTGTATTCAGAAAAAAATATACTGCTACAATCAAGTTTTTAATTAAAAACAATATGCTTTCCTCTCCAAATACTAATATTTATTAGATCAAGTATAATATACAATATATTAACACTATTTTTAAGGCATTGAATGCATTTTATTTTTATTACTTTTTTTATTTCATCATTACGATGATAACTATTATTTAAATGTTTAATAACATTAGCATGAATGCAATTTTTAATAAAAAAAAATCAAAAACAAACGGCAACATATTTAAACAAAAAATGCTAATAACTTAAATGTAAATATATAATGAATAAAGAACTAAAATAAATTGAAAACAAATATATATATATAACTATTCAATAAGTGAAATCCATATAGAAAAAATTAAAAATAAATCTTATTTGCTGATTACGTTATTAAATTATAAAATTTAATACAAAATATAATGGAACGTATATATTCGATTTGATTGTTTAATAAAAATAAATATAAAATTCTAAAAAATGATACAATTCAAAATACATACATAATACATAAAATAAATTAATATATGAATAAATAAAAATTATTAAACAAAATATATATTTTAAAACAAAACAAATTTTTTTTATTTAAAATCGAAGCAGGGTAAGCAAATTCATGTGCTCAGTGGATTTGGAAAAAAGGTTAATGAATATAAACTCGATAAAAAAAAATTAGGTAGGTTTCAAAGGGGTATTATATAGATAATATATATAAACATAGCGATTCGAAAAGAAAAAACTTTCGAACAGAAAGTCACTGCGAGAAAAAAGTAGTTTAGCATATGTGTTGTCTTAATACATTGCAAACATGATTTGATTAAATGAAGTTAAAAATGCATACAATTTTGGAGTAAATTATAGAAGAATAAAATTTTTCCAATTCGAACAATTTTTTTTTTAATCTTGTTACAGAGTAACCCCCATCTATGTAATGGTTCAAGCGTTAATCGAATATTCAATTGTACAAAGGTGCAACCAATTTCGATCTACTCCACTTTTGTCCATATTATTTCGGTATAAAAATACAATAAATGTCCAATTTACAATTACAATTGAGTTGTTTAAAAATAATAGATCAACATGGAATTCGAAAACGTTAAAATATAGGCACATATCTTTTACTAACTTAATGCCGAAATCGATTTCCATCACATACCTGGGTGCTAATTGTCGCACGATGTGAAATCGTTAAGTATCGAAATAATTATGAAGTGAGATGTCATTCTTAAATTTAATATGTTTGAATTTCCTTTTTTAAGATTCCCCTAAAGTATTAACTTTTAAAAAGCTAAAAGTTTATTTCTTATATTCTATCGAGTAAATTTTTGGCTGTTTCCGATATGCTTTTGCCCGTATTCTATAACAAGGCGTTTGATGCAGTTGATCATCAAACTCTCTTGAAGTTAATTTATGCTCAACATCAAGTCTTCTAATTTCTCAAATCGCACGCTATCCGTATACGTAAATAGCAAGTCATCTGAATCTTTAAACCTTATAAAAGGTGTACCGCAAGGATCAATATTAGGGCCACTTTTCTTCTCAATTTTTAACAACGATTTACCAGATTATCTTTCTCATGTACGCTGACGATGTATAACTCTTTTTGAGCACCCTAATTCAGTCGATAGTTGCAGATATAGACAAAATTTACTATGACTTTAGTCACTTAGTAAATGGTTCATGCATTAATTCTAGCAAGTCAAACTTGCTAATACGCAAACGGAATCCAAATACAGAGTTTGGGAATTAAATTTTTATCAACGGCGAGTGAATTAACTTTGTTTCAACAACAAAAAAGTTTGCTGTAATTTTTAATAACACTCTAACTTGGTCGATCCACAATAATGCGACTGTTGTTCATGAAGCTCAGAAATCTATGACACACTCAATCTTTCACTACCTTTCATATAAGAATACTTTTAGCGAAAACGTATTTAATTCACGGCATTTTATACGGGTGTGAACTTTTGACAAGTTGTGATTCTCATAGTAAAGGTAAACTTAATGTATAATAGCATAACTAGATATGTTTTGAGACTGAGAAGGTCTGCTGGAACTTCTTCCTTTACGAATAAAATTTTCGGTGCATCATTTGAAAATCTGATGAAAATTAAGAGTTCTTTTGTTTCACCTCAAAACCGGGGAAAAAATTAATTTTACCACATCGTTATTTGGTATCAACGTTATACGTCTTTGGAATATGCTTTCACAATATTTTTTAATATTCTGCATAACAATTTTATTAAATTTACTTATAATATAAATTTTTTTGTAATCTATTGTTTTCTTGGTTATTCTGTAACATTTTTCTTAAATATTTTCTCTTTTTTTGTAATTAAATATCTATTATGTAAAGCCAAATTATAACTAACAATTGTCATGCCTTAGCATAATTATTTCGGTTGTACGGGAAAGCAAATAAATAAACGTTACGTTCGTCTAGTAAATTTTTATGTAGAACATTGTTTTTAATTTTAAAATGTAGAGCTGATAGCCTTTGTTGCTTTGCTCATAAATCTGTATTAGTTTTAATTATAAATCTAATAAATAACAATAATAATTTTAAAATTGTTTCCTAACAAATTTTCTAGTCGAACGTAAAGTTTAAGCTATAAAATATGGGGGTAGATCCTACCGAATACCTACCAGATTTCTTCAACATATTGATCACCAACATAACATCAGACGTCGCTCAGAGGGAAGATACAATGTAGAACACCAAAATAATTATAAAAAGACAACCTTTCAGTAACTACCTAGAATATTTAACATGCTGCCCTTGAACATTCTAAACACAGAAAAAAAACATTTTATAATATCTTTATTTATCATTAGAATTATAATTAGCCGTCTGATATTTTCTTAATGGTATTGCAACTAATTCATACTTTCAGCACTAAGCGGTATGTTATATTAACAAATTTCTCAGATAAAACCCTGAAGAAATCATATTTAAATTAACCTCAATTTAAATAAGACATATAAAAGCCCATTTTTGTATCACAAGTTCCTTTGCCGATTGAGTAACAATTATTTTTTTTTAACTCTGTAAAATATAGTTAGGTTGGCGCTAGCTCCAGCTAGTCATAATGCCAGGTTATACGACATATGGATCCCTCCACAACCCATGCCTTCGCTAGTAAGGTTAGGGAGAGCCATTTGATTTCAATCCTTGAAACTATCAAAGCGAACGGTTACGTAACATAACCAGAAAGCATGCATTTCGGTACATAACCTAAATGCATGCTGATCAGCAACTGCTCGGATCAAAAGAACAACCACCGAAACGTGTTATCCCTCAACCGGAAATAAACGACATTCATTCGATGAAACATGAATTACTGCAGAAAGCATGTACTTATGTACATAACCCAACTTCATGCCAAGCAGCAACAATGAGGCTCACAAAACAAAAAATCGGAAAAGTTTTTCGCTTTACGCGAGGGATTGACGCGACGAAAACGATGTTTATTCGTTTAAGAGCAAACTACTAATGGAGTAACAACTATAAAATAATTTTACGTTCTGTTATGTTTATTTAAAAAGTCACAACTTTTATTTTTCATATTTTTTCCTTATTTGCTTCTTATTCATCATACGTCCTTTGCTATAAGGATTCTTTTCGAATTTCTTCTTTTTTCTCAAGTGTTTGGGTAAACTCCTTATTGTATTGTTTTTATCTTTTCTAACCTTTTTAAGATTCACCTTTTTATCCAGACGTTCTTTCATTTTAAAAGCTTTACTTTTCTTAATTTTTTTTAAAGTTTTGGTTTTTTTGAAATGATCCAGTTCTTTTTTGGATTTAATATCTAAATCAGCAATATCAATTTTTGATTTCTTTTTTAGAGGTTTCTTTTCATCGGCATCGTCCTCATTTTCGGAATCTGAATTAACTGCAGATTTTTTAAGTTTCCGTTTCGCATTAACGTCAAAATCCATGCCAGGAATGCAATTTGTACTCAATTCTTCATCTTCTGAATTTTCTGGCGCATCACTAACATCTGATTCCTGAGCACGATTTTCACCCAACATGTTTCGTTGGGCGGCCATATCTCCCGTTGAGAGTTCTACAATTTTCACTTTGACATCATCATCTTCATATTCGTCTTCTTTTTCAATTTTATCGGCATCGGTAAGTTCCTTGAGCGGTTCATAAGATTTTTTCATATGTTTTACACCATCCTTGATTTCTTGACGTATTCGAATGCGTTCCTCTTTAAGATTACGTTCCAGTTGTTCCTTGGCACGTTTACGTCTCTCATTTTTGCGTTTATGAAAACCAGTTAAAAATTCCCTGCAAAAGAATATTCAATTGTAGCTGAGCTTAAAAGTTATAAAAAATTTTCTTACTTTATTTTTTGAGGATCGAATACTATTTCTAATTTCTTTTTCGGAGCTTTTTTACGGGCCATATCTTTTTATTTTCTTTCTTTAGTAAACTTTTTATTTACTTAAAAACAACATATAAATTACGATCCAGCTGAAGCAGCACACTAGACATACACCACCACAATTTAACCAGTTGTGTCAGCTATGACATCTGTCAAAAACGCAATCTCGAACCGTATGGCTTTGTTTACCTTTTTCTCAATTTTGTTTTGGTAAAGAAGTGCGAAATAGATTAAAAAAAAATAGATATACAAAATATAATGTGTGCAAGTGAACAGCTATAGAACATGTTTTCAACCACTGACAGCATAAAAAATAAAAACAATGGAAATTTAGTGAGTATAAACATTGAAAAAAAATTCATAAAAATGTATTTTTGACAAATTAACATATAATTTAGTAATCTGTGGTATTTCCTTTTCAGAAATAAAAATTATAAAAGATGCATATTAAAACCCAAAGCTTGTGATTGTTATAATACCAGTATTGTTGGTATAAATGCTGGTAAAATTTGCCAGTTACATTCACAACTACTCAACCCAGGGCCGAAAGGAAGGAACCAAAAAAATAACTATGGCTGAGCTAACTATTGGTCCAGTTGCTGGTGGCGAGACATGAAACTTTTCGCAAGTTGAATTGTGGTATTATTGCTTTGGTTTGTGACTTTGCGTGTCATTGGTCCTCATCGCTTTTTTTCATAGACATCTTGGAATGGCACTAGTTATCTACAATTGAACGAATTTGTTAAAGTCTCTTGAAATTCAAAATTATTTTAATTAATTAACCAAATAGTCCAGATAGTCCTCATAAAGACATAGGGCACTGTTACACGTTCAATATATATTGTGATATTTGGATCGCGATCCATATCGCAGAATGGGCTCCTATTCTGAAATCCATTAAAATGGATCGCGATCCATCAATACTGCATGATATACGTTCAATATATATATATATGATATTTGGATCGCGCTAAATATATTTAGAACGTGTAAGAATTTGTATAGAATTTGAATATATTATGTTATATATTTTAATATATCGTCACCTGAAATGCAAAAGGCCGTAACTAACAAAGAGTTCAAAATTGTTTTGTATTGTAGTTACGGTCTTTTACTTAAAAATTACTATTTTACCATATATTTGTTTTCGTAAATAAAAATACATCTTTATTTTTCAGCTTGATTCAAAATTTGGATATTAAGTTGGAAGTAATTTTTGTTTTATGATGTTTTTGCTTCTCCTGTAAAAAAAATAGAAATATTAGTTACGGCCTTTTGCATTATGTATATTAAAATATATTAAAATTTTATGCCTCTAGACTGTTATATTTTGGTTAATTCCCCTTTCCATCTTTCGATCGAACTTTTTTTTATCAAAATAATATACTAAGTATAATTTTACTCTGTTACAGTTAAATAATTATGTAACGAGGGCTGAAGTTTGTCCGTGTTCTTAAAATAAACCAAAATATGAAATTGATTTTATTCGATATCGAATACGGTGATTTGGCCCAGATATAACCCCCCCTATCTCACATCACACTGCAAGTTCGAAAAACTCAATACACTCACATTTTTTTTTTACAAATACACACATTTTCCGCAGTGGTCACACTAATGGCACCAAATTTTTCGTGCGAGTAGTGGCTGCCACTAACGATGATTAATGTTACCCTGTTTAAATTTAATGCAAATTTACTGGATTCTGCAAATTGTTATTAAAGTTTTTACTTGTTAAATCTATTATTATGATTTATTTCTTGAAATGCCCATATAATTTTTTATTATAGAGCATAAATATTATTAACTATTATTAAAATAGAAATAATAATAAATGTAAACATTTTCCCTCAAACATGTGCCTGTATAATAAACTCGGTAACTCTATTTTAAAAAAAATAAGCGAGAAAAGTAAACAAACTTTTTCAAGTTTACGCTTCGACAACATTTTAGAAATGAGATTGCAGTCAGATATCTGAGCACAAAAGTAAATGGCGATGGATTCGACTAATTCGAACAATTTTTCGTTGATATTACGTACACAACGATTTCACAGTTGCAGTGTGATGTGAGATAGGAGGGTAAACTGTTTAGTCATTGTCGCCATTTAACCATCTACTGTCATGCACTCTTAAGGTGCTATTACATGATGTGTTTTTTACATATGTACTGTCAAATTTTCTCACAACAAAAGTTGTAAACATCGTGTGATACATATAAAACATTGTTTATGTACAATACATGAGAAAAGTCACATGTACATTTTTCAATTAGAACAGGTTCTATTTTTGCATGACAAACAAGTGAAAATACAACACTGCTTGTGGCGAAAGAAAAACAGAGTACATTTTAAAGATTAATATTGAAAGAAAAATAAATTGTTTAGTATTAATTAACAATTAAAAAATACATAACCTTTTTTTAACAAAAATTTTTTGTAAATTCACAAATTAAATCAGCTGTTGTTTACATTTAGAGGTTATGTCATACGGAAATACATACGCACGTGTGATAGCAAAAATTATGAATCGTATTTAAGAAGACAATTTTGACAGACATGAAGAATTTCATATGGATAAAAAAAGTGACAGTACATATGTAAAAAACATTTCGTGTAATAGCACCTTTAATGCATTTAGCTATAACCGCTAAATTTACATTACTAGTCTGTGTTCTCTTTAAGATTTCACAGCAGTCAGCTATTGCTTAAGGTGCTATTACACGAAATGTTTTTTACATATGTACTGTCACTTTTTTTATCCATATGAAATTCCACATGTCTATCAAAATTATCTTTTACATACGATTCATAATTTTTGCTATCACACGTGCATATGCATTTCCGTATGACATAACCTCTAAATGTAAACAACAGCTGATTTAATTTGTGAATTTAAAAAAAATTATTGTTAAAAAAAAGGTTATATATTTTTTTATTGTTAAATAATACTAAACAATTTATTTTTCTTTCAATATTAATCTTTAAAATTTACTCTGTTTTTCTTTCGCCACAAGCAGTGTTGTATTTTCATATATTTGTCATTCAAAAATAGAACCTGTTCTAATTGAAAAATGTACATGTGACTTTCCTCATGTATTGTACATAAACAATGTTTCATATGTATCACACGATGTGTACAACTTTTGTTGTGGGAAAATTTGACAGTACATATGTAAAAAACACGTCATGTAATAGCACCTTTATTATAAGTTATGACGTTTATTGTTTTTTATTTCGCGCCTTTATATTTGTTGTGTTGTTCTATTTACATAAAAGTAAATAAATGTGAATATTTTGAAAAAATCAGCGTTATTTTAATTCAAAAAGTACACATAAGTGTTTAGTTAACAAAATTATATTTAATATAAATAATATTACTAAATCAACTATGGAAGTTGGAAAAGAAATCTCTATAGAACAAAACAGTATGGAAGAATTAAAAATGGATGAAGACAATAGTATAAAGGAAACGTCGATGGAAGAGGATATATTAGGTGCTCAAAGTTTGTTAATGTCTGAATCGGATGATGATGACAATAAAAAAGGAAGTCCACAAAAGAAAATAAGCCCTAAAAGAACCAAACACATAATTGATAGTGAAGATGATGAAAATGAGAAACAAAAGCAAGGAGTTCATAATGACGAAGGTGTTTGTGGAGAGCAGGATAATGAAATTGGTGGCGAAAAACAAAAAAAGAAAACTCCAGTTTTAATCGATTCAGATTCTGAAAATGAGTCAAAAATAGACAATCTAATTGAAACAGAAAAAAACTCTAAAAATCGTTTCATGGGTTTAATTGATTCTGAATCAGATAATGAAGATGATTCAAATTATATAACGGAAAAAAGCAACAAAAAGTATAAAAATTCTAAAAAATCGGTTATAAAAAGCAGTTCTGAAGCTGAAAACTCTGATGCTGAAGAAAAGCTGAAGAAATCACAGAAAAAATCGAAGAAACTTAAGAGATCTACAAAAGAATCTCATAGTTCAGATTCTGAGACGTATGATGACGAAAATAAAGAATTAAAACAAAAAATATCTTCGTTAGTAGACAGTGAATCCGATACAAAATCCCAATCTGGAAATGACAGTGAAATGGATTTAGATGCTTCAGCAAAAGCAGCGAATTTTGAAAACAGTAATAATGAATCAAAAGGAAAAGATAGGAGAACTAAAGTCATGAGGGTAAATTATTTAACACAGATTTAATACATCGTTTAGACATATTCTTATTTCCCTCACAGGCTTCAGCTAAAAAAGCACTTGATGAAATGCAAGCCATACAAAGTGAACAGCAAAGATTGCATAGGGAAGCACATATAAGGTAGGACCACAATTAGTGGCCTTTAAACAAGCACCTTAACAGTTGCTTTGTCAAATTATAAAATTTTTACTTGGTTGTAATTTGTATACAAATTTATTTTTTTAGCATTCCTTATCACAAACCAAAAAAACATACGCTCCAGGAATTTCTTAAGAGACGGACTATAATACAACCACATTTATCACCACAGAATGGTAGTCCTGTGGCAGCCGTTGGGCATATGAGAAGAATAAAAATGACCGCAGAAGAAATGGAAGAATATGCGTAAGTTTAAAATTTTAGAATCGAAAATAATTCATCATTGTTTTTCAATATAAAATTTCAGTAACCTTATGGAGGAAAGAGCTAAAGAAGCCAAAGAATTTTTTAAATCTGAATCTGAAGATGAAGAAAATAAAATTATTAAAGAAAACGCAGGTGTTGTAGACAAACGTTTAGGACAAAAAAGTCTTCAATCCGAAGATGAAGAAGAATTAGTATTTAACGATAATGAAGGCGTTTTAGATAAATCTACCGAAAAGCCTTCTTTGGACGTTAACAACACACTCAAAGAAACTTCTAACTCAAATGAAATCGAAATTGAAGATAATACAAATACACCTGCCATAAATATAGAAGAAAAAGAACAAAGTAATGTAGATGATGTACAACTTACTGAAGCTGAATTAACAGATATTTTATATGAAGATCTGCAACCAACACAGGAAGTTGAAACATTTGAAAGGCCCACCTGCTCCAAAGTCTTAATAACTGAAGTGATTGAATTGCCAAAATTAGACATGAATACATTAAGAATTAGTCCAGTAAAAAAGCATACACCACGACCCTCACTGAACATCAAACAATTATTAAAAGAAAAAAATCTTACTGGCAGTCCCTCATTGAGTGGAGATCCGAACAAACTAATCGATTTAGAAACTGGTGATTTAATAGAAAAAAAACCCAGTGGCATAGAAAATCTTATGCTACGTTTAATGTCATCGAATAAGACTAAGAAATCAAAAACTAGCGAAACGTGTCATATTTTATCAACTGAAAATGGTAAATTGGAAATGACTAAAGTTAATGTTAGTCTAATGGAAAATAAAGACACTAACAAAGAACCAAAACCTTGGGCTGCTTACTTTGAGTTGAAACAAAAACTTAAAGAAGCTATCAAGAAGAAAAGATTAGAAGATTTACATAAAAAACAGGAAGAAGATCTAGAATATAGTAAATGTTTAGCTGATGATGATGATGACGATGAATACGAGAATGAGGATGTTGAACCGGAATCAGAAGAATTTGAACCAGATACTAAACCTAAAAATAAAGTTATTATGGTAAGTTTAACAGACATACGATATTTAAAAGTAATAATTTAGAAATGATGTCTCAAATAGTGGTTTTTTAACTCATAATTTTTAAAAAAGTTTATGATGCTGGTGTCAATATGGGTCTAATATTATTTGAAAAAAAATTTACATATTTCAAGCGAAATAAATTATTTATAAGCAGCCTTTCCTATATAGCAGTAAATTTTCAAATATTTAATGTTTAGAATAATTTTTACCCAGAACAGTTTCATAGTTTTTAATAATATATGAACTCTAAGTCCATTTTTAAATTTTATTTATAGGTGGATGACGAAGAAAATACTTTGGAAGTTGAAGATGAAGATGAGCCAGAAGTTGAATCTAAATGTAGAGAAACTATTGAGGAAGTTAACAATGAAGATGAAAATACCGATGGTAATGAAATCGATGAGGATGATGAAGAGGAAGATGAAGATGAGGACGATGACAATGATGATAGTGATGATAATATAGATGAAAAAACAACAGACAAAACAAAACGTAAAAATCGCGTCATTAAAGCGTTTGATGATTCAGATGAAGAAGGTGATAGGGATGATATAGATTTTTTAAAAACACAACCACCAACAACTCAACCCATAATTTTTGAAACACAGACCTCTGAAAAGGTTTCGTTGGAAGATGAAGAAAATGAATTGATGGCTTTGTGTTCAGGAACATTTGAAACACAAACAACTGCAGCCAACGCATTAATGTCACAAATTCCTCTAACAAAAAATAATAGCGAAACAGTGAACGATGATGAGTTAATGGAATTGTGTTCGGGGACATTTGAGACTCAACTTCCTACAGAAACACAAATGAAAACACAACCTATAGGAATGCTTGAAAATCTTAAGCCAAAAAGCAATAACATTTTTTCCAGTGATGAAGAGGAAAAAGTCTTTAAAGAACTTAGTGGAGAAAAAGAAAGAGTGAAAAAACTTACCAAGAAACTTAAGAAAAAAAGAACTAAACTCGGCTTTTCTGATGATGAAGATGATGAAGATGACGACAAAGTAGGCGGCGACATTGAAGAAACCAATAATGAAGAAGACAACAACGAAGAAGATTCAGAACCTGCAGTTGAAGAGCCTGAAACTTTTGTAGACTATGATTCTGAAGAAAACGAAATATTGGTTCAAATGACAAAAAAAGATAAAGTTAATCAAGCTGCTAACTTTTTCGAAAAAGAAGCAGAACTTTCTGAATCTGAATGGGGTAGTGCGGATGAAGATGAAAAGAATCTTGATAAATATGATATTGAATTAGGCGATGAAGATGAATTCGACAGAGAAAAACTGCGAACGGAATTGGGACAAATACATGCGTAAGTTCAAAAAAAAGTATTGTTTTAGTAAAATAAAATTTATTTCTTAATCCTATTCTATCAGACGTAAAATGTTGGATGAAGATTTACGTGAAGTACGTAAAATTCAGGAAATGCTTTTTGAAGATGAAGAAACCGATGGTATTGGCCGTCAACGGACTTTTAAATGGAAAAACGCCGAAGCTGGGTTTAGTTTAGATGATGGACCACGTGATGAAAATGCGGATGGTCACAATGGTGATAGTGGTGATGAAATTAATGAGCATCAATGGCGTAAAATACGCTACGAAAGAGAACAATTTCTGAAAGAACAAGGTCTTAAACTTGGCTCCCAAGATATGTCCAGCACGTTACCTAATACGACAATTCCCTCAGAAAATAATACCGCCATCGCTTCGTTGACTTCAAAGAAAATTCAAATTATAACTGCAAAAAAAACACCAGTCTCATCATCGGTATCTAGGAAATCTTCTCCATTTCTTATCTCCAAAGGTATTAGCGCAATGCATAAAAAAAGTGTGCGTGGATCATTTTTAATACGTGACAAAGAAACTCTTAATAAATTAGCTGGTCTAACGAAAGGTACATCATCTTCCGTCCATTCTTCCGATGTGATCGATTCAGCTGGCACTGTTTCCATAAAAAGTACTAAGTCGAAAAACTTTGTCTTTGCAACTTTGACTGAAGAAGAGCATGAAAATCAAAAACGTAAAGCTGACGATATGTTAAATAGCAGTAATGAAAATGGCATTAATTTCATGAAAAAATCTAAAACTGAACCGCGTCGTGATAAATGTTTTATTGATCAATTGTTATAAGTACGATAGAAATTAATAAATTAAGTTTTAATAAAATGTAGATATTAACTTAACTAAAACATATACAAGGTGGTGCAAAATTAATCATCCAATTTTGATTTTGAATAACTTTTACTACCTAAAAAAAATTTTTTTTGAGTGGTAGAAATCTTTATTTTTTATTTGTTAATTGGAAAATATAATATCCAGGAAATGCTTCCTTCACAATATCCATTGTGGTTCCTGTTGTGTGTGCGGTTGCACCGTCTTGTTGAAACCACATGGTCATGGCCGTGTAGCGTTCGCCAGTAACAGTAACCCTATTGCCGATGGCGTCCTAAAAAATAAGGTCCTATCACTCCTCCTCCCATGATTTTCGATGAAAATCGTCCACTTCGTTGAGGATGGCTCTACAGTAATTCACATGCGACTAATGGTCAGCAGACATTAACTGATGTACATTTGTAAGTCTTTTTGGTAAAATTCGCTGCGATTTCTCGACAGAATGAGCACCACCAGTCTGTTCGAGTCGAGCAGTAATGTTTGTCCATTTGGCGCGACACGATTAGGAAACGACGACGAAATTCACGCTGTACTAACACCACCGACCGATTATTGTTAACAAAAAATCGACACAATTATTCCACGCTCTTGCGGAGTATAGCGCTCCATTGTTTGTCTATATTCTGCAGCTATCTAGTTCACAAATGTTAAATATGATTGACGTACGACATCATTTGCAAAAGTTATAATATCTTCCGATATGTTAATTTTGCGCCACCTTGTACTCACAGCTTATTTCGTGTGAGAATATTTTTACTTATTGAAAAAAAAAAAACAATGCAATTTAACAAATTCTCTTGCATTTTATTCTTTGTTCTCTTCGTGTAACAAGACAAAAACAAAATTCAAAAATATTATTTCTTCTTTTTTCAACAACCAAACCACTTGCAAAATCGACGTCACAGCTTATTTCGTGTGTTTGAATTAACCGTTATTTGAGAGTAATGTATGACTTCTATGCTGCTAGAAATTATATCAGTTATTATTTTGGTGACTATCAGGATGTGTCGACGCACTTCAATTGAAAGGCGTTAAATCGTGATTAAACACTTTAAAGAGGGCAAAACCCAAAAGGAAATCTCTGAAATTGTTGATATGAGCCCTTCAACAGTCCAATATATTATACAGCGCTCCGTACGCGAGAAACGCTTTGCAGATAAGGGCAGAAATGCTCCTAATTAGATATTTAATGAAGCTGATGGAAAGTGGATTGTAAGAAAAGTTAAGCAGAATCCAAAAATAAGTGCACCCTATTTAGCTGCGGAAGCGGAAAAATACATTGGAAAAAAGAGCAACCCTGAAACCATCCGCATAATTCTTCGGATTTTCACGGTCGAACGGCTCGAAATAAGCCTTTTATAAACGCAAAGAATAAAATGGCTAGAATATAGTTCGCAACGGTGCACCTTGGAAAGCCAGACTCGTTCTGAGGTACCGTTATTTTCTCTGATGGGAGTAAATATAACCTTTTTGGGTCTGATGGAAAGGTTTGCGTGTGGAGGAAATCAAATACGGAGTTCCGACCTCAAAATTTACGTGGTACTGTAAAGCATGGCGGTGATCATGTGATGGTTTGGGGGTGCATGTCGGCATCAGGAGTTGGAAGTTTGCACTTTATTGAAGGGATTATGGACAAAATTCAATACCTAAATATGTTGAAGACAAATTTACTTCAGAGTGCGGAAAAATTGGGCATAAGAGAGAATTTAAGCTTCTATCAAGACAACGACCCAAAGAAAAAGTCGGGTGTTGTCCAAACATGGTTGATTTGGAATTGTCCACATGTGCTCTAAACGAAACCCCAATCACCAGACATTAATGTAATTGAAAATTTATGGCATCTGCTTGAAACAAAAATCAAATTTACTTGTTGCTTCTGCTTATTACTGGATCATGATAATTACTTAAATTTATATATCATGTGTATAGTTTTTTTTTTATTTTTTTTTTTGGCTGGGGAGCCATTTGGTAGGGTTTGTAGATAAGTGAAATTATCAATGAATTTTATATTGTATATATATATATATATTTAAGATTTGTATAAGTAGAATTTTAAGTCTTATTCAGGATTATTATTGCTATGTAATACGTGTTTTTTGGCCTGGATGGCTTTGTATTACTATATGGATTAAATAAATAAATAAATAAATTTTATAACATATCCAACGCAAAAGAGGCCCTAAAAACTGAATGGTATAAGATTTCTTCGGATTACACGAAAAAATTGGTTTCTTCGATGAATTCTCGTTTAAGTGTGTGCACCAAATATATGTTCACCATTTCATTTTTTTTAAATAAGAATTGTTAAGTTTAGTATATACACGAAATAAGCTGTGACTTCCATTTTTATGAATTTTTGTTTGTGTTATATTTATTCTTTTTTGAAAGATTTTTCAAATATTGTTTTTGTCTTGTTACACGAAGAAGAGAAAAAAGAATAAAATGTTGTTTGTTGTTGTTTTTATGTGTTTACAATCAGCTGTTTCTGTGAACTTGCAAATTGCTGCTCGTTCACTATTTTGGATATATATGTGTTTTACTGGGAAAGTAAGTCCGAGTTCACACTAGGCAACTTTTGTTGCGCAATTCTTGAGTTTGTAGGAGGGAGGGGAAAGAAGAGTGGTAATTGGTACGGAGTTGCTTGTACTCGGCAACTCGTTTTGTTCTGCAATTCGTAATTATAAACACGAAGTTATTATTTGACATTTCTTTTTATTCTTTTCTTCGCTGTGAAAAATTATTATTATTATTTCATTTATTTTATTATTTTTTTTATTATTTCATTTTTCTTTGACTTCCATTTTTTCAAACAAAAATGATTTTTCACATTGAACCAATAATAAATTCTTTTTACACAAACTAAATAAAAGAAACTGTCAAAAATGTAAGAATTTGAAAGCAAAAGAAAACAAAAAGTTGCGGCAACAAATTTCTCTGTGTGAACATTAAGGCAACTTTAAAAGAGAATGGCAAAAAATTGCCGCAACAAAAATTGCCTTGTCTGAACCCAGACTAAGCGAACAGAGCTATTGTATATATTGTAGTGTATATAACAGAGAACTGTACATTTTTTACAAAAAAATGAAATTTTTTCTCAGAGAATTGATTGTTTCTCAATATAGAATAAGAACTTGTCAATTACAATTTATTTGCAAACTTAAATGCAAGTAAAAATATACATTTTAACAGTTAATAAATTGAATAAATTTAATTAGTTTCTTGATACCCTCAATTGGACTTAAAGTCCGTAGTTCTGCTGCAATGTCTGTACTCATGCCGGTCATGGGAAATTAACAGAATCTAATCTAAATCGAGATATGTATATGTAACCAGGCAAACTATATTTGCTCAAGTTTGTTTTTTTAAATCGCCTCACTATAAATTTGTTTAACCAATATTAAAGGTGTTAGGAAATATAATTTGTGTTTGGAATAAAGAACTTTCTTTTGTTTATTTATTTATCTACCAGTGTGTGTGTGCGTGTTGACACTAGTCACTTTTATAATAAGTGCAAAGGTGAAATATATTAAAATCATTTAAATAAAGGTTTCATTATTAGGCTGAATTTACTTACGCCTTGGCATATTTAAACATATTTTAATTTTGTATTAAGAAATGGTGGCTTCTTCTAAATTAAGTCAAGTTTTTACATACGAATCATGGGTTCATGCTGTATCTGGAGCTGCTGTATGTATCAGAAAATCATGAATGTTGTGTTTGATATTTTTTATTTATTATCAAATTAATTCTTTACAGGGTGGTTGTATAGCTATGTCTACGTTTTATCCTTTGGATACAGTACGTTCAAGATTACAACGTAAGTTTGTTTACCATTTACAAAACCTATACAATATATTTACTTATTTTTACTTATTGCACTAAAATTATAAACGGTAATATCAGTATAATCCCATAAAAGGAATTTTTACACAATAATCATCAAAATGATAAGGATCTCATAAGCAATGTGAATTTACATTATAAATTTGTTTAAAAGATCAAAGTACAACATTGATATTGTATTGATTCTTTGATTGACATACTACTAAATGTGTTTGCAAAATTTTTAAATATTAATTATTTCTTATCAATTTTCGATTTCGTATAGTTGAAGATCCTGAAAAAAATGGAGAAGCTCGAAGTACCATGAAAGTTATAAAGGAAATCGTTTTAGGTGAAGGTTTCCAATCCTTATATCGTGGTCTTGGTCCAGTTTTGCAAAGTTTATGTATTTCTAACTTTGTTTATTTCTACACATTTCACAGTTTAAAAGCATTAGCAAGTGGCGGTGATAAGAAACAGCAAAGTGCCCCCAAAGATTTAATGCTGGGAGCCATAGCTGGTGTCATTAATGTTTTTAGTACCACTCCATTTTGGGTGGTCAACACCAGATGTCGAATGCGTAATGTTGCTAGTACTTCAGATGAAGTTAATAAATATTACAAAAGTCTTATAACTGGTCTGCAGTATGTAGCAAAAACAGAAGGAATTAAAGGTTTATGGTCTGGCACAATTCCTTCATTGATTTTAGTCTCGAATCCATCATTGCAATTTATGATGTACGAAATGTTAAAACGTAATATAATGAAATACACTCGAGGTACCGATATTTCAAGTTTGGGCTATTTTTTGATTGGTGCTGCCGCCAAGGCATTTGCCACAGTTCTAACGTATCCCTTGCAGTTGGTTCAAACTAAACAAAGACATCGCACAAAGCAGCAAACTGAGCCATCTACCTCAAACCAAGTTCGAGAAATGGGTATGATAGAAATGATGTTGGATATTTTTAAGAATCAAGGTTTTCGAGGACTCTTCCGTGGTATGGAAGCTAAAATTTTACAAACCGTTTTAACTGCCGCTTTAATGTTTATGGCTTATGAAAAAATCAACAATACCGTTACTATGCTTCTAAAAAAGTCACCCAGTAAAGTGAATTAGAAAATTCTGAAATACACGAACATGTATATTTGATATTTAATTTAAATTTTTGTAGTCATATACTTACATATATTATAAGGTTGCGGTTGGAGGCTGTTGTTTCAAAACTACATAGATTTAGCTTAGTAATAATCTTAATTCAAACCATATTCCATAAATGTTGTAGTAATCATTCCTATCAAAACCAAAATATAATATTTCATTGCTTTATTTAAAAATTTTCAATAAAAATATACAGATTAGAAGAGAACGATCTCAAATATTTTTTTGTTTATTTCCAAATTTATCTTTTCGATTTCCAAATCACACAAATACTTTACTATGGTAAACCACGGTTAAATAATTAAACTTATAGTTCTAATTCAAAGAATGTTTTGTTCTTTAGCGATATCATAAACTATTTGATTTCGTACTCCGATATACAAATATTTCTTTGTTGGAACGTTGGAATATTTGCCAGAAACCAGTAAAATAATGCATCTATACTTCTTTACCAAAAAATATTCTTAACTGAATAGTGGTTTTATTAAAACGAAATTTCTAGAATAGGCTCTAAAGTACAAAATTAACTTTTAAAGTAAAAAAATTACATAACTTTTCAATTTTTATTTACATCATTTACAGTTTCTTCAGGAATTATAATTTCGTCATCTGAGGATTTGTCTGTTTGTTGTGTAGCTTCCTTGTCCTCGGAATTTTCTTTCTTCTCACATTTATCATTCGATTTTTTGTCCTCCTTAACATGTTCCTGATTACCTCTAGCCAATTCGATTAAATTGTATTTTTTCATTGCCAAATAATCTTCTACTACAGTAAGGCAACACAATCCCTTAATTACCTCTACTACCAAGGATTTTTTAGCATGTTTCAAATCTACTTTATTATTAATATTCTTGGCATGTATTAAGTCTGCTAATTCCCGTATTAATTGATCACGGTTTAAATCATTATTAAATCTTTTGTTGTAAACTATGGAAAAAGTTGTCGCTTCTTTGAGAAAATACTTGTCACACAATAGGCCAGCACTGTTGACAATATCTTTATTATTTGCTTTACAAACAGCATCTATGGGTACTAAACGCAATAAATAACGTGTCTTCTGTTTTTTTGTTTCTGCTATATCCTTTGCTATATGACCAGCAATCGTTATAGGATCATCGAGTGTTGTCTTAATGAAAACACAATTTGTTGCACCAGTATCGACCACCTGAAAACGGCGTTTGATGACGGCATCTTTTGATTTTTGTTTTGATGCGTTGATTTGCTTTTCTAGTTCATCAGCTATATCATCATTTGATGGTTCTGTTAAGTCTTCTTTATGATCTGTTTCTTTGTCAATGGCTACTGGTGGTTGATTTTCTTCAGAATGGCCATACAATTCATTAGCATATTCATTGAGTATGTTATAGCATTCACGGACACAATCTTTTTCATTGAAATTACAAGTGGCCAGAAAACCCTTTTGACCGACCTCTAGATAATGTTTTCTAGTTGACTGATAATGAGTTTTCTTATACTGAAATTTTTGTTTTTTCGACGGTGGAGCACTCATGTTTACAATTTTATTAAACTGATTTTGAAAAAATGTGTTTATTTCTAAACATCTGTTGCAGCCCAGTGATGCCACATTTCTTTAATCTCATAGTAGTGAAGTTGGTTGCAGTTGATGTGGTAATTATATCACGAAGTTGGTTGCAAATTATGTACAAAAGCGCATCAGTGGGGAATTAAAAATTCTTGGCATTTCATTTTATTTCGAACCGGCGAAGCGGGAGCATGTGATTAAAGTTGTAAGGAAAATAAAACCAAAATGGCGTAACAAACTCTTTGCAATTGTACAGTCCCTGATCAAAGAAATATTTAATCTTCAAGCATCCATGCTCAAATAAAGTTAAATGCTTCTAAAACTAGGATAAAGGTAATTTATAACAATTAAATAAGTTGAAATCGATAGTATTTTGCATAAGCACGATGTATCTCCAGGGTCATAGATATATCTATGCTTTGGTCGCAATTTTTGACGTGCAAGATTATAATTAATGTTCATTTGCATCGTTAGGTGATACAGAAGCATTTGCACCTACTATCACCATGGATTTACGAGAACAGGACAATTAAATTCTCAGACGACCACCTATTTAAAACCTTTAAGGCCTAGTTAACCACACGTAACCAAACGTCGGCTGTTTTTTTTTTTTCCCCTGTTAGATGAAAAGCATTTAGAGCAGTTACCGAACTCAACCGTCATGTAACCGGAACGTCCCAAAATAGTTTTTTTTTTCCCTCATACGTTTGTACGTATCATTTGTGTACAGCTGGAGCCAAATCACCGCATTCGTTATCGAAATAATTTTTTAATTTCCCAAAATAAAATGAGAATAATTTTTCTTTTTCACAGTTGAAGAATTATGACCTCTGATTAAAAGAAAAGGAATCGTGGTCGAGCGTTTGTCCGCCTTCAAATAATCCAAAATGTGGAATTCCGATTGATTTTACACGATATCGATTGCGGTGATTTGGCCCTAGATAAAGTTTGGTTAATTTTACACAGTAACGTGGTGGTTCCTTTTTACGTTCTATAATTGCACTAAATGCCAAATGTTGCCTACACACGAGGCAACCGGTTGAAGCAATGGTTGTGGCAACTATGATATACACGTAGCAACGGTTGCCTCAACCAACGAAAAATATCAAAACTTTTTGAAAACTTTTTGATATTTTTTTGGCTAATTGAGGCAACCGTTGCTACATGTGTATCATTGTTGCTACAACCATTGCTTCAACCGGTTGCCTCGTGTGTAGCTAGCATTACATTTACGTTACAGATACATTTTAACAACGTGTGGCTAACTAGGCCTTTATTAAAACCCTAACGTTTAAATTGTATCTATTATATGTTATAAACTTATCTTACAATTTCTTGGATTTTTAATTTTAGGTTGATTGAAAATGTATTTGTATAATTTAACACTACAAAAAGCCACTGGGATTACTCATGCTGTGCATGGAAACTTTTCGGGCAGTAAACAGCAAGAAGTGTTAATTTCACGTGGCAAATCATTAGAACTTGTGAGACCCGATTCTAATACCGGTAAAGTACATACAGTACTGTCAACTGAAGTATTTGGCTGTATCAGATCGTTAATGTCATTTCGTTTAACTGGTGGCACAAAAGGTAAGTTCCATCTCTTAGTGCTCTAGGCAAACTAGAATTAAGCATTAATCCCTATGGAAATTTGAGGTTTAGCTCTTAAATTTTGATGTCTTTATTAAGACTAAATGCTAGAAAATCTAATAAATCTTGGCGTCGCATTTGATATGATCCGCTATATCATATTGAACTGAAACTTCGAGATACATTATTAAATTTTAACCAAATTTTTTTTTCCAATGGTTAGGAGCAGGAAATAATTTTTTTTAAAACTATTTTATAATAATTTATTAGATTATATTGTTGTGGGGTCTGATTCTGGACGTATAGTTATTTTGGAACATAACCCATCGAAGAACTGTTTGGATAAGGTCCACCAAGAAACTTTTGGTAAATCAGGATGTCGTCGTATAGTGCCTGGTCAATATTTGGCAATAGATCCCAAAGGCCGTGCCGTTATGGTTGGTGCTGTGGAAAAACAAAAATTAGCCTACATCCTTAATAGAGATGCCCAAGCCCGACTTACTATATCATCTCCTCTGGAAGCTCACAAATCTAATACTTTTACATATCATATGGTCGGAGTAGATGTGGGTTTTGATAATCCTATGTTTGCTTGTTTGGAAATTGATTATGAGGAAGCAGATAATGATCCAACAGGTAAGATATTCTGCATAATTTAGTTTCATACCTATTTTATTTGGCTTTACTCCTGTAGTGGTTAGAGTTTATACTTTTGTGTTAAGAAGCTTTTCAGTGCATTAACTATACTTCAAATAAATACGCTTCCCAATATTGGTAGCAAACACAGCCCTTACAAATCTTGCTGATGTGGAATTCGAGCATTTATATAATATATTCTAGGGATCAAAGTTAGAAATCTTAATTATTTCGTTATATAATTGTGTTTAGAACATTTTTGTTTCATTAGTAGAGAAACTAATTATTTTAGATTCAAAGGGGGGTAAAAAAAATCTATTTCACAATACAATCACATAAACAGAGCAAGAAAAAAACGGTGTGAGTTATGAGTGTATTGGTGCAATAAAATTACTGCAGTGGGGTTATTATGTAAGTCGATTCGAAACGAAAATATTTTCGAAAGGAATTTCCTTTCGAAAATTGAAATGGAAATAATAGTTTTTTTTTTTTAATTATATATTCTTCCTTTATTTACATATTTTAACAAATTTGATATTTACATATGAGATCTTATCTTTACATAGATATTTCAACAAATAATATATAGGATCTAAAGACATTAAATAGTTTTTATTTTATTTTTTAATGATTTTTAAAGGAAAATGGGAGGGAAAAAACCTTTATATGATTTAATAAATTCAAATACTATCTGAAAATATTTATATGCTTATAGAAGGTTTATTAGAAATAATAGACCTCTATAAGCATATAATTTTCAATTTGGTGATTTCTTTTTAATTTTACGTTACTTCTCTACATTCTCTTATCAGTGGGTAAGAGGAATTTTCAATTTTGGCAAAATAATTGTTAATCCTTGTTATGAAATCGATAATTTGTTCATAACCTGTTTCTTCATGAAGAAGATTTGTAGGATACCTCCAGGGCTTTTTATCATTTTAAGACATTTGTTTTGTATAATTTGTAAGCGTTTTAGGTGGCAGTTGGCAGCGTCACTCCAAATAGGACACGCGTATGTTAATATTGGCCTTATAACACTTTTGAATAGGAGATTTTTGTTTTTGGGGTTTAGAAATGACCTATTTAGAAGTGGCCATAATGCTTTAAATGATTTTATAGCTTTTTGGCACGTAGCCATAATATGTTGTTTAAAAGTAAGCTTTTTGTCCAAGACAACTCCGAGATATTCGACATGATTAACTACATTTATGGTATTATTTCCAATATGAAGATGACGTCTTGGCAATCTTTTGGGAGATTTGTTGAACGGAAAAAATAATTGCTTGGGTCTTGTTTGGATTAATTTTGATTTTCCATTTGTGAAAATATTTACTGCAATTTACAAGTCCCTTTTCCATTTTCTTCAGGAGTGCACATGTAAGTTTGTTTGAAGAAATTAACGCAGTATCATCTGCGTAGTAAGCAATTTTCATATATTTCGGGACTTTGAAATCGGATGTATATATCGAGTAAAGCAATGGCGACAAGACTGATCCTTGAGGTAACCCTGTGGTAATGGTTTTTGGAGATGATGTTTCATTATTAATCGCAACTTTAAAGCTTCTGCCGTGAATGAAATCTGAAATAAGTTTGCATAAATATTTTGGTACATTAGCATCAAGAAGTTTAAATACTAGGCCATTATGCCAAACGGTGTCAAACGCTTTTTCGATATCCAACAATATTAGACCCGTTGAACGTTTATTGTTTTTATTGCTGATTATTTGATTTTTAATTCTGTTTATTTGGTGAGTAGTGCTATGCCCTTTTTTAAATCCAAATTGTTCTTTAGCAACAATAGAATTGGTCGTTACAAATTCACTAAGACGAGAATGTAGTATTTTTTCAAATATTTTACCTAAGTTACTTAATAAACTAATAGGTCTATAGCTATTTGGGTTATTTTTTGGCTTACTAGATTTGTTGATAGCTATAACCTTAGCGTTTTTGAAATGGTTTGGGAAATAGTTGAGTTTGATGCAGCTGTTAAATAATATAACCAGTAATTTTAGAGCTTTGAGTGGTAGTTTCTTTATGAGCAGGTTGGGAACATTGTCAAAACCAGGAGATTTTGAGGGTTTTATTAATGAGACAATATTCATTACTTCTTCTAGAGATGTATAAATTGCTGACTCAGAACTGGGATTTTCCTTCTTAAAATTATTTACTGTTGTATTTATTACTATATCCGCTGAGTGGCTGTAATTCGAAGTGAGGTTATTTGCTTTGACAAATGTATTTGCCTTGTATTTCTTTTACTTTCTGGTAATGTGTAATTATTTTGTTGGGTTATTTTAGGTGTAGACGCATCCCTTGCTTTGAAAACTACATTTATAAATTTTTGTATTTCCTGATCAATTACTACCTTTGTATTGTATATATCCGAATTTAACGTGATTTTATTTTCTAAAAAATTCATATAAATGTTCCAGTTGGTTGCACTATAATCATAATAGTTGAGGTCAACCTGCGAGGCCACTGATCTTTTAAGTGTACACATAATGGGGCGATGGTCTGATGGTATTTCGTAATCCATTGTCTTTACGTCTATATTTAAAGCGGTATTGCTTAAAATAATATCGACTGTGGATGCTTCGCGATTGTGTTGATGGGGGAATAGGGTTGGACTATTAGGATAGTGTATAAAAAAATTGCTTGATTGCTGTAGATTGTTGAGTGCTATTCCTGCAGTATTATTTGAACGGCAATTCCAAGAGCAATGTTTGGCATTTAGGTCACCAAAAACTATGTATTCTTTGGTGGAAGGTGTTAGGTTCAAGATATCAGCACAGAAGTTATGGGTATATCTTGGTGAATATAACGAAGATACAACAATAGGTCTATTATTTATAATAACTTCAATTGATATGTTTTCGATTGATGAAGTGTTTGATATAAAGAGGTTTTTATGAGCGACAGATTTATGAATTAACAGAGCTACTCCTCCTCCTCTAGCATCTGTTCTGTCACTTCTATATAAATAATAATTTTTAAAAAAGGGTCTATGATTTTCTGAAAAAAATGTTTCATTCAAAGACGCTATTTTAATATTTTCTCTTTCAATTAGTATTTCAAATTGTTTTAATTTAGAAAAGTTTGAAATGCCATTAGCATTCAAGTGAAGCATTTTGAATTCGTTTAAATTATTAGTATAATCCATGGGCGTATTTTACCATTGACATTACAACTTTGATTTGTTGTACTTTTGAAGTGCACCTATGCAAATCATCCATAGCTGTAGTGAAAATATCAAAAAGCTCATCAATGCTAAATAAATCGTTGTTTGTTTTCAGCTGGTTAGCATATGTAGCTTTGCTGTTATTATTGATGTTACTGTTACAATTTGTGTTGTTGTTTCTTAAATTAGGAAAATCTCCCACATTAAATTGAAATGAGTTATTTTGTAGTTGTCTGCTTTTATTCGGACTTTTAGAAGTAACTCTTGTTCTAGTTTCCAAATAGAGAGAACGTAACGGACAGTTGATATCGTTTGCAGAGTGATCAGTTCTCTCTTTTCCTTGTTTTTTTGCAATTAAAGCATGTAAAAACAGCTGGTCTTTTTTCATTTGTGTTAAACGGACACACACTTGTATAATGTTGTTCTGCACATATCATACATGCAGCACTTCGATGGTAATGTTCACCGCCATGGCCACAGCCTAACACAGTCGTGACAACTTGACAGCTGTCAAAAAAGTAAACACGAACCGTATGGCTTTGTTTACCTTTTTTTTCTTAGAATTGCTCTAACAAATTTGAGAAAGAGATTAAAAAATAAAATATACAAAATATAATGTGTGCAAGTGAACAGCTACACATGTTTGTAACCAGCATAAAAAAACAATAATAATTAAAAAAATAGTGAGTATTTGCTATTGATAAACATTTAAAAAACATTCATAATATCGAATTATCTGTTTTCATATAAAAATATGTATAAAAGGTGTATATTAAAACCCATAGCTTGTGATTTGTTTTACGTAAGACAATTAGATTCAAGACTACTCAAGCCAGGGCCGAAGGAAAAGCAAATATTACTATTGCTGGCACAACAAAAGGCGGCCAAGAAGGAAGAAGCAAAACAACGATGATGAACAATATGAAGATGCTGGATAATGTAGCCGGCATGCTTGATGGTGAAGATTCGAAATTTTTGCAATTGAAAAGAGGCAAAAACAACGAAACATGCTGCTGGTGATGAAAGTAAACATGATATTAAGAATTGTTTCCGTTTTGTGTTTGCCAATGATAAAAAGCTTCACATGACTCTTTTCACAATATGTACGTCACGTTAATCATTTAATCAACGCCAAAAACAACAATTTCAACTTGGAATGTATAACTTGTTTGTGGGCTTTGAAGATAAAAAATGTTTATGTAGATGCAGAGAAAGAAAATGAATTGAAACAAAAGTTGGAGGCTCATCGTCAACGTTTGTTGAGTTTATCGAAAAAGGAACGCAAACAACATAAAAAGTTGGCTGAGTTAAAATAGGAGTTGGATGAGACAAAAGCCAATTCTAAGGTTTTGAGTGACATTTTGGAGGGTTTTGCTGATGCTTGTAAAAATTTGTTTTAAGACAATTGCATACAATACTACTCAACCCAGGGCCGAAAGGAAGTAATCACAAATTACTATAGCTAAGCTAACCATTGGTCCAGTTGCTGGTGACGAAACTTTTTGCAAGTTGAATTGTGGTATTGTATTATTGTTTTTGATTATGACTTGCATGTAGAGTTCGTGTAATGCTTCTCATCCTAATTTGTCTGGTAATATTCACATCACATTGGGTACTATACCGTTAGCTTCATACATAAAACATTAATTTTCTTTTTTATTTCTGTAAGTAGACGGACTTGTACACATTGGAATGAAGTTAATGGAGGATTTAATTTTGATAAAAGTAAACAATAGAAGCAACAAAATCAATACGAATAGAAAAAATGTAAGTTGGTGCAATTGGCGGTATGGTCAGAGTGGAATTGTTTTAATTTAATAAAATATGTGAATTATATTTTCAACAGCTCGAAAGCAAATAAATCTTAGTAGGAGAGAACGACCAACCATTAGCAGAAATGGTAGCGCAACCTACATATTCCACAAAAGCCCATCAATCCTTAAACAAATTTTAATATATAAGAGAAGTATGAAATAAAAAATGTATTTGTAGATTTCCGCCGTTTTTAAACATGATGTCCCCAAAATGATGACAATGTATGCTCAATTTATGAAAAGTAATATATAGATCGCTTAAAACGCGTAAAAAGTCGAAATTAAAGCCAAAACTACAAATGGCTAAAGTTAAACCTCTAACTACAACATTAGTTCCTTTTGATTGCTTTAATTTTAAACTAGCATTTAATGTAAATTTTTAATTATCTCTGCATCTATGCAAAAATAAAACGAAACTACGGGCATTTATTTCAAAACTAAAACAAAATGGTTTATTTGAAAAACTTTTTTGATACTTTAACATAATGAAATGTATATATTTTTTTGCATTTTTCGATCTAACTACACAACATAGATTAAAACATAAAAAAAATTTTTTCAACTGACGTAAAGCACATTTATCAGCAGTACATTTGGCAATCCGATATTTTCTACCGAAAAACTTATACGGTAACACGAACACGTCGGCCATCAGTTAATTTTTCGGGTTTGCTGAAAATTAAAAATTTGATCCCATGTACAAGTTAAATGTTAAAGCATAAAAAATAACATAAATTTGGCAGTTTCAGATTCTTATCCAAGTAGTTCCCTTATTTGTAATTTTGGCACCGAATTGCTAAATTGTTCAATTTCAATACGCATCATATTATAGTAAACCAACCACACAGCGTCTAAAGACATATTCGAGTCTAAAAATATCGCACCTGCAACAGACTCGAAAACATCACCTAATTGATGCCTTTGGTATTTCAACGTCTTCATAATATTAACCTCTTCGTTTACACTATAACCATTTTTCGTATGAATACGCACAAAACGATCAATAGTTTCGTTACGACCTGAGACAAGTGTCTAAAATATTTGCGGTTTTCATGCCTTACAGCTAATTACGCAAATACGGTATTAACTAAAGCAGATCTCAAATCGGTTAAGGCTCCAGGTGAATGCTGCCTAGGGTCTTCATACAAAAGCCTTATCAAATAATCCAATACAGCATCACCCAGAATTCTAAACACAATCTATTGGGAGTATGGGGCATAAATAATGGCTTGCAACAAGTACGATCTTCCGCGGAATTTACATTTCAAAGCTTGTTCAAATTTCGTATAACCCAGCGCTTCTACACCATTGGGTGTATAGTGTAGCAGTGGAGATTTGAACGAAGTCTAAGAGCCATAAACAGTAACAATAGTCAGGAAAAGTACTACTAGGTTCACTAGCTTCTTTAGCATCATATGCTATACTCCAAATAAGGTTTCAACGCAATCAGCAACAGATTTATCTAAACGAGAAATAAAAATTAGTTTTATTTATTTCCAATATATTTTATTTATATTTCGAGTTTTAATGAACTTACCTGGAATACTATATTTTTTCTATAAATTTATTTACTGTAATGTGTTATGTTAAACACACTCACTTTAATTACATTATTATTTTGTCAGCAAATATTAGTTATAATGTAAATCTTATTTAACACACTTATTTCAATTTATAATACAATTAACTGCAATAAGAACGCGTTAATTTGTCCACAGAAATTTCAATTTGTGACAATGAATAAGCAGAAATAAATAAAAAAAAATATACAACGTGTATAAGGGTGACAGCATATTATATTAATATAGTTGTTTCCTCTGAAAGTGGTTGTAAAAATATTATGAAAATTTCTGTAATTCACAAAGAAAAATGTAGATGTCGCTAGTGTGTGTCTGGACTGGTTGGACGGTGGCCATGGCCATACATCAAGCAGTTCCAGCATTGAGTTGGTTTGTTCTTGGATTTCGTTTTGTATTTTTTCCAAGAAATTATAATGTTAGAAATTGTTCGTACATTTTTTAAAGCAGTTGGATTAAAATTTTTACGAACAAATTGAACTTTATAAACTGCATTATTGTTTGAACTGAATTTGGTGACTATTTCAGTTACGGAAGAGGGGGATAGGTTGTAGTTTTTTAGCTCCTTGGAGATTTCCTCAGAGCTTATGCGGGGTAAACCGTGTAAAAAGGTGGTGTATAACCTATTTTCTTTGGAGCCATAAGAATGAAACTCCATCTTATTCTCTTTAAGTATTTGCTTGTAGCATTCGCACATTTTATTACTAGGAGCAAAAATTTTGGTACCAATTGAAGTACGTTTGAAAATGCAATCCTTACCAAGCAGCTTTTGTAATTCTGTAAATGAAGCGTTAGCTTCTACAACAATCGGTGGAGGTTTGTGTTCCTTAACATCGTTAATATTTGATACGGGAGTTACGTCCATATCATTGAGGCCAGCAAGCAGGCTAAATCTGTTGCTTGAAGTTGACGCCATGTTCGGGTTAACAAAACCCGTGTTGTGAAACAGGGTTTCACAAGTATAGACTTGTGAGTAATAATAATAACCATAATAATAATAATACTAATATTAATAATCATATTAACAATAATAATAATAATAATAATAATGATAATAATATTAATAGTAATAACAACAATAATAATAATAATTATAATAGCAATATATTATAAGAATAGAATAACATAAAATAATATAGTGGTAGAATAAGTATGGTATAAATAAATAATATAATAATTTACAGACACTTTTTCTTGAGTGTAAGTGATCAGTCAAACAAACGTATGTCAGTCGCGACTTTGCGTAAAACAATTCGTCATTGTGACGCCCGTATTACCATGCACTATGTATGTTTGTCTTGCGGTTCATTTAACTCTATTTCCCATATGCTGAGTCGTTACTTTTTTTATGAACGTTCTGCATTGCGGTAGAGTAAAGGTTCGGTCACATTAGGCAAACGTTTGCTCAAATAAGCGTAACCACTAAATAATGTATAATTTTCCTTGTATAATTTTCATTAAGTTATACAATATATGATATAGAATATAGTTAAATATATTAATATAATAAAACATAACTTAATTTTATCTTTTATATATCATGTAAGATTGAATAAAACTTTCATAAAATTAGGGGTTACGTTTATTTGGTCAAATATTTGCGTAGTCTGAACGCACCTTAATGCAATATTGTTTCCGCATATTCAGTTGCAATTTTTATACCCTATACCACTATGTGGTTTGGGTATAATGACTTTGTGCTGCTGTTTGTAACAACCAAAAATATTTGACCTAGACCCATCTTTAATTATACCGATCGAATCAGAATCATTTTTTGAGTTGATTTAACAATGTCCGTCCGTCCGTCCGTCCGTCTGTGTGTCCATGTAAAGCTTGTAATCAAACTGCAGGTCGCAAATATGAATATATTTTGATGAAATTTGGTATATAAGCTTTTATCGGCCATGGGATGAACGCTATTGAAATTGGTGAGAATCGGTCCATGTTCAGACCTAGCCCCCATACAAATTACCCCTATGAAATCGACATAAATTTCCATAAGATCCAAATTGTCATATAGATCTTACTCAAATTGGGTTTATATGCGTTCATTACATCCATTAATGAGTAGTCCAAAAATGATCCCTTTGGCCCCATATAGGGCTGCTTCCCGATCTTCACTTAAATCTATTAAAAAACAAAAATATTGCACTGATTCTTCTCAGATTTGGTTTGTATATATTTTTGCAAAATACAAGAGACTTTTCCAAACATGATCAGGATCGGTCCATTTTTGGACCTAGTCCCCATATAGATATAGCATCCGATATCAACTTTTTCATATCTGCAGCCAAAAAAATTAATAAAAATCCCACTCAAATTTGGTTTTTGCTTATTTTCTATGTCCAGTTAGTTGGGCCTAAGAGATAGGGTTTCTAAACGCATGGTATAGGGTATCGTATAGTCGGTCTAGACCGACTATAATTTTCTTACTTGTTTGTAAATGACATACTTCGTTTTTTTTATTGAATCATTTCGAATAAAGTGTGCCATGAACATGAAACTGGTCATTGTTTTTTTTTTTTTTTTGTATTTTTATTTGTACTATATTATTACTGTTACTTTATTCTTTGTATGTTTGTTTAATTGTTTTTTTTTTTTGTATTTTTATTTGTACTATATTATTACTGTTACTTTATTTTTTGTATGTTTGTTTAATTGTTTTTTTTCGTATTTTTATTTGTACTATATTATTACTGTTACTTTATTTTCTTGTTTGTTTGTATGTTTGTTTATTTTTTTTTTTCAATTAATTTCATTTTCATAAGTTAATCTTAAGATTTTTGTATAAATAAAGTATAGACAGTGCATAAAGCAGCAGATGAAAACCAGAGGCCGCACTGTCTGGTACGGAATCTGGGTTGGTTTGTTCTTTTCTTTTTCTCCACAGCTACATTGACGCCGTTTGGGCGTCGATTGACAGCGCTAAAACAGAATAGGCAAAGCCGCGGAAGTTTTGTCATCTTATTCACAAGCTTCCTTTTTGATGAAGACTTGGCCCCTCGGGCCATCGCAAAATTTTTATTCCTGTTTTAAGCTGGATTGTCTGCCACGTGAGTTCAAGTGAGATCAAGAATAGGCAGTTGCAAAAACAAAAATATACACTTGTTTTTAATTTTAATAGTTGTACTCTAAGCGCTTTTATTTTTTACACAACTGTTCGTAAAGAGAGTTAGATTCGAACTGAAATGGAAATAATAGTACGAAAGCGTGCTACAAAGTATAATTTGTACGAACTAGGCTAAATGCATAACAACTCTAAATTGAAAAAATATGCTGAAAGCATAAAAATTCTTTAATTACTAGATGTTTACACATCTCCCCTGTGATGGGACTCACATAGTTTTTTTTTAATCTGCGTAACTAACATGTATAATTGATATATTTAATTTTTGAAATATGTATGTACTAGGCCGGAAAAATAAGTTTAGAATTTTTTTTTTTTTTTTTTTTTTTTTTTACAAAATTTTGATTTTTAGTATCCACTTATTAGACATGTCAGTATAAATATAGTACAAAATTTTGATTTGTAGTATCTATGAGTTATTATTAGTTCGTTTTTCCGTTTATCAATTTAATAATTTATTCCGATTAATACTTTAACAATATTCTTTAAAATTTCCAATTTTGGTTACTTTTGCACTTATTAGACATGCCAGTGTTTGGGATAATATTTCACCTAATAATTGGCCTTGGCTAAGTGCTAAATTAATAGTTTACAAAGCCTCTGAACCATTGGTATTTGTATTAAAATTATAGCAAATACTTCACTGATATGTGGCTTACAAAATTACAAAATTACTTATTTAATTCAGTTCCGTTAGATTGCAACTATATATTTATTTTCATTTTTTTTATTTTTTTTATCTAACTATTGCACTTATTAGACATGTCAGTTTTTGGGATTATATTCCACCTAATTATTGTCTGTGGCTAAGTTCTAGATTGATGCTTGACAAAGCCTCTGAACCATTGGTATTTATGTTTAGATTATTTGCAAATACTTCACTGATATGTGACTTACAATTAAACAAAATATAGGTATATATATTGTTTTCAAAAAAGTAACTCCAAAACTTTATCTTATATTTTTAAAGGAGAAGCTGCTGAACGTACGCAACAAACACTGACATTCTATGAATTAGATTTAGGTCTTAATCATGTAGTACGCAAATATTCAGAACCCTTAGAAGAACATGCCAATTTCCTTATCTCAGTACCAGGTGGAAATGATGGTCCCTCGGGAGTACTAATTTGTTCTGAAAATTATTTGACGTACAAGAATTTGGGTGATCAACATGATATTCGTTGTCCTATACCACGTAGACGTAATGATTTAGATGATCCTGAACGTGGTATGATATTCATATGTTCGGCAACACATCGCACTAAAAGCATGTACTTCTTTTTGGTACAAACCGAACAGGGTGATATTTTCAAAGTCACCCTAGAGACTGATGATGATGTGGTTTCTGAAATAAAATTGAAATATTTTGATACTGTACCGCCGGCAGTATCAATGTGTGTTTTAAAGACAGGCTTTTTATTTGTGGCTTGTGAATTTGGAAATCAGTAAGTTTTGAAATTAAAAAAAAAAAAACAGAAAAGCACAGAGAATTATTTCGCAAAAAAAAAAATTTTTTTTTTTTGCTCATGTTTCCTTTTAGTTACCTCTACCAAATAGCTCATTTAGGTGACGATGACGATGAACCTGAGTTCAGTTCAGCTATGCCTTTAGAAGAGGGGGAGACTTTCTTCTTTGCACCGAGGCCACTAAAAAATTTAGTAATGGTAGATGAAATGCCTTCATTTTCGCCCATTATTTCTTCACAAGTTGCTGATTTGGCCAATGAAGATACACCGCAATTATACGTTTTATGCGGCAGAGGGCCTAGATCCTCTTTACGTGTTTTGCGTCATGGCTTAGAAGTGTCTGAAATGGCTGTATCTGAACTACCGGGTAATCCTAATGCTGTGTGGACAGTTAAAAAACGTGTAGATGGTAAGTTGATCTTTTTGATAATTAATAATTATTTGGCAATCTTATAATAACTCTGAAAATGTAAATAATTTAAAATGTTAAGTTTGTTAAATTTTAAATTATTTACATTTTATGCCTATATTTGTTTTGGTGTTGTTACTCCTTTATATCATATCACACTCTTCTTTTGAGACAATTTTTTTAATAAAAAACTGGTGATTTTGAATTTATCATACATCCAATCTCGTTAACTCTACAAAATACATCTGTGCAAAAAAGGAATCAAACACCAGTTCTTTTTATTATTTCAGGAGCTTGATCTCTTGTGTGCTGAAAAAAAGCCGAGTGGTTTTGAGATTTTCAAATATAAACCCTAAATTGAAACACGCACAAGAGTGTAGTGTTTTAAGAGTTTGCACACAAAACTTCAGTCTACTTCTTTATAAAAATATACATATATAGTAAATATGTATATTGATTGTACCCAGTCACTCAAATATAGGTAAGGCAACACTTTCGTAAACATAAATTAACATAAAACAGATGTAAGCTGCGTGAAAAAAAAAGATAAAATAAAGGAACAGATACTATTTGCAATACTAAAACTACATCTACTCAAAAGAAGCAATATTTGATGTTTTTCTCGACAACCAATGGAATGTTTTTGATTTAATATGATGTGATTTTATCATCCGTGTTTCAGATGAATTAATTTGATTAAAACTTTGATATCTGATTATTATCAAAAGCATTGAGCATTGGTTGTCAAATTCATATTACAAAGAAGGAACAGAATATCTTATTAAAATTGAATATCCTATTTTTTTTTTTTATTGTTTTTTCATAGATGAATTTGATGCGTATATCATTGTGTCATTCGTTAATGCTACGTTGGTTTTGAGTATTGGTGAAACTGTGGAGGAGGTAACCGATAGTGGTTTCCTGGGTACAACACCTACTTTATGTTGTGCATCTTTGGGCGAAGATGCTCTAGTACAAGTGTATCCTGATGGTATACGTCATATACGTTCCGATAAACGAGTCAATGAATGGCGAGCTCCGGGCAAAAAGTCAATAACTAAATGTGCCGTCAACCAGAGGCAAGTTGTTATTACTTTGTCAGGACGTGAATTGGTTTATTTTGAAATGGATGCTGTAAGTAGATCACAAAAATTTTCAAAAACACTAAAACCAAAAAGGAATAATTAAAGAAAAAACGTTGCGTCTTTTAAAATAGAATATTTCGAACAAATTTAACAAAAAAAAAAAAAAAAAAAAAAAAAAAAAAAAAAAAAAAAAACTAATTATTTCGTTTTTACTTGATTAACAATGATGACAAAAACACGTTAAAGAACACTCATGTTGAGACACTATGTGTCCTGCAGTGCTGAGTTACTTTAAAAGTTTAAAACGAATTTTAATAACGATTTTCAGAAAAGTAATGAGTATTTTGTTTTTATGTATTTCTAATTTAGACTGGTGAACTTAATGAATATACAGAACGTTCTGAAATGCCTGCAGAAATAATGTGCATGGCTTTGGGCACCGTACCTGAAGGTGAACAAAGATCATGGTTCTTAGCTGTTGGTTTATCCGACAATACTGTACGCATTATTTCCTTAGATCCAAATGACTGTCTTACACCTTGTTCTATGCAAGCTTTACCATCACCGGCTGAATCATTATGTTTGGTAGAAATGGGCCATACCGAAAGTTCAACAAATCCAAATGATGAACCTAATGAACGAACCACCAACGTTTCCTCAAAGGGAACGATATATTTGAATATTGGTTTAAGTAATGGTGTGTTATTGCGTACCGTATTGGATCCTGTATCTGGAGATTTGGCCGACACTCGTACACGTTATTTAGGGTCCCGGCCAGTTAAACTGTTTCGCATACGAATGCAGGGTTCAGAAGCTGTATTAGCCATGTCTAGTCGTTCTTGGCTTTCGTACTATTATCAAAATCGTTTCCATTTAACACCACTCTCTTACGAAACTTTAGAATACGCTTCCGGGTTTTCAAGCGAACAATGTAGCGAGGGCATTGTAGCGATTTCCACAAATACTTTACGTATTTTGGCTTTAGAAAAATTAGGAGCTGTCTTTAATCAAGTTTCCTTTGGCTTAGAATATACACCAAGGTCATTTGTCATACATCCCGATACCGGACGCATAATTATAGCAGAGACCGATCATAATGCATACACAGAAGATACAAAAAATGCGAGAAAACTGCAAATGGCTGAAGAAATGCGTATGGCAGCTGGCGATGAAGAACGAGAACTAGCTAATGAAATGGCGAATGCTTTTATAAATGAAGTTCTACCCGAAGACATTTTCTCTGCGCCAAAAGCTGGCGTTGGTCTTTGGGCGTCTCAAATAAGAGCTTTAGATCCTATACACGGCCAAACATTATTTAAAATACCATTAACACAAAATGAAGCTATAATGTCAATGGCTATTTTGAAGTTTTCCAATACACAAGATGGTCGGTATTATTTGGCTGTGGGTGTCGCTAAAGAACTAATGTTAAATCCCCGTATAACCAACGGTGGTTTTATAGACGTTTATAAAATTGATCCCACTTGCTCGCAACTGGATTTCTTACATCGTACCGAATTGGAAGAGGTACCTGGTGCTCTGTGTGGTTTCCAAGGACGTATTCTAGCCGGATGTGGTCGTATTTTGCGTATTTATGATTTGGGAAAGAAAAAACTTCTGCGTAAATGTGAAAATAAACATATACCATATCAAATTGTTAATATTCAGGCTATGGGTCATCGGGTTTATGCTTCAGATGTACAGGAATCTGTATTTTTTATACGTTATAAAAGGGCGGAAAATCAATTGATTATTTTTGCTGACGATACTCATCCTAGATGGGTTACGGCCACCACATTGTTGGACTATGACACCATAGCTATTGGAGATAAGTTCGGCAACATGAGTATACAACGTTTACCACATTCCGTAACCGATGATGTCGATGAAGATCCTACAGGGACAAAATCATTATGGGATCGTGGTCTGCTGTCGGGTGCTTCGCAGAAAGCTGAAAATATATCGACATTCCATGTGGGTGAGGTGATAATGTCCCTACAAAAGTCGACTCTAATACCTGGAGGTTCAGAGGCTATGATTTACACCACCCTCAGTGGCACTGTGGGTGCATTTGTACCCTTTACTAGTCGTGAAGATTTTGATTTCTTTCAACATCTCGAAATGCATATGCGTAATGAGAATCCTCCTCTATGTGGACGTGATCACCTAAGTTATCGTAGTGCATATTATCCAGTAAAAAATGTAATCGATGGCGACCTCTGCGAACAGTATCTATCAATTGATCCAACTAAACAAAAATCTATTGCTGGTGATATGTTCCGCACGCCAAATCAAGTTTGTAAGAAATTGGAAGATATCAGAACACGTTACGCTTTCTAAACATAGAAAAATTAATGAACCCACAAAATGGTAAGTTAATATGTCATATTAAAATAGGAAAGCTTATTGACTAAATAAAAAAAAATAGTTTCCAAAATCATACAAGAATACAGTGAGTTGCGTCAAATACTCATATTTCAAGACGTTACACATAATTCGTTTTTCAACGTTTGCTTCACAACATGAGGACAATAAAAAATGGAACAAATTTTCCATACAATTTTTTGATAGTTGACTTTTATTTTCTTGGTTGTGTACCTAACAAAAAAAAAATCTCAATATGATGACCGTATGATTTACCTTGGGACACCTATGAATTGACCATGATTAGTGTAAATCGTTAATAATCTGACCTCAAACTCTCCTTATTTACGCTAATTTTAATAATATAAAAATGTACTAATTGATAATTTTATTTTATTTTTTTTTTATAAAATGCAGGTTACATTTTGAAGTTATGTTGTATATATATGATATTTATACTAAAATTAGGTAAGTTGCAAATCAAAATTTAGTATACTTTTCACACCACTGTGCAGAGGGTATATATAGGTTTCTCATTCCGTTTGTAACGCATCAAAATAAATTCCAGAGACCCCAAAGCTATATATTTTCTTGATCCTTATAACAGGGGAAGTTCATTTAGCGAAGACCGTCTGTCTGTGGAAATCACGATTACGCCCTCAAAAACTACTAAGCTAGGCCTTTCGTTTTTGCATAAAATCGTTTATTAACATCCCTAAGGAGTTGCTATATAAAATCGGTCAAAAGGGTCACGAGATATGAATGGAACTGAAAAACTCTTGAAAAATAAAACTTTTCAGCGTGTTTGTTGTTTTTCTTATTGTTGTAGTCATTCTAGTTATGTGTATATTTATACTGCACGATTCAGATTAGCCTAAGAATATGAAAGAAAAAATATAATCCCTAAAAATGTAAAAAATTAAAAATGTGTACTTTTAAAATAAAAAATAAATGAAAAAAATTAACGTTAAAACTTATAAATTAAAATTATTACAAGTAATAGAAACTGGCCAACAAGAAAAGCAATTAACTTTAAATTTAATTGAGAGAGTTTCAGTATCGGCAACAGTTTTAAAGTGGTTGTATTCTTGAGTTTAACACTCTTACCTGTTTAATTATTATTTATATGATGAACAAATTTTTACCTTGGGACACCTATGATTTTTACCATGATTTGTGTAAAATTTGAATAAAACTGAAAAAAAAAGTCACATAATCTTGTACTAAACTTTTTTAAAAAAATATTTCATTCAAATAATTTTGTTTGTTGGTTTTCTTTGCAGTTTAAAATATGATACTAGAATACTTATATAGGAGTCCTATTTATTTAACGAGGTAAGTTTTTTAAAGTGTAATTTTTTTGTTTAGTCCTGTACTCTGTTCATTAAGTATAGCATAATGTAATGTAATTTTGATCATTTATTTTTTATGCATCGCTCAACATAGAAAAAGTTTTAATGAAAATTAAGCAAAATGTCTTTTATAATGAGAGAAGGAGTTCGATAGGTTTTTTTTTTAATTAAAAACGATCAGATTATTTGGAAATTTAAATATGATGATTTTATAAATATGTTAGACTAAAGAACTGCATTGATTATAAATTTTATACTGATTTTTAAGAAAAAAAAAACAAGTTGTTTCCTTTAAAAGTAATGATATTAAATATAAATATTATTTTCTTTTCTTTTAAGGTTAATTCATCTCGTGTTTTCTGATTAATTCTTTTTATCGCAACTTTTTTTAAACCTAAGGTAAATATTAAATATGAAACTATTATGGGTTCATTTTTAAGTTTTATGCTTAAATGATGTTTACTACAATATGTTAGACTATGAACTTATTTTGATTATACATTTTCGTAGCTGATTCTAAAAATTATTTGTTTTTTTTTTACTTATTTTGTTACATTTCTATCTACAAGTTTTTTTAATTTTTTTTAGATGGTGTTTCTTACTATCCTGAAATTCGTGTTAATCTTCATTATTTAATACAACCACTCATATGACTGCCAATCCATTGATAATACTACAAGATCTATTTAAAGTAATTTTTATTATTAATCAAAATGATTTAAATTTAACACAACATAATCTTAAAATTAATTCAGAACATTCAATTTTACATCATTTGTGTAATAAACTACTTTATAACATAATATATATCTAAAAATTTGCTTATTATTTATTATAAACTAGCTGAGTCCGGTCCGCGTTGCTGGCCCGTAGAAAACATCTGGATTTTATATTGCATCTAAATTTTAATACCAAGTGTCGGGCAAAGGTAAAGCACGAACTCCCTCGAAAATCCTTAAATACATTGCATTTAATAATATTATGAATATGACTGAAAAAAAATATACGTTTTCTTGAATATTTTAACACCAGCGCCACCTACAGGTGAAAAACTTTGTCAGCAACTTTAGTTTTATGTACATAATATATGTTGCGAATTTGAGCTAAATTGGACCGTAAATAAATTTTTTGGGAAAATCTCGACCCCAGCGCCACCTATCGGGTACAAAAAAAAGTTTTGCAAATCGGAGAACCAAAGGAACATATGGTATGAATACGAAGACGCTAGCATTAGTGGTTCAACAGTTATTAGAGTACCAACATACGCACCAACGTTTTTATATATTAAGATATTTTTCAAACTATAAATTATTTAGAAAATGTTTATACTGACATGTGGAATTGTATTAGTATGACTATATAGCAAACTGCTGAAAATAAGAACTGAAATTTCAATTAAAAGTAAATAGCAAAGTTTGATGTCGTAAATTTGTATATTTACACTTTTACTAACCTTGCCTAACAAGTTGTAATTTACATTGACAAAACCACCAGCGGTTAAAGTTATCTTCTGATGTAACAACTGTAGAGATAATTCCTTTAAACATGAATTTGAGTGTGGATTATTAATGCATTCGTGTTTTATTATGTGAACATAGTGTGAGAGTTTCTTATCCTTCAGTAAATAGAAAAAAAAATAAATAATTTGGTCATTTAGTATTTACTGATAGCTGATGTTTTCTTAGTAACAAGTTTTTAAACACAATTTTGACCTAATGAAATAGAACACTATTCTTAATAGTAGGGGGTTTTATTTATGGGGCCCATATACTACGCCATCATGCATGCAGCACGATCATGTGATTGCGTCAGCTGGGGGCAAATCGTCGCATTCAATATGGAGTAAAATCAATCGAAATTCCATATTTTGCTTTATTTTAAGAAGACTGACAATCGTCGGACCTCGTTTTACTTTTGCCATTAACTATGGACCATAACTCTTTAGCTGTGATAGAGTAAAATTACTCTTAGTAATTTGTTTTGGAAAATAAAAAAATTTCGATAACGGTTACGACGATTCGACCCCTGATTGACCGTGTATGGGCCTGTGGTGTGATTGTGCAAGCTGATTTTGCTAAATCAAAACGAGTTTGATATTTTCATTATTGTGTGCAATCAAGATTATGTAGTGTATGCTGAAATTAACGCAGTTGACAGTAAATTTTCACGCAGTTTAGTCAGTTTTTCACCAAAACACGCTTCTTTTCATGCCTTAAAATTTTTGATTTTGTAAAAGCACAAATTCTCGCATGCAAAAAGCTTAGTTTTTACTCACACTCGCGGTTATGTGTTTAGGGCTTTATTCGTTTTCTTTTGGAAATACTGCACCTTGTCCAATTGCATTTTAGAAAATATCAATTGATTTTCAAAAAGTATTAATTGTACCATCAATAAATTTTAAGAAATTATCAAGTGTATTTCAAAAATAATCAGATGTATTTCAGAAACATCAATTGAATTTCAGTCTTCTCATACGGTCCGCCCATGTTATTTTATCTTCCAATGCATAAAAAGTAAGTCCAAATATTGGTAAACATTTTCGGTAATTGCAAATCATTAACCGGAAATTTTTTCACAAAAAGTTTTTTCAAATTATTTCTAATATTTTGTGCTGCAGTCAAATAAAACAGCTGACTCCAAAAATTCGTAATTCTCTCTCCCTTATTTTTATATTATGTCTATTTTCCCAAGAAAATGAAAACCCCCGGTAGAAAAATGTAATATAGTTTATTGGCCTGGAGTCTTGTGTTATAAATTCGCGGTGTTGTTAAACGGAGATTTCACATGTGTAGATAGAGTAGGATGTACATATATATAATATAGTACATACAATACAACCAAATTAGTAATATATAACAAAAATAATAATGTATTAAAGGCAATTTCTTTTATTATTGATTACCGAGTTATAAAAAAAAAATAAAATAAAAAAATAAAAATCTTATTTTAATTCTGCATAAAAAGATTTTTTGCTCTTTAATTTAGAGAACCTTTCCCCTGCTCTTTGGAAATAAAATTTGACTGCATTCATTCAGTGCCACCTCCTCGTCGAAGTTCTTAAATCTATTGCTTTTCGCGGCATCTAAAAATTATAGAAAAAGAGGTTGGAAAACATAACAGGATGTTATACACCAAAATATTACCCAATATAACTGCGAGCACAACTGATGCATCCAGCTTAGTTTTATTGTTCTTACCAGAAAAATTGATTTTGGTTTGAAAATCTGCCGTGAAAAGTTTATTTATAATTTTTCGTACATTATGTCCAATACTGGATCCACCAACGGTACTAATATGTTGTATCTGAAATGATAAATGTCAAGATTAAATAATTTTATTAAATATGTATCTTTAAAAAAATTTTATACACACCAATGATTTCTTAAGTTCTAAATATATTTCACACCTTGAAATTAGGGCATTATATTCAACATTTTTGATTGGCAGCATTTCATCAATCTCAATGTATTCTTTTTCTTTATTTGAATTTATGAAGTCACTGATTATTAATTATATATTATTAATTTATATATTTTAAATAAAATTATTTAAATTATACCTTTTCTATCAAATAATATTACGCATCGTGTTGTGCACACAGTAATAAAAACAGTAATAGATTCTCGAGAATTAACTGTAAAATATGTATAAAAAAATGAAACTTCACAACACGAAGTTACCATCAACAAATATATGTCCACAAATTGTCAGCAAAATGAATTACATGCTTTTGTCAAAATATTGTGAACCCCCGCTTTTTGATATGTCGTTTAGGACAGCAATCACAATTTTTCAACAAATTATTGTGACAATTTGTTAGTAAAATTTCATTGACAAAATGTACACACCTTTTTGATGACAATATGTTCACAAAAAGTTGTCATCACATTTTCTGGTTGGCCAGGTATGTCATGGTCAAGAACAACTGCTACAGTTAGTGTATGTTATGGTTAATGTTTTTTTTTTTACTTTACAGTATTATTTGTATTATTGTTATTTTGTACTTGCATTACTGTTGTTTTTCTACAGCATTATTTGTATTATTAAATTGCAATTTCCGTACCATTTTATTTAGTGCATCGATCTTGGTCTATTTTATTGTTGTATTTTAATTTTAAGAAATTGTCATTTTGTTGTTTTGATTTGTAAGATCTAAAATAAGTATAAATAAAATATTTTAACTCGAGCGCAGTAGTTGAGACGAGCTCTGTGCTAAGTTACCAAAAAGGTACACGAAGCGTTTTCTTTTTCAGCTACATAAACGCCATTTGGGCATTGATAGCGCCTGCCAGCGCTAAAACATAATAGGCAACCCATTGGGGACACAACATTTCCCATATTCTAAGGCTTTCTAACGTTAGCCTTGTGTTGTGCTTTCGGGAATATTTTAACGTCTGCGTTACCATGTGCTGTTTTATTTGTTTGTTTTTTTGTCGTGTGCCAAGTTTTTTATGAACGTTTTAAATGTAGAGTAATACGATAGTGTTCTTTTTTGCAACGTTCTGTTGAGAATTGTTCCAAGAGAATGTATGTTTTTTGTAGGTATGATTTATTTTAGGTATTGCTATATTGTATTTAATTCAGTATTGTTTCGCTTATGCTATGGTTTGTGTTTTTTGTATTATTACTTAATTTCGATATGGATAAATAAATATGTGATGGAAAACGAAATTGTAAATTGAAAATCAATTGATGTTTTCTGAAATGCAATTGGAAAATGTGTAGAAATATTAATTATATCACAAATTTTATCCTTGTCCATATTTATTAAAATAAATTCACATCACGCGCAAGGGATTTATAGAAATGATTGTGCAATTAGAGTGGTGTGTATGCTCAACCCATTAGATCCCAACCATTTTTAAAATAAAAAAAATCGCATTTCTTTTTATTAGATTCCTCTTAGTAGGACTCAAATAAAAAAAAAAAGTTTTTGGAAAAGTGTTATAGGATAATATAAATGCAAAAGTTAATAATTAATCTAACTTTAAATACATATGGATTTTAATTGAAATTAACTTTTATTCATATATTGAGCCACTTTGTAACATAATTAAAACAATATTAAATTATTATTAGTCATATTTATATATTCGGTATGAAATTTTTTAAAACACTCCTTTCGAATTTTATTGTGACATACTTTGATTGGATATACGCTTTGTTAAGTGGTGTCCTACCGATGTTGCTATTGACAATGTAGTATAACGTCTTAGTTCTATTGCACGAATGGAAGTTTCGTAGGTAGCACCAGACAATTTCTCGCTGGAAATTCGAGAGGTCTGGGGGGTTATTGTGTAATTCGATTCGAAACGGAAATATTTTCGAAAGGAATTTCCTTTCGAAAATTGAAATGCAAATAATAGTACGAAAGCGTACTACAATGTACAATTTGTACGAATTCGTAAATTTTTTCATTCGAATCGAATTACATAATAACCCCCCTGTTATTGCTGGCACTCTTATAAAGCTTCCAAGCATTTATGACAACGAATTAATCATTGTAGCAAAAAAGAGGCCACCACCATATCTTTACTCTGAATTATCGCCTGATCGTGAAGGTCAACTCCACCCATTCCAGCATTGTATTCTGCAATTAGCTTTGGCTGTTGTATGTTCTTTACTCTTATTTGCCTTTGAGCATCGTATTACTAAATGCATGGGGTAAATTTCAACAAAGTTTATTCCGACAGTCACTACACTGTTATCGTTCCATTTTACGAAAAGAATTCCGGAATCTGCGTACCTGTTGTTGTGATAAAAGCTTCGTATACTATATAAAGAAATCATAATTACTTACCTGTAATCTTATTGTAAGACTTTTTGACAGTGGAGGACAATTATTTGTCCTCGTAAAATTGTAAATTTTAAATAAACAAAAGTTTAACTTACCATAAATTCGCCATCTCTACCACAAATTGAAATATTTTATGTATTTTTTATGTATTGTCGATCTTGTGTTGTAATAATAATAATTAGTTATTTATAGTTCGGTTCGAGATCATGTATACATTTTCTAATACTAGAAAAGATAATACTTTTATGCAATGTAAGAGAAATTTGGAAAAATTGAAGACAGCGCTAGATGGAGTAGCTACTTTCGAACAAAGCGACTTGTTCATCTTCAGCATCCTTCTGCCTATTGCTTCAACTCATGCTTAATCAACTATTTAACTCAACATTAGAAAGAAAAGAACATGAGAAATGTTTTTTCTTTCTTTTCATACGAGAGTTAGAATGAACAAGCAGAGTTTTTTCCAATTTATAGCTTTTGGCAAAACAAAAAGAGCTTTTTTCACATTACGAGATTTGTAATTGATCAAAGCGATGTTAATGTAGAGAAAGCTATAAATTGGAAAAAACTCTGCTTGTTCATTCTAACTCTCGTATGAAAAGAAAGAAAAAACATTTCTCATGTTCTTTTCTTTCTAATGTTGAGTTAAATAGTTGATTAAGCATGAGTTGAAGCAATAGGCAGAAGGATGCTGAAGATGAACAAGTCGCTTTGTTCGAAAGTAGCTACTCCATCTAGCGCTGTCTTCAATTTTTCCAAATTTCTCTTACATTGCATAAAAGTATTATCTTTTCTAGTATTAGAAAATGTATACATGATCTCGAACCGAACTATAAATAACTAATTATTATTTTATGTATTTTTAGTTTTACCGCCAAGAAAAAGGTAAAAATAAACATACATATGTATACCAAGCACCGAAGAATCACAAGTAAGAAACCCCTATACCATGGTTAGAGACCCTATCTCTTCGGTCCAACTAATTCGATATAGAAAATAAGCATAAACCAAATTTGAGTGGCATTGTTATAATTTTTTTGGCTGCAGATATGAAAAAGTTCATATCGGATCGTATATTTATATGGGGACTAGGTCGAAATGTGGTCCGATTCTAACCATATTTGATAAAGTGACTTATATTTTGAAAAAATTTGGAATATCCTGCGGCAGATCATCATGTAATAAATTGCCTTCATCAATTTCCTCCTCATCTGTTTCACGGTCAGTATCTGGAGGAAAGATAGTAAAATCAATATTAGTACTACTTTGATTTGTAGCATAATCATGGCAGCAACAATGTTTTCAAATCTTTTACCATAAAATGTTATCACATCCATCGCAGAAAACTAAAATCTATACAAAAATATTACATAGATTATCCCATTGTACCCAAGAAGTAAGAACACCAATATTTATGCTTACCAAAAAACACCACAATTTCTTAATATATTTTTTTATTTAAACATAAATGTGTTTAATTTGTTTTTCACTTCATTTGACAGAAATTTATTTCAAGCAAAAGTGATAGACATCAAATTGCAGCGAAAAGTGAGAAAAAAAAATTCAAAAACGAAAATGATTGTTGACAAAAAAGAATGTGCAAATTTACCGTTACATTTTTGTTTTCGTTTACCATTTCAATATATCTGGTTTTCTAGAATAACCGCGTATGTCATAAAATCAAAATATTCAGAGGAGCCAAAAAACGTTATATTTGAAAATATGGGCTCGATATAAAGTTTTTAGAGCTTTTTATTTAACAGTCCTGTAGATATGGGCAATAAATACTTTATATACAATTTTGAGTCAAAAATCTTCAGAGAAAAAGATCCTAGAGAAGGACGAAAAAACAATATGTAAATAACACTTAAAGTGTGTGCAGATAAAACAACTTATGACGACAAACGTCGTTTTCTTGAAAAAGAAAACTACCAACGCAACCACCCATGTAGACATAAGTTGTTGTTGCTTGAAAAATTGATTTTTTTGTTCGTCAACAAAAAGTTAACGGGACTTAGTATGAGAATATAACAACGTATCAAGAATAATAGTGACAAAAAATAATAGAAATAAACACACAAGTTTTTATAAGTGGTTATAAACTGAAAATAATCCAAAATTATTTTGAATTTTTTTTCATTAATAACAACGTACATATGTCGCTATGTGTCGTTTTCTGGGAAAATAATTTGCCAGCGATCAAATGTATGTTGACATATGTACGTCGATAGTGCTGCAAATTAATTTAATAAACATTTAAGTTATGTCGTTATTTAAAGAAAAAACTCAGAAATGGTCAATTTTTTTTTTTTAATTGAGCACATGTAAAGAGCGTTAAAAACTAATATATTTGGCATCGTTAACTCAAAACTGACAAAAATGGACATACGCGGTTATTCCAGAAAACCACAGATATTAATTCTCTACACTCTTAACTAATATATACAACGAAAAACTCGTTAAAAAAGTAATAACATGTGAGATATGTATAGCATCACAAAATTTACTTTTTTTGTACTCAAGCGAGTACAGTAGGATCGAATGGGTTAGTTCATGATGGTCTAGTGTGTTGGCCCTATTACAAAACAAGTAAGAGCGTTACTTTTAGCTGTGCCGAATCTTGAATACCCTCCGACTTAAACTCAATATTACACCCGTACGGCTACCACTTTAAAACTTGCCGATATTGAAACATTAAGCAAATTGCCACTGCATAAAAAGCAGCCAGACTACTGATTGTTATTTATACATTTTATTAAATTTAGTTTTTTTATAATACATATGTATATATTTTTGGAAGATGTAAATTACCTAGCTAAATTAGTCATGGTTATTTGTTTATATCATTATTTGACGACTTCATTGAAATGTCAATGCCAATTAAATTTTTTGGACATTACTATTACTTTTGTCAATCAATGCCAATGGTTTTTAACAAATTAATTAAAATTTAATTACCATTATTAACGTCTCAATTGAGACGTATATGTCTAGATATTTCTAGCATCTTATATTTTTATTATAGGTCTGTCTGCGTACACATATTTTGCATCATTTTGTGCAAAATGTTGCAAAATCTTGCAAAATGTTGTCTGCGTACTCCAAATCTCTTGCAGCGAGAGAGCCAAAATGATAATTTTTTGACAGTTGGAAGTTAGAGAACTTGCAAAATGTTGCTGGAGAAATTTCTGCTTGCAAGATTTTGCAACTAGTTTGAACAGCTATTTTTATTTACTGTTTGAATGATATAATTTTTGTGAAATGAAAATAAAAATTGAAATTTAACAATGGCAGAGGTAAGTAGTTAGAATTGTGTTGATTTTTAACGTTTATAATAAATTATAATAAACAAAACATTTTACTTCATGCTAGAAACGTGCAAATATACAGTGTGACCGTGATGCAAGTGGATTGGAGATGGCAGAACCGATAGAACCAGCAGAACTTTGTGGGACAAACTTTGCAATTGAAGAGGCGAGTATTTGGAATTGTGTTATATGTTAGTGTAATCAAAGTATTATTAACAGTACTTTATTTTCGATGCTTGAATCCTCCAAAGAAACAGTGCGTTCGTCATGGAAACAGTGACATGAGGAAGCACATAATAGTTACTGCAATGATGGTGCTGGATTCTTCGTCGTCCGAGAGTGAAGGTGAAGATGATTCAGAGACAAATTTTAAGTATACTACTAAATGGATACAGAGGCAATGATATATATTCCCGTCTAAAGCCTTTTCTTATGAAGCCAAAAGAAAGAAATTCTGTAAAGCTGTATATGGAAGAAATAGTGCCCAACTACAGCGAAGAGGAATTTCGAAGACATTTCCGGATATCGATGCAACTATTTGAAAACCTATGCGATCGGTTTTCAAACTGGGAACGTGTAAAAAAATAAAAAAATGAATTCACTTTTGCGTACACATATGCTAAAATTCTTTTGCTTTGTTATTTCAATTGTTTACACACCGATCAGCTGTTTTCTTGCAAGATTTCACTGGATGCTGTCTGCATACTTTTTGAGATATTTTCAACCGAGAGAGTAAAATTGTTCTTACTCTCCCAAAAAAAGTTACTGAGTATTTGCTACTGGAAAAGTACGCAGACAGACCTTATATCTCTATACAAAATATTCAGCGATAAACACAGAATCTGTATTTAAACAGATTTTAATAACTACTCACCATTTTTTCACATTTGGAACAAATATAGCATGTCACAAACAAAATGACCGATTGCATGGAAATATAGGCATAACCATCTGAAAAGAAATGATTACAGACAGTTGCATTGATATTTTGCTCCTCGTATTTGTTTCAAAATATCTTACAAGATTGAAACAAAGATGATATTTTAAAATCAACACTAAAGTATATCCAATATGATGTTATTGTGAATTCGAAAAACATTTTCAATAAAAGAATCGGTAAACTCCATGCAAAATAGTCCTCAATACAACGCAAAGTCATCGTTAAAATGTTATGTATATCTTGCAGAGTATAAAACTTCAGCAGCACTTCTTTTTCTTCGAGCCAGCCGAGCAACCACATTCTTTTCAATTCATTCATATAACACAAAGTGAAGGCATTTAGTTCCAGTTGTATGGACATAACTATAGAGACGAATATGGCGAATTCGATTAATTTCAATTTTAATATGAAATCACCATATTGCGAGAGCAACAAACGTATGCCATTTAATGAATTTATAAAGCGAATAAACGTAGCAAAGAACATAACAATGAAATATATGACCAGTAGCGTGTATAATAATAACGCATGCAAACGTATACGGCTTAAATCGATGGAAATTTGCAGGAAATCTTTAAATTGTCTGCGTATTAGTTCAAAATTTTTAAATATTATATTGTAATGATGGGCCTTCCATGTATTTTCCCAATATACTATAGCATGAGAGATAATGAGTGTAGAATAGCTTATATTATCCATAACATTCGAAAATGAATCGTTTTGCTTGTAGATAACTTCATGAAAGCGCAAGAAACGTACAACGGAAAGATATCCCACAAATGTTGCTAAAATCGTAGAATGAGTTAACCGCCAAACCAGTAAGGGCCATTTTCTTTTAAGACGTTTAAACTCGAACGGCAAAGCGCCTGAAAAATACATTACCACACGCATCGGCCATAGGGTATTTTTAAATATGTCAGATTTTCCACTGTTGTTCATGGTAGGAAATTTCCTTAAGAACTGCAGAATTATTTCAAATTATACAAATGTGTTTGAACACATCGTCGTCGTATCTGATGATTAAAAATTAATACAATTTTTACAGGTAATAAATAAAAACTACAGCTCATTCGAACGCATACTCGTATAACAAGCTTTTTTTATAACGATGAAATTGACTCGAAAAGAAATTGTGTGTCGCTTTAACGATGCGCTATAAAACAGGTTGCAAATATAAAGATTTTTAGATGAAGGTTGGTACATGAGCGTTTATCCCCTTAAGGACTATCGCTATTGAAATTGGTTTAAATTAAATCATGTTTATAACTCGCTCGTATATAGTTTTCACTCTGTGTTGGAGTTAAATTACTTACATACCCAGATAATCATATTTGTCTATTGGACATCAGTTAAAAACTAAATATAAGACCCTCTTAGTTATAGTTCCTGCCTCCCGATATTCACTTAAATATACATATTTGAAAAGATGAGGTTGGCAAAAATTTACATTTTCTTTGTTGTTTACCTTTGTGTTCTATCTACTATTAAGTCTATACTTTTCAATTTATCTATCATTTAATGACAAATGAAAAAACAAGTGAGTATCCGTTCAACTATTCTTTGTTATGGTTTTCCTATATGGTTCACTAGTTCACCAACTTTGGCATATGAGCTAGAAGTTTTGTGGTTCTGTATTAATTGGAATTTTTAAAAATATATAAAAACATTTTCTTATCGATATTTATATAAAATGTTGGGATTCAACCTCTTTTGATATACTCATTATTATCGTTACTTTATTCTTATACCAGATTTCTTTTCCACGAAAATAAACTTATTTAGGAATTTTGTTTAACAATTTTCTTCTAATTGGTCAACATCCTTCCTTTTTCCTATAGGTATTCTCAATTAAAATATTTGTCTCAATAATTTTATAAAAAATTGATATCGAATAAATTTTAGTGATTGTATTTTTATACCCTATACCACTATGTGGTTTGGGTATAATGACTTTGTGCTGCTGTTTGTAACAACCAAAAATATTTGACCTACACCCATCTTTAATTATAACGATCGAATCAGAATCACTATCTGATTCGATTTAACGATGTCCGTCCGTCAGTCTGTGTGTTCATGTAAAGCTTGTAATCAAACTGCAGATCGCAAATATGAATATATTTTGATGAAATTTGGTATTTGTTCTTTTATCGGCCATGGGATGAACGCTATTGAAATTGGTGAGAATCGGTCCATGTTCAGACCTAGCCCCCATACAAATGACCCCTATGAAATCAACATATATTGCCATAAGATCCAAATTGTCATATAGATCTTACTCAAATTGGGTTTGTATGTATTCATTACACCCATCCATGAGTAGTCCAAAAATGATCCCTTTGGCCCCATATAGAGCTGCTTCCCGATCTTCATTTAAATCTATTAAAAAACAAAAATATTGCATTGATTCTTCTCAAATTTTGTTTGTATATATTTTTGCAAAATACAAGAGACTTTATCAAATATGATCATGATCGGTCCATTTTTGGACCTAGTCCCCATATGGATATAGCATCCGATATGAACTTTTTCATATCTGCAGCCAAAAAAAATTAATCAAAATCCCACTCAAATTTGGTTTTTGCTTATTTTCTATGTCCAGTTAGTTGGGCCTAAGAGATAGGGTTTCTAAACGCATGGTATATGGTATCATATAGTCGGTCTAGACCGACTATAATTTTCTTACTTGTTTTATTATTGGTTTAAATTCAGATACATTTCATATTTTGAGCATTGATTTCTCTTCTAAATACATTAATATTTCTTTCAAAAAGTGATTGTGTTGTTTGTTATTCGCTGTAATCTGAAAGTCTTTACAGTTTCTTAGGTTATAAGGTTGTACCTCTCCCACCTACATCAGTTGTTCACATAAATATTGCGGTACACATCCAATATTCATCTTTTGGATAAATACCAGAGTATTTAATTCAAGTCTTTGAGGTATTGTATGTCACTTAAAACATATTGGTGTATAACGGCTACATCGCATTGCTTTGTTTTGCAGTTTCTGAAGTCTAATTATTTGTTGATCCTTGCAGCTAGTATAAATTATAGTTGAGCCAAACTCAAATTATTAATTATTGTATTGTATATATTGCAGTGATTATTGATTCTTTGTTTCGCAGTCTTTTAAAAAACTATTTTTTCCCCCAATCTTTTTAATAAATACATGTGTGTCAATGTGTACTTTAAATTTTAAGTCCTGGTCTAGTATAATTACTTTTCTAGTTGGTTATTTTAATTTGTATATTACAGTTCATGTCTATTTCCATAACTTTTGTTTTTCTTTCATTTAATATAAATTTGTTCAGTTTAAGCCATTTGTCTATGTTATTCAAATAATTTTCTAGGTTAAGGTGACGTGTTTGATCTGATTCCGCTTTCGTATATATTAAGGTGTCATCTGCATATAGCACTATTTCACATTTTTCTAAAATTTCCGGTAGTTCGTTTATATAGTATGCAGTGCACCTAAATTGATCCCTGCAGAACACCATACTCTTATTAATATTCGTTGAATTTATATTTGTATCTTATACCATATTATTGTAGTTTAGTTGCCAAGATTTTTCACAATTTCAATTGCACTTTTTTCCATTTGTTTATCACATAGTTTACAGCAGTTTTACACGAGTATGTTTTACGGAAACCAGATAGAGAATAATATGTTTTTCACAATTCTTTCAATTATTTTTTCACAAGTTTTTAGTGTGTTTATGGGTCTAAATTCGTCAACTTATTTGTTTTATTTTTTTTATAGGTTACTATAGTTTCTTTCCAACAATTAGGAAAAATGCCTGTTTCAAACGATTTATTAATTATATATAGTATTACTTTGCTCATAATATCCCAATTATCAAGTATAATATTAATTGTTACTTTATTAAAGACAGGTTTATTCTTATTATTTATTGCACGAAAATTTAATATTTTATTTATCACAAGAATTATGTATACATACATATTGTCTATAAAATATTTATTAAAATGATTGGCTGGATGGTAATTATCCTATTATATTTGATTAAATATCACAGGTTGTTCTTTCTTTGGGATTGTTGTTTAATCTGTTTGTATTCATTTTGTTTTTCGTATCTGCATTTAACCGTGTTTCATGATCCGATATATTATTTGTGTTCCTATTTTTAACATGTATATTATCCATATTTGTTATAACGTAATTAACGTCATTGATCTTTGTTATTCTCGTATAATCTTCAACAATTTGCTTAAGATAATTATCACTTACTACATGTAAAATTCTGTTTTTGTACACTCCTTTCGACCAATCTACATGTATGTTAAAATCTCCCGCAATTATGACATTACACTTATTCTTATTAATCTCTTCAATTGTTTCTTCCAATACTTCACATTCACTACTGGTAGGTGATCTGTACACCACCATAATTATAAAAGTATATTTTTATAATTAACACTACATGCGTTTATTCAATATTTAAAGTTATTTACTTTTTCTAAAATTTTTTGTATCTTCCAGTGATTTTTAAAATAAACACTTGACACCACTTGTTCTCTATGAAATTGAAAATGTTATTTGTCCGTATCCGTTTAATATTTCAGTATTATAAATTCAAGATTTTCACTTGCAGATATATCTTCGATTTGACCAAAATTGTTTATCATTATTATTTTTATTTATAATTTTTTCTTTATATGTTTTTATTTCCCTTAGTTTATCCGAGACATACGTCTCAAGTCATCTAACATTTTGTCGGGAGCAAACTTATTCCTATAAGTCCAATGAATATGTAAACCACCAAACTTCTGCAATTAGGAAAGTGAACGTCGGGCGACTGCTTTATTTGGAAACTATAACTTGAAATTGTTATGGTTTTTTATTAGACTGATGATGAAATATGTTTCTTAAATCATTTAACTGAGCAGTAATCGTCCTTTTTACAAAATATCGATAACTAGTTCACCTTTTTGTTTTTTTTTCAATGTGACTGTTAAATTCAATGATATATTTATATAAAGTTAATGATTCATGAAACAATTATGACGTCATTTTATAATCAACAGACCACATCATATTATTCAAACCAAATGTTTAACGAGTTTGTATTAATGTACTTGTCCTGTTGAGCTCAAAAAAAAAAAAAACAATTTATATATTTTTTAATTTATTAATGATACAAAAAATAAAATAAGTATATTATTTAACTTTATGTTTAAAGTAAACAAAATACATAATAATAAAAAACACACCGAAGGCAAAGCTAAAGTCTTTAGTTTAGAAGATAAATAAACTTAATGTAACAAAATTATTACAAAGAAAGCCGAAAATAATTTTTAATTTAGATTTTTTTAGATAAACAATTTATGTTTCTTTTTTTGTTTGCTTTTTTACACAATTTCATTCGTTTGCCCCTATATGTAGTGGCAATAATAACCTAACACGTTAATTTTTCTGAGAAAGAAGTCTTAAAAATTGTTTTTATTTTAATATCTTGTAAATTTTTTTTAATTTAATCATCTTTGGAACTTCCTTTGCCGCTGCTCTCAGATCCACCACTGATAGTTATTTTCTTTTGTAATTTACTGTATTCTTCAGTCAAGCGATCATATTCCTTGTTCAAACTTTCAGCTTGAGACTTTAAAGCTTCTTTGTCCTTCTTTTCATGGTTAAGTTGAGATGTTAACTCATGGACGCGTGCTTTCAATTGTGAAATCTATTGTATAGAGAATTAATACAAAATTGTTTTTAGTTTTAGATTATGTTATATGTTAATAGTGCTTCAAAAAATTCTGAAACGTTTTTATGTCATATATTTACATATGTATATAGTTCAGAGAGAAGGGAAGGAAAGGTAGGTATTTTTTCTTGTTTTTGATTTTTTCAATTTATGTATATTTGTGTTTCATAATAGGTTGTGCTAAACTTGCTGTGAGTCCTTGTACACGTCTTCTTAATCTGGAAAGCTGTCGAAATGAATGTATTAAGAAATTTAAAATATTTTTTTTTTAATAAAAGATAAAATAAATGAAAAAAAAAAAACTTTTCATTACAGCTAAAACAAAAAACCATCCATGCAATTTTTATTGTGTTCAAAAAACAAAAGAAAACATATAGTTTTTGTAGCAGCTTTTCTATCCCAAAAATGTTACAGAACTATGTACAAGAACTCGATTTTTTAAGGCAGCAATAATAAATAAAAATGTAAACAAAACACATTAACTTAAAAATGTACAAGACATGTGTAAATAATAATATTGCGTACAAAGTTGAGCTAAAATACAAATCATCGAGATTATAGAGTAAAATTTTTTATTTAATTGCACGTTTTGGAACTCTATGAATCAGAATTACAAATCAACGAGATTATAGTGTTAAAAAATTTATATTTATCATAAATCAGAGTTTATTTTTTCCGTAAAAAAGGAAGAAATGCATTCCCTAGCTTAGAATATGCATTGTTATATAGACAATGTGTGATCATACATATATTGAAAATTATATGAACGCTACGAGTGCATTAGAAATGTACGAATACAAATTGGAAATTGCATCTACATAAAATAAATGCTTTTGTTAAAAATCGTTGCACTATCATTAAAAACCCCAACCTCCAATTATTTACACACTATTCTTTGTACAAAAAAAGAAAAAACAAATAAAATTATAGACTCCCATAATTTTTGAACATACCTCTCCCAATGTACTATCCTCGGAAGCTTCTTTTGCTTTCTCGGTTGACTTTTCAGCCATTAACGATTTGGCAGCAGCAGAAGCCGATTGTGCCTGTTTCATTGAAGCTTCACTTTGAGCCAAAAGATTTGCTTGAGCCGATATCAATGTAACTAAACGACGAATAACCAAAACCAAAAATATCGCAAAACCAGAAATGTAGAAATTACGCTGAGCCCTAAATAGACGCATGCTATGTTGCATTTCAACATTTAAATGAATGTCGGAACTATGATCATGATGTGAGTATTTACGCATTTCACGTATGGCATCCAATAGGAACAGAACTAAAACGCCCATTATAAGGAAGAAGTATAAGTGAGCCTGCTGGGCTAACATGGCCAAAAATTTTGATTTGAAAAAACGATTCCATTTGTAGGGACTGGCGACAGGCAAAACCAATAATAGCACAACAGCTATTTCGGCATACAGAAAACCAGCTATCAAAGTCCAGACAAGACTCATTTTAGTTCATAAATAGTATACTGATTAAATTGTGATCTTAAAATAGATTTTCTTTTGTTCTTTCGCGTTCAGCTTGAGTTCTCAAGAATGCTAAAATAAATAAATATTTGCTCACTTAAACACTTTTTGAATGGCTTCAAAAAATACACTTTGAATTGATATATTGATGAAATAATAAATAATTATGAATAATTCTTACTTTATATAGTTTTTCGGTACAAATTATTTACTTTTCCGATTAAACTGATGAAATTTTGTGTGATCCACGTACGTAAGCTTTTTGCATATATATTTGACTTTCTTTTACTACACCTTTGGTGTTGTTTTATAACAGTGTGAGAAGAATAGAGTAAGATATATGTATTGTCAATATACCGGTAAATATACAGTATATTGGTCTCTCTTTATGATTGTTATATTGGAAAAAGCTTTTTGCTCGATATTAACAGGGTTGCCACATTTTTCGTGCCAAATTTATTTTGTTTTCAATTTAAATTCTTAATTATCGGAAACATAATTATTTATAAAGTTAATTACAAGTTTAAGCTCTAATTAAGGGCAATATACACTAATCAAATTCCATCCAGCATTATGATGGTATTAGTGAAAATTTGTTAGTATGTGTGACACTGACGATGCTGGATGGAAAATCAAAAATTTTAGGTTTTTTGGCATGCTTGATGAGAGATTTTGATGGAAGTATTGTAATTTCTCATGTTGTACAGGTCGTACAGCAAATGTATATGCTAACGTCAAGCACACGTACACGATGCTTGATTTCAAGCGGTTGACAAGTGTATAGTGGCCTTTAGTCCGAGTTCACACAGGGCAACTTTTGTTGCGCAATTCTTGAGTTTGTAGGAGAGAGGGAAAGAAGAGCGGTATTTGGTACGGAGTTGCTTGTGCTCGGCAACACGTTTTGTGGTGCAATTCGTAATTATAAACACGAAGTTAGCTGCAGCTTATTATTTGACATTTCTTTTTATTCTTTGCTTCGCTGTGAAAAATTATAATTATTATTTAATTTATTATTCTACAGACAGAAACGTAGCGCAACAAAAATAAAAGCAAAAAGAAATTGTTTTAATTTTTTAATAAATTCTTTTTACACAAGCTAATAAAGTGAACTGTCAAAAATGTAAGAATTTGAAAGCAAAAGAAAACAAAAAGTTGCGGCAATAAATTTCTCTGTATGAACATTAAGGCAACTTTAAAAGAGAATTGAAAAAAGTTGCGCAGCAAAAATTGCCTTGTGTGCCTCCAGACTTAGGCCGAGTTCACACAAGGCAACTTTTGTTGCGCAATTTTGAGTTTGTCGGAGAGAGGGGAAAGAAGAGCGGTATTTGGTACGGAGTTGCTTGCACTCAGCAACTCGTTTTGTTGTGCAATTCGTAATTATAACACGAAGTTAGCTGCAGCTTATTATTTGATAGTTCTTTTTATTCTTTGCTTCGCTGTGAAAAATTATAATTATTATTTAATTTTTTTTATTTTTTTTTATTATTTCATTTTTTCTTTGACTTCCATTTTTCCACACAAATAGATTTTTCACTTTCAAGCAATAATGAATTCTTTTTACAGAAACTAATAAACTGAACTGTCAAAAATTTAAGAATTTGAAAGCAAAAGAAAACGAAAAGTTGCGGCAATAAATTTCTATGTGTGAACATTAAGGCAACTTTATAAGAGAATTGAAGAAAAGTTGCGCAACAAAAATTGCCTTGTGTGAACCCAGAATATTGGCGTTTTCTTTTCTGACAAAAAATGTCGCATTTTTTCCCCATTTCGCACTTTTTTTCTGTTATTGTGTTCTTTTCTAAAAAAATGTTAACCTTGCGAAAGGGTAACGTGTTCTTTCTAAAATGTCGCACTATAAATATGTGAAAATGTTGCATCTTTCGCACTTTATAAATACAGAGGGGGAGAATAGCACGATAAAACAGCTGACATTTATTTGTTTTGTTTATTGTGTTTTTGTGTGAAGAAATAAAAAAAAGCTCAATTTTTATTTGTTTAAAATAAATTAACATGGAAAAATCATTGGTAATTCGCGGTCCGACGAGCAAAGATCGCCTTCGTCTTCTCTATTATTGTTCGGATAAAAGAAAACACGTTTCCGGTATTTCCTTTTCGGTCATCGTGGTTGCTGATCCGCATGCTTTTAGGTTATGTACCTATTGGCATGCGTTCTGGTTATGTCTCATAACCTATCGTTTCATTAGTTTTAAGGCGTTTTTGTATATTAAATAGCTGACCCTAACCTCCATTGCGAAGGGAATGGTTGTCTAGGGAGCTAGACGCTCCCAGAGCTCCACAGTGCTGGCCAAGTAATTCTTCATATACGGCCGTATAGGTCGTTATGGAGTAACTTAATAGACTCAAAAAAAAAAAAATAACATGGAAAATATCACTACGCTTTTATGTGCTAAAAAAATTTTGGATGAGTTGTTAGATTCATCTTCATCATCTGATGCTGATCAAATATATGATATCATTATGGGAAGAAATCCACAACCGCGAGTGAAATGATTTGTGGAAAACGTAATTAATAAATACTCTGAAGTTGATGTATGTTAAATTTCATAGGCCAATAACTTCTACTTCTAATATATGTATGTATATATTCTTTTTTTTATAGTTTAAGAAGAATTTGCGTATTAGTCGGGAAGGTGCCATTGTTCTTTTTGATAGATATTCTTTGTATTATTTCAAGCGATCCTACCAAGGAGGAAGACAACAGTCAACTGTTTAAACTCATATCTTGTCATTTTTGTGGTAAGATTGTCCAAATTCATTACTAAAATACAAGAAGTAAAAATATTGTTTATAGGTTTAGCGGGAATAAAACTACCTTCAGAGAAGTGGCAAACCTTTTCGACATTTCATTGTCAAACCTTCACAATTCCTTCAACAAGGTTTTACAATTCATTGTGGAAAATGTAGCGCCGGAGGCAATAAAGTTTCCTCAATCAGACGAAGAAAAAGAAGCTGTTGGGAAAGAGTTTGAAAAAGTATAATAATCTCTCTTGGTATGAGAAAATTTTATTAAAACAGTTTTATTGTAGATTTCCGGATTTCCAAATGTTTTGGGATGTATTGATGGAAGTTACATTTCAGTAAGGCACCAAAACATAAAATTCGATCAACATATGTTTCAATAACCATGCAGGGTATTTGTGATTCGAAGTTACGATTCCTAGACGTATACACTGGAATCCCCAGCAAAATCTACGACTCTAGGATATTAAATTTATCGTTTATAGGAAAAGAATTACAGCGTTTATGCTCTCCTAATTATCATTTACTGGGAGATTCTGCATACCCCTTAAGGGAATATCTTTTGACACCATATCGTGATTATGTCAACATGAGCGATTTGGAAAAAAATTATAATTTAAGATTTTGCAGAACACGTGTTAAGATCGAGAATGCATTTGGTGTATTAAAATGTCGTTTTCGACAAATAATGCGTCTAGATTTTCATAACGTTGAAACAATGTCGAAATTCATTATTGCATGTTGTGTTCTTCACAACATGTGTATCGATAGGGATGAAAGTCTTCCTGAAGATATTGGTGAAATATTCAGCAATGAATCAAATATAACTGAGTCTTCATGCGAAAATAGAAGAGACAACTTACTTTCTCAATTAGGGCAAATTAAAAGAAATCAAATTAATTTTTTTTAATTCAACAATGATATGATATGAATTTAGATACAAAATTCAATAGAAACAAATTTTTATTATAAATAACATCTTTCAAAATGTGTAATTTTGTGCATAGAAGAGCGGGTTTAAAGTTACTGTCGAAGTTTAGTATTGTTAATTAATTTATTAACAAAATTTAATTGGAAGGAATTAATTCAAAATTTTTATCGATTTAAAAAAATCACATAATTTATGAATTAATGTCATTCCTTATTCAGAATCATTATGTCAGATTTAATTTTTTAAATATTTTTTCCTGCGCAAAATCGTTTTATAACGTTCCCCACACTGCTTGGGATTCATGTTGGATATTTGTGTTGCTTTGGAAGCCCACATTGGATTTAAATTGCTTCATCGGCCCAATTTCTGGCAAATAGTTGGCGTATAGATCCAATAACAGACGGGTGTTTCCATCTGTCCAAAAAATAGTTATATTTATACATTGCTATAATTTTTATATGATTTTCTTCATATACTTACACTGCATTGATCTGCTTGTACTTGGGCTATCATAATTTTCATTTCATTTTCGTTATAGGCTTCTTTTGATTATTTTTTTGTTTATTCAAAATGTCAACAAAAATTAACGGCTGTTTATTAAAAAAAAAAGTGTTACAAAGTTGTGATTTTATGTTTTATCCTGACCATTAAAAATGCGACATTTTTAAAGTGTGGGGAAAACATTATAAAAATGTACATAATAAAGGTGTAACATTTTATTTCAGAAAAGAAAACACCATTAGTGTTTTAATTTTCTTTCTATGATCCGAGCTATTTCACGAAAAGATTTACCCTCATTTCGAAGATAATTTTTCCCTCGTCAGCGCCGATTTCTTTGATTTTGAGACTGCTCTCTAAATAAAGTTTCCAAAAGAAATATGTATTCATTCCTGGGATACCCCTGGCACTTTACTACTTAAAAAAAAATAGGAGTAAAAACGTTTCGTAAATTTTTTGACAACCAAGTAAAGTTCCCAATGTGTCAATGGTAAAAAATTCTTAATATTTTACTCAAATTTGTATTAATATTTAAAATTTTCATCTTCAAGTGTGCGGATACTTTTTCTAGCAATTGTATTTTAGGTAACGGTACTATTCAATACTCTTTATATTTTTGTATAAACAGAACAAAAATTAAGTGATGATGCGCACTTAAAGCCTTAATCAGGAATAAATTTCATCCTTCATTCAAATTATAATAAATCAACGTGCCTCAAAAAAAAAATGAATTATATTTTAGGAATTAACCTAATTGTCGATCGAACCCATTTACCCATTGCGTGTTTAGCATGCGTTTCGTTTTTGTTGGTGAACGAGGTATAGAAGCAAATAGTGTACAAAAAGTTTATTTTTGAAAAATTGATTTTTTAAATTGGAATTCTGCTTTTAGAGAGGGAGATGATTTATTTTTATGTTATTTATTTCAATAACCTACCTTATCGGCCATAGTCGGTTACATTATTATTATTCGTAAATTTTACCGTTGAAACACATGTCGGGAACCAAATCAGACAGAACAAAAAAGGGTTGCTTGACTCACAATGAAAAAGTTCTATTGGTGTGGGTTTGAAAAATCACGGTTATAGACGTAAATGAAATCTCTTTAATATGGCTTATGGAGCAGATCAATTCTGGACTTAATATAAACCACACGAGTTTGTTGGAAATAAAATTGAGATAACATAAGAAAAAATGTACTTTTATGGATATGTTTCGTCTAATGTTAAAGAAAATTTTTAACTTATCGAAAACTTATCGTGATAAAAATATCAATATTTCCGGACTCGCAATAAAGTTTTATATATGATATAATTTCGAAGCAATTCACGTGATCCCAAAATACCTAAACTAACCCCTTTCGGAGTACGGAAAAAATCTCTTAAAAATATGAACACGAACTTTATTTAATGACGTACTGCCCATCTTTTAAATTAAGAATTTCCGCCACGGAATGTAAGAAATTATTTGCATTTCTGTCAAGTTGCTAAATTCATTGCTTTTATCATTTTAAAACCAGTGTAACTTCACAAGTTATGTTTCCAACACATATTCCCATTTAGTTATTACATAATTAGCCCCCCTGTTTTTGTAATGACATAAATGCTTTATATCGATACGTTCCCAAGAATGAGCATTTGAAATTCATGAATTTTAAGTAATTAATTCCTTTGATAAAATTAATTTATTATAAGAAAATATTTAATTTCTATTTTCAAAATAGTGTTCAATCTCATCGCTAAGAATCTACATTCGTTTGTACTTACTTCCTTTTCTTTCTTGTCTTCATTGGCCTCTTTAGCTTTTTCCACTGTGTTATTCTCTTTCATAATAGAACGTGCTGCAGCCGATGCTGATTGTGCTTGTTTAAGAGAAGCTTCACTTTGAGCTTCCTGTTGTGCCAGTTGTGATATCAGACTAGTCAATCGCTTTATTACCAAAACTAAGAATATGGCAAATCCAGATATATAGAAATTACGTTGAGCTCTAAATAGGCGCATACTATGTTGCATTTCCATATCCAAATGGACTTCTTCAGAATTTTCATGTCTTGCAAATTTACTCATTTCCCTTATGGCTTCCAAAAGGAATAACACCAATACACCAATTATAATGAAAAAATATATTTGAGCTTGTTTTGCCAACATGGATAAGAATTTGGATTTGAATAAACGATTCCATTTGGTTGCACTAGCTATTGGCAATACAAATAATAACACAACTATAATTTCCGTAAATAGAAATGCATCAATTAAAGTCCAAACAAAACTCATTTTTATTTTTTTCTTTGATAAACTTTTAAACGTGGAAACTTCTTTCTTTTTGCCTTTTCTTGTTGAGGTATATATTTGAACTAAGAAACAAATATACGAAACATTTTAACCTTTGTACGTGTTCTATTAAAATGTAAAATTATAAAGTTTATATCAATTTTGTTTAAACTTTAAAGCTTTGTGTGTAAATATACGTTTTGTATACGTTTGGTCAAGCGATTAGATAATTTGTAATGTATGTCTATGTGTAACTCGAGTTGATCAATTCACACTTTCTTTTTAATACTGTGCGTTTTTTATTGTTTTTGTTTTTTAATCTTAAAAAAATAAGCCATTTACAAATTATACGTATGTATCGGTATATAAATATACTATTTGAAGAAAAAGCGAGTACGAAAATTGTAGTTGTTCTAGGCCGCCATACGATACCGGATACTTACATTTCGAAAATAAGTTTCAAACTTCTACCCAAATTGTTGTATTTATACTCTTTACTAAGCCGATTATCGATAATTCAAGTTATTTATTATCTTTTTCATTTAGACGAACAATACGTAATTACCATATTCATTTAGATCGGTCATTTCATGTTTGAATTGCTAGAATTTTTAATGCGTTGTCCTGTTTATAAACGAAATTTAATATTGCAGCATTTCCAATAATTTGCAATTGAGATTATTAATTTATTTTGCTACGTTAAAGTTATTTTTAATCGCCATCAATATATCATATACAGGTGCCAATACATTGGAAACTTTTACAAAATTCAGAACTTTCCAATTTGTTTTTTTAATAACTTCGCATTAAGACCTTAAATTATGTATTTTTTTTTGCGAAATCACCCTTTGGCGTGTTCTCTACCTGAAGATTACAAATTTGAAAAAATATTAAAACAAAGTGATGCCAAAACAATGGAAACTTTTAAACTTCTGTACCAGAATTGATTAAAACAATAAAAATAGAAGATGGTATGCAAAAAATGTGTAAAATCTTAACCGTTATTTTAATATTTATACCTAGCTTTTGAGTTTTCTTTCAACTGTTTTTTAAACACGATTGTATGTTTCAATGTTTTAATTTTATAATTTATTGTTATAAAATTATGTCAAGAACAAAGTTTTGTGAAGAATAATAGATGATTTTACTGCCGGTATTGAGCAAAATAAAATTTGGGAGAAATATCGTGAAAAAGGTACGGTGACGACTCAACAATTAGACGGCAGGCCCCGTAAAACGAGTCAAAACGATGAGAAAGGGAAAGAAGTCTAAACCCAAAAGATACAAATAAAGCAGTGGCAATATTATGGTATGGGGTTGCTTTTTGAGCTAATTCATGTAGTACAAGACACTCTTAACTGGAATTGGATACAGGCCAATTCCAAATGACGTAATGTATCCATAAGCGTACGGGAGTATGCTCCAGGTCTGGTAGTTTCAACATAACAACGATCCAAAACACACATCCAAAGTTGTATCCGAATGGCTACAATCTAATGCAGTTAGTGTTTTGGAATGGCCAGTCCAATCACCAGATCTCAATCCCATAGAAAATCTATGGGAAATTGTGGGTCGAAAAATACGGACACGAAATTACACAAATAAGACAGATCTCATAGAGGCAGTCAATTCGGACTGGCAAAAATTTTCAATAGATATCATCAACAATTTAATTGACTCCTTGCTTCGGCTTTGTGATGCAGTACTAAAAAATATTGAAAAAATTATTGTATAGTAAAGGTTTCAAATGTTTTGTCAACAGCATAAAAAGTAATACTTTTAAGTTTTGCTAATTTTTTCTGAAGTTAATGTTAATGTTCTGTGTTAATATTTTTTTATGTGTAAACATCTACATATACGCGCAAGGGGGTAAAAATCTATTTCACAATACAAGCACAAAAACAGCGTAAGTCGTAAGACAAAATCGGTGAAACTTATGTTTGTATTGGTGAAAAAATTATGATTTGTAATAACCTTATTGAAAATGAAAAATAAAAAATTAAAATTTAACCAGTTGAAATAAATAATAATAAATCTTTTTATATTAGCAGAGTCCCTGCAGTTGATTGCAATAAGTGATTCATAGATACGCTTTCCGTTTGATTTTAAAAAAGTGACATAAAAAATTTTTAATTACTAGATGTTTACACATCTATAAGGCATACAAATTTATAAATTAATGATTTTTTTTATAAATAAATAAGGCATACAAATTTATAAATTAATAAGAGTTGTAAATTTTATGACCCAATTTTTTTGGTATTGACCAATCAAGTCGTCAAAAATATATTTTGTTAAAAGTTTAGTTGTTCATTCACAATAATTTAAACTAGCAGATTCCTCGAAATTCGAGTGCAATTTCTAGGCAACTTTATTTCTCAACTTAGGCAATTCACAAACCAACACTTTTTTGGTTTCTTATTATTGTGAATGAAGATAACAAAATCATTAACAAACACATTAACAAATTTAATTAACACACATAGCATATGTAAATCTGGTGAACAGCTAAAAAGTAATACCTTTCAAATAATATACGTTTGGTCAAAATTGGGATAAAACGATAGAATAAAACATCGGTAACAATAAATCGCCTAGCCTATTAATATTATAGATATAAAATTTCTTCTCCGCAACAATTTGAAATACACTTTTTTGAAAATATTTGTAAAGAAATTGATGGACAATTGGATAAAGAATAAATTGGATTTAATGTGACTTTTCAGGCGGGGTCACATGAGAACAGAGGGATGGGTAAAGAAATTGTTAATTTTTGTGCGATTTGTACCAATGTTCCCATCCCTGCGACGTCGCTACACAACCAGAACTAAAAGAAAATAAACAAGTGTGCGTTGATAATAACATTGAACAAACAATTTTAAAAATTGACCAGATAAACAACAGACAAGTAAAAAAAATTTAAATGTCCTATGAAAATTGGTTAAGTTTACTTAAAAGTGCGGAAAAGAACTCCATGATAAGTGGTCGAAGTCGTAAAATATTTTATAGCTTCCCCAATGGACAACAAATGGCAGAAGAATATAGTATGGATACAGGAGTGGTCCAAAAGAGAGCATGGAAAAAAGTAAAACAGTTAATGGGTGAACCCGAATGGGAAGTTGAGTTAGGCGAAGATCCTAGACAACTAGGTGCCGGAGGAGATGAAGATTTTAGAAATGCTGATGGAAGTTTCACCGTTAAAATAAGCAACACCGAGCCAATAATGACCAAAAGAATAACAAAAAAAAATATCGAATGGAGAATTCGAAATCTACCATATCCACTTGATGTGTATCACGTACAAGCTGATGCAGAAAAGAGGGCCTTAGTGGTAAAGACGACAAACAAGAAGTATTATAAGGTAATTCCAACACCAGATTTAGATCGTTGTTGTGTGCTACCAACACAGGCTAATATATCAATTCATCATCAATATAATACTTTAATTATAACTTATAAAAAACCTGAAATTGTATGTGAAATGGAGGCTCAAGTTTTACTTCTTTTGAAGGATGTAGAAACTGAAACTGATATGGAAGAGCTTTTACAAGGATTATTGAAGAAATAAATATACAAAAAAAAGATTGAAACTAAGATATTGTGCTTTTATATTTTTCAAAACAAAAAAAAAATATATAAATATAATAAATTTTTCAACTAAAATAACCTACTACACATCGCTTTAAACTACATTTGTTTACTTTTGAAAATTTTCCGCTAGACCTGATGTCATACCAAATACCGTATAATCAAATGAAGGTAATTCCAATGGAACTAATGACGGCAAATCATCATCATTTTCAGTTCTCTGTAACTGATTAGAAGTATATCCGTCTACACTTAATTGGCTCTCCTTGGACTTGTCTGCATTTTCCATTTTTGCGACTGTAATAGGTTGGTTGGGTACTTGATTTTCATTTCTTTCCAGTTCTAAACGATGCATGCTTTCTACTAATGTACTTCCGTATTTATCATTAAACTCCTTTATCGTCTTATCTATTGACCTGGCAATAGATTGTGGATTTGCAATATTGCTTGAATTGTTCTCAATTTGAGGTGGCACAATTTCCCTTGATTTAATTTTTTCATATTGTATCTTACGCATTTGTATTTGATTTAATTTTCGTTCATAATCCCATTTCTGGGTATTTAAAACTTCTAAAGCTTTGGGAATTCTTACATTTTTATAAGCATCCTCAATATACAACAGAGAGGTTTCAACAGCTTTATAGGCATCATCATATTTATGACGTTTAATTAGTTTTTCAGCTCTTCTTTCATGAAAATGAGCCTGAATTTATAAAAGCTCAAAAGATTATTTTTGTTTTTCATTTAATAATTACGATTTCTTACCAAATTTAATGGTGCACAGTCCATTGAATCAATATCCGTGTGTCTAAGCACAAAACAGATGTAAATACAATAAGATTCCGCTACCATATTATTGTGATTAGTAAACAGAGGTGTTTTCGTAAATATGTCGATGGCAGGTGTGTGACAGAATTATATGTTACCCAGCGATCTCACATCATACTGAAAGTTCGAAAAACTCAATACACTCACATTTTTTTACTAATACACACATTTTCCGCAGTGGTCACACTAATGGCACAAAATTTTTCGTGCGAGTAGTGGCAGACACTAACGATGATTAATGTTACCCTGTTATAAATTTAATGCAAATTTACTGGATTCTGTAAAATTGTAATTAAAGTTGTAACTTGTTAAATCTATTATAATGATTTATTTTTTGAAATGCGCATACAAAAAGCAAGTTTGTTAATTATAGAGCATAAATATTATTAACTATTATTAAAATAATACTAATAATAATAAATGTAAACATTTTCCCTCAAACATGTGCCTGTATAATAATCTCGGTAACTCTACTTAAAATAAAATAAGAGAGAGAAGTATACAAATTTTTTTCAAGTTTACGCTTCGACAACATTTTAAAAATGAGATTGCAGTCAGATGTTTGAGCATAAAATTTAATGGCGATGGATTCGACTAATTCGAACAATTTTTCGTTGATAATACGTACACAACGATTTTACAATTTCAGTGTGATGTGAGATTGGGGGGTTAAGTCAACAGCGAAAACTATATTTTTATATATGAATAAAATTCTATTTATAAGTATTCTTAAGAACATTTCGTTTGACATAAACTTTTTTTTTCAAATTTTGCAAAAGAATTATCTGTTATTGAATTAATCTGATTTTCTATATATACTATTAGAATTCCGACTCCTGAATACGCATCATGAACAACCATGTCATATAATGAAATAAATCAACTGTTAAGTTATCAAACAAATGTCATATCTAGACAGCTTCATGATTGAAACCGGTGGCGTCTGTTTTTAGATTTGCAAAAAAAAGTTGATAAATTTTTTTTTGCGTATAATTTAATATTTAATTTTTTTGCAATTAAAAGTAGCGTAAGTAGTCTAAATAATGGCTGCATCATTAAATGGGGTTTTTCCAACAACTTTACAAGAGAAAATAAAAACCTCAAAATTGTTGGTAGTAGGAGCAGGAGGTATAGGTTGTGAAATTTTAAAGAATTTAGTGTTGTCCGGATTTTCTGAAATTGAAATAGTGAGTAAAGAAAATGTCATATTTAATATTGTTAAAGTATTCTAAATGTAATATTTTTAGATTGACTTAGATACCATTGACTTGAGCAATCTCAATCGTCAATTTTTATTTCATCGCGAACATGTGGGCAAATCCAAGTCACAGGTGGCAAGAGAAAGTGCTTTAAAATTTAATCCTGATGTTAAAATAAAAGCATATCATGACAGCATTATGGCGTAAGTAACTATAAATCGAACATATTACGTTTTTAATGTAAAATTAATATTGCAGAACGGATTATGGTGTTAATTTCTTTAAGAAATTTGATGTCGTTCTCAATGCTTTGGATAATCGTGCAGCGCGTAACCACGTTAATCGCATGTGTTTAAATGCTGATGTACCATTAATTGAAAGTGGTACTGCCGGCTACAATGGTCAAGTAGAATTGATTAAAAAAGGGTTGACACAATGTTATGAATGTTCTCCTAAAGCTACTCAGAAGAGTTTTCCAGGCTGTACTATTCGCAATACTCCGTCAGAGCCAATTCACTGCATTGTTTGGGCCAAACATCTTTTCAAGTGAGTAAAATTATAACACGTAAAATCGATTCTCGCAGTAGTTTAAAATATTTATTTATTAGTATATTAATCATAAGAATAAATTCTATGACTAGTGAGGAACTCGTGAGCACTAGCTGCCAAGGCTATCGGCTCGTTATATATTCAGTGCTGTGAATGATTACAATAGCTCATATTTTTAAAATTCTTTGTTTAGTTTCTTTAGTAAAGTAATATATTTTGTTTATGTTAGTGACGGATCGATCACGAAGGAGACTGAATGCTGGCTTGTTGAGGTACATTTTCCTTATATTGGATAAAGACGGACACTCATATAGAACAGGTGCTATTACATATATGGCAAATAGGGGTAGTTGTTTTCTTTATTAAGTGTTCGTGGGAGAAAATTGCGTGACCGAGTCGGAGTCTCGAAAACACTATTATTTTATCCTTTTCGATTGATGTTGGGTATATGGGAATTGTGTGGTTTATGTTAATGTTTGAGTAGTGATGGTCTTCGTTCGGGGTTTCTTTTGTTTTTTTTTTTTTTTTTTTTTTTAATAATAGGGTCCAGGAGAACTGGTGCATAATGAGGCTTATTTTGCTGCGATATCAGCTTTTTCGTTGCCAATGATGCCAACATGGCTTGGGATCTAATGTATTCGGATTTTTTCTTCATTGCCGCTAAGGGCGTCTCTGTTTTTGATAATTGTAGTCAATTTGTTGTAGGGGTAGCCTTTAAGACTGATGAAACGCCAACCATTGTTTTTTAAGAGCGCTTGCTTTTCAGCTAGAAGATTTCGAAATTCCTCTCTGTTGGTATCGTTCTTTTTGAGCTTTGAAAGCGAGTTATAGATGGTATTGAATTTCCACGGTGGTTTGTTTATTGTTATTTTGGATGTTTCGATAGGAATGACCATTTTTGTAGCTAGCTCTAAAGACGGCTATTGCATATTTAATGCGCTTAAATCTTCTTGCGGCAATGGTAGTCGATATATCTTGGTCTATTAATGAATTAGTGCTCGTAAATTGTTTTGGAAGGATTCTATTTTTTATTTCGTGTATTCTATCTTCTATGGAAGCTAAACCGGCTTCTCTTCAGTTGTCGAATGAATCTTTTCGCCTTTTACTAAAGTTGAAAATATATTTTCGACAGTTTTATTGGTTTGTATTTATTAACATATGTACATGGTTTGTATCGAATATCTTGATGGTTAATATTATTTAACGGTTATGATTTGCATCAATTCTTGATACAGTAAAGGCCTAGTTGTCCGGAATGCTCTCATCCCCAAGCATTCCGGATAATTGAAAATCCGGATAATTGAATGCTTCATTAGAATATGAAATTTTTCGAGAATTTCGTTGGATTTCATTATATTTTAGGCTTCTCGTTTATTTATTTTCAAACTATGTACCAGAAAACAACTACAGGTTTTTTAGTTTAACAATAAACAAACAAACTGAATATCAAATAGAATAGATAATACATTTTTATATAAGTTTAATTATAACTAGCAGATTCCAACACTCTAAATTCGAGTGCAATTTCTAGGCAACATAAATTTCTCAACTAAGCCAATTCACAAACCAACACTTTTTTGGTTTATTATTATTGTGAATGAAGATAACAAACTCATTAACAAACACATTAACAAATTTAATAAACACACACAGAGCATATGTATAATTTTATGTATGAGTTAGTAGCAACTTTAAATGCAATTTACTTAAAATGAAGGAAAAAAATTTAAAAATCTGTAAATCTGGTGAACAGCTAAAAAGAAATACCTTTCAAATAATATACGTTTGGTCAAAATCGGGATAAACCAGTAGAACAAAACATCGGTAACAAAAAATCGCCTGCCTATTAATATTAACAATAAACAAACAAACTGAATATCATATCTATATTTACAATAATAAGCATGCTAAGTTTATAGAAATAACATGTTTTATTGGTTTCCATTGAAAGGAATAATTTAAATCATACATATATGAAATACTATATAGAGTTAAGTTAAATATTATAGACAAACGATATTATATATATATATATATATATATTATATATTTATTCCTATACTCCTTTTCCTTTTACTCCTGCAAGGCCGCCGTAAAGTATATTAAGTTTAAGGCATTTTTGAGCCTAAATTAAAGGAGATCTAAAATATGATTTCGTTTAAGACTTCTAACTTCATCTGTTTCATCTAAAAGTGTGATTTCTAAAATATTTATGTGCTAACTACGTCTTAATTACAGCTAAATCTTTTGATTTCGGTTTTTACAAAAGGTATGTTCAAGTCATTATGTAAAGCTTTATAAGTTGCGAATTTGTTACTGAGCGCAAAGCTTTCGACTGATATCTTTGTAATATTTCTATGCTGGAATTGCTAGCAGTTCCCCATGATTCTATGCTGTAAGTCAAATAAGCTTCATATGGTTTTATAAAGAATGACATTCTTTTCCAAAGAAATTTGAGACTTAGGTCCAAGATGCCTATTTCTTTTCTTTTAGCGCTTATATGAGCTTTTCATTAATCGATCTGTCTTATTTTACTGTATTAACACTAGGAATGGCAGTTCCATTAAGGAACACCGCTGGACAATATCTCTTGTAAAAGTAACGTGGCGTGATTTTTGGGTGTTAACTACACTATTCCACTTTTTCAAAAGTTTTAGAGAATATGACACTAGGCTAACGGGTCTGTATCTTGTCATTACATTTTCTGGTTTACTCGGTTTAAAAACCATTATGATTTTGACACACTTCCATTGTGAAGGAAGTGTTGTAGACGTAAATATTAGAGTTAAAAATAAAAAGAAATTGCAAATGCATCTATTTTGTCATATACCTTAGATTTTTTGTTATTGAGAGCATTTATTTCCATTTTTATTTTTTATTTTTTTTTGGTATAATATGTTTTATAGGCAGTTCCATTTGACATGCGATGTCTAAGAAAAGCATGATGTCATCGACATTGTTACTCGTGCATTGAGGTTTAAATATTGTTTGCAAATGATCAGCAAAGGCAGCGGATTTTTCTTTATCGGTCTCGACCGTTTGAGGAACTTGGTTGTATTATATAGTTCATGTTCTTTATTTTTATTTTGAAATATTAGTTTATTTAAATACGAATTAATATTTTAATTTCTTTCATTTACCAGCATTTCTGAGCATAATTTAATTGGGTTTTTGGTTCGACGCCAAATTCTTCTTAGTCTTCTAGATTGCCTAATCATATTTCTAGCAATATTTACTTTGCGACCTAAATCTTTAGTATGAACTATTGGTGGGGTAGATAAAAGAGCAGCTTCGTGTATCAATAAGTTAAATACTTCCACAGCATCATCTAAATTTTCTCCTGTTTTAATTTCGATGTTTTGGTTTAGATTATTTTCAATAATTTTGCGAAAGTAGTCCAAATTAGTATTTCGTTCGATTAGTTTAATTTTTTTGGGTTAATTTAATATTAACATTGAAGTTAACAATAATCGGTGTATGGTCAGAGCTTAAACTATCTTGAGTGTAGAAATACCATTTAACACAACGAAATCAAGAAGGTCTGGTATCTCTGTTGGATCAGTAGGTTGGGCTTCCTCCGGAGAACGTGGGGTACTTATTTTCAGAATACATTTGTTTAATTGTTTTGCATTATAATCACCAGCACCAATGAAACGAGAAACCATTATTTATAAAAGTGTTCATATTCCTCACATTTCACTGAGTGACTGGCGGGAAATACATAGAGTATATATTGGTAGGTGTATTATTGCAAATTACTTTAACGCGAGAAGATTGTAAAAATTTTTTGGCATTCTTCAGCCAGTCCATAACGAATTGTAGATTTTTTAAATAAATCTGCTCCAGCTTGGTTTTGGATGACCAAGCCCACACTTCACACATACAAAAGGTTTCTTACAATATGTTTTCATATGACCAAATTATGGGCATCGGTGACATTGTACAATATCGTTCGTGTTTCTTGGGGCTTCAATTTGTACCATACAATGATATATTTCAAAAACTTGTTTGTTATTTGGGTGCGGGTCAGCGTATAACATATGCAATGGCTATTTGTGTCTACCTTTATGTTCTCTATTTTAGTGGAAAAATAAAGACCTTTAATAACAAATCTGGCCGATGCCCACTCAAAGCCAAACTTCGGACCGGACGTCTCCTAATTTTTTTTTTTTTATTATCGCCTCCAAAGACCGAATATCACGTGGTGTTATACTGGAAACTTTGCCACAGCTTTTATAATTTGTTTCAACAGAGTTATTTTTTTTTTGTAGGATTTAACAATGTACTGCACAGATGATCTCGCTAAGTTTCATTCTGTACCAATGTCATTATAACTTGTGCCATTTTTCACTCTTTCTATAATTATTTCCCGAATTTCGCCTGAAATTATGTTTCCACGTCGCATTTTTGTTTTTTTTTTTAATTTTTATTATCTTTTATTTGTTAACACAATGCTTAGCAACACATAACTAAATTAAATATTCAAAAGTAAATAGAATTTATGTTTAATAACGGAACTTTTTATATAGTACGAAACTTTAGTGGTCAATTCAAAAATCGCTTTTGTAATGGAAATATATAAAACAAGGTTGCATTATTGGGATATTATTAGTAATTAAAAATTCCTGGGTTGTATATTATATATTAAACACATAAAAATGTGTCAATTTTTTTTGTTAATTTCGATTATTTAAAAAGCAATAGCTAAATATTTTTGACCTGTACGAAACTCATGTGGTTAGGGTAGTATAGTCAATAAAGAAGTAAACGGAATGCGTCCGTTTACTTTGAATAACTCAGCGCGACTCATTTATAACAAAACAAAATTTTATTTGCTTAGACAAAGCAATTTGTGAGACTGTTTGTTTTTATTAATAAATAAAATCGACAAATATTTAAATGACTATTTTTATCAAATGCTTCGAAAAAATCTATTCCTTCTATTTTAAAAATGATTTAAAAAATCTGTATCCTTTCTTTCAAGCCAACTGTTTGGTGAAACTGTTGATGATGAAGACATCTCTCCAGATGTAGCTGACCCAGAGGCTAAGGCCGAAGAACTTAAAGGGAACGATGTGGATGGCGAAGGAGATAAGAAAATGCAAAATGAAGAAGAAACTGTTGCTGAAGACGGTAATGTTATTCGTGTAAACACTCGTCAATGGGCAAAAGATAGCAATTATGATGCGGAAACATTGTTCAACAAATTTTTCTATGATGATATCAAATATTTGCTATCCATGTCAAATTTATGGAAGACCCGTAAACCACCTACACCCATTAAATGGGATAGTGTTTTGGTAAAACAAGCTGAATCTGGAAATGATGAAGCTTTTATGCGTCAGTATCACAAAACCTGGTCGGTAGCTGAATGTGCTAAAGTCTTTGCGGATTGTTTGAAAAAATTAAAAGCTAATGTCGAAAAATTACCAGAAAATGACAATTCATTAGTATGGGACAAGGACGACCAGCCTGCTATGGACTTTGTGGCTGCTTGTGCCAATATAAGAGGATATATTTTTGAAATTTTACGTAAATCGCGTTTTGAAATTAAATCCATGGCTGGCAATATTATACCAGCAATTGCTACCACTAATGCCATTACAGCTGGTGTTGTTGTTTTACAAACATTTAAGGTTTTACAAAATGAATTGGAAAAATGCAAATCGGTGTATATGCGCCTAAGACCGAATCCTCGTCAACAGCTCTTAGTCCCAGAAAAGTTCCTCACCGCACCAAATCCCAATTGTTATGTTTGTGCTGCTGAGCCTGCTATACATTTACGCATTGATACTAAACGCATGCATATAAAAGAGTTCCGGGATGATGTTCTCATCAAAACATTAAATATGGTCAATCCTGATGTTATTATCGATGCTAAGGGTGTGGTTGTCATATCATCCGAGGAAGGTGAAACGGAATGTAATGAAGGAAAATTAATGTCTGATATGGATATTGTTGATGGTGTTCTGTTAAAGTGTGATGATTTCTTTCAAAACTATGAACTCAGCATTATTATTGTACACATTGATGCCGAACGTGATGACGCTTTGTTTGAAGTGATTGCAGACAAAAATCAACTTCAACCTAAAGAGGAAACTAAGGCAACCGAAACAGTGGAAAAAACCAATGGCAATCAAGAAGATGTGTCTGATGGTCCTTCAACTTCAAAAAGAGCTCGCGTTAATGAAGTTATAGAAGATGATGATGATGACTTATGTTTAATAGAAGATGAAGACGATGATGTTGTTGAAGTTCAACCATTACCAGCAGAGGTAACTACAGATCAAGTTACAGTTGCCACTGATAAATTGCAGGTTACTTCCCCGGTTAAACCGGTAGCAACAAAACGTAAACCTTCAGACGATGATATTACTGAGGTCTTAGATTCTGATGATGAAGATGGTCCCACCCAATCCAAACGAACTCGTACTTGTACTCGTCAAAACGCGGGCGAAGTCATAAATATTGATTAATTTTACTATTGTATTGAATTCATAATTCCATCAACATAAAAAAGTTTATAAAAGTAATAAAAATAAATTAAAATATATTTTTTTTATTAGAATATATATATATATATATATATATATATATATTTAATTAAACAATTAGAAACTAAAACAAGTTAAATTCGGTTTTAGGTTTACATTAATATCTGGACTTATTTATTGTACTATTTATAACAAATATAACCATTCGTCGTTACGACGCACACTTTTTTTTGGATATATACGAGCCCTTCACCATAAAAGTTGGACTACTTATATTTCTTGTTGGTTCTTTATCATTAATAGAGAATTACAAACAAACCTTTAAAATTAAATTGAAATTTCTTTCTGTTATTTTAAACTTAATATATTTTAACAAATATTAGAATAAAAAAATTTATAGAAATTCAAGTTGCGAGGTGAAAAATTGTACATAAAAAAGCCATAATTGTGGGCATATTAGTTGGCCCACCAATTATGGGTGCCAAAATAGTTGGCCTATTTCCTAAATTCGGCGATCGATCGCTTGCCTTTCAAGAGAGCTCGTTGAATACTGAGTTGGGAAGCAAGGTTGCGGCGATCAGCGTACATACAAAAAAGATTCGACGAAGGTTATGTGTCTAGGGTTAAAAACTATATATATCAAATATGTACATATATATAAAATAAAAAAATAAATTGAATAAAAAAAAAATTGAAAAAATAAAAAATTTCAAGTTTTAATTAAAAATCCACAAAAAAATTATAAAAATTAATACAATATTATGCTGCGGAGCAGCACGGGTCCTCTAGTACATATAATAAATAAAAATGTAAGTGATTCTTGATCTCACTGAAGTGGCCACTTTATAGTACGAAAAAGAATAAAACGTTACAAGAAAAAAAAGAAATGAGTGTAAAGAGAAATATGAAAAAAGTCTTGAAAAACAGAAATCGTGTCTTTTTATTTACTCCTGTTGCTACACCGTTCGCCTACAAACAAAAACAGATGTCGAAAAACGACGTCGTCAAAAGTCGCCATGCAGCCTTATTTAACATGGTGTCTCGACTAGCCATAATTGATGGCAATGTTCAAGTCAATGGCTAGTGGAGACCGCTAATGTTCATGTCATGACTAAAAAATCCAACTTTTTGTCGTGACAGAAAGTCTGACAAAAACTTAGCCATTAATTTGAAGTTTCATTCGATTTTGACGTTTAAGTATATTAAAATGGCGCAACTTAAATTAAGTAAAAGCGAAATTATTAATTTCATTCTAAAAAGGATTCACCAAAATCTCGTGCTGTTTTAAAGCATTGTGTGTTTATACATGAAACATGTACAAATTGGAATTTCAATACAAAAATTGCAGTGTGTAGAGACGGATGAAAGCTTAAAAGAGAATTTCAAACAATTTCAGAAAGAAAAATTTCATGTGTAAACCGGGACAAATGAAATGTCTAAACATAATTTGCCCTCTTCGCGTTTTGTCGCATTATGTTTCTTTGACTTGAACATGAACATTGCCATGAATTATATCTAGTCGAGACACCGTTTAAATATATGCATAACATGGCATGACAGAAAGTGGTATGATTTTGAATTTCAATAAAAACAAATACATTTCCGTTTCCAGTAAAATTACAACAATGTATCATATGTTTTATGACAGCGTAAAAAGTGTATGAACAGCTGCTTGTCAAAAACAAGAAGTAAAAGTAAATTACATTTAATATTTTAAAATTTGCATGAAATTCTTACAATCTTCATTAATTTTTCCAGATGTCATTTGTTGCAAGAATTTGTACTACATTTATACAAAATGGGTTTAAAGCAATTACCGACAAAACTGGTACTCAGCTATCACAAGTAACTACACGTAATTTCCACATGATAGTGAAGCCAATACCAAGAACTGTTTCCGAGACATCGTCTATTGCTCAGAATCTAGTTGCCAGTGCTGTTGTATCACCCATTTCAATCGTTAACGGTCTACATCGTTTGTTGATGCCAACTACTTCGCTGTTTAATCAAGTAGCAGGATTTAAGGTTAAGGGACGTCTAAAACGTCGTTGTAAGGATTGTTATTTCGTTATAAGACAACAGAGACATTATGTAATATGCCCTACTCATCCGCGTCACAAGCAAATGTCTATGAAGAAACGTGATTATAAATCCTGGATTCTTACACATGCCACACAATCTAAAGTGAGGCCTTATTAGAGATTGTGCAAAAATGCAAATAAATAAAATATAAAATTAACTGAATGCTGATAGTCTTTTCAACTCGAAAATCTTCTGAAAACAGTTTACTGAACAGTGAATTCACTTTAAGGTTTAAAAATAATTTAAGTTTGCTAAATTGAAAGAATAACAAGTGAGATTGTTAAATTCGACTGAGTCTTAAACTCAATATTACACCCAATGTTGAGAACGGCTACCACTTCAAAACTGTTGCCGATACAGAATCATTATTTCCGAATACCAATTAAATTTAAAATTAATTGTTTTTCTTTTCGGCCAGTTTCTATTAATTTTTTTTTTAATAAAAAATAATGATCATGTCTTCTATTACTATTTGATTATTAGAGTAGAAATCCTATAAGTTTCCTAAGAACTTCATAGAGCACTAATGAAACTCATTATTTAACGCAGCCGGCGTTATAATACACAAAGTTTGATCTATATTAGAATGTTTTCAGACCTTAGAAGTTATACGATAATTAAAAAAAATTAAATTATTCTTGTCTAAAAATTAATATTAAAAATAAACTAATTTTAAAATATTTTTATCTTTATTAGCTATAGCTAGTAATACGTTAATTTAAGGATACATTAAAAACCCAATAACAGGTAAGAAACTAAATACCTATAGAAATTAAAACTTTTAGGTAATATTTAATTTTTAACTCTTAATTTTTCCATTATCATTTTTAATTTTTATTTTGCTTTTTTAATTTTTCAATTTCCATTTTTAAATTTTAATGAATAATGAAAATTGAAAAATTAAAGATTAAAAATTAAAAACTAAAAATTTTACATTAAAAATTACTAGCTAAATCAGATAAAAATATTTTAAAATTAGTTTTTTTTTTAATATTAATATATGAAATTTTTTTTTTGAGTTATCATGAACTATCTCAAAACTTTCTTATAGGGATTAAACTTTGGGTGTTATAACGCTGGCTGCGTTAAATAATGAATTTCATTAGGGGTTTTCTACTCTAGTAAAAGAAAAATAATGCTATTTTTCAAATAGTAACTAATTCTTTCTATAGAAGACACGATCATTGTTTTTTATGACAAGGAATTATAATGGAAACTGGCCAACAAGAAAAGCAATTAACTTTAAATTTAATTGGTATTCGAAATTAAAATTTCAGTACCGACAACAGTTTTAAAGTGGTAGCCGTACCCAATATTGGTTGTAATATTGAGTTTAAGATGCAGGTAGAGGGTATAAAAGATTCGGCCCAGCCGAATTTAACACCCTAAGGGTGTTTTTCATTATGTCGTGATAACGATAAAAAATATGTGGCAATACTTCTAACACAGCTCATGGTAGTTGTGTTTGTTGGTATGATTGCATCATTTTTTTGTGTTTTTTTTTAGCTTGAATGTTGTTGTACAACTATTATGTTCACCCACTAAGATATTACAACAAACACACTGGGTTTTTTGTTTTTTTAGAAGTGTCTACATATTTTAGCTCCTGTCTAAGAACGATGATGCCCGATTTACCCTATTAAATACCAACCTGGTGGGAATAATGGCAAATGATATTATCGTAACTTTTCCCAGTTAAATGGTTTTTTTTTTTTAATGAGCGTGACCTCAACAGACAGACGGATATAGCTATATCGACTCGAGCTGTGATAAGGATCAAGAATATATATACTTTACAGGGTAGGAAATTAGTTTTTCGATGCGTTACAAACGGAATGAATAACCTATATATACCCTCTGCCACTGAGGTGTGGAGGGTATAATAAAAAAATTTTAGATAAACAAGTAGCAAATTATTAAATTTCAACCGTTTCTTCTTATAACATGGTCGATGTAATTTGAAATTCATTTATTCTCATAATATGACATAAATGAAATCAAATAAAACAAGTAAGAAAATTATAGTCGGTTTAGACCGATTATATCGAGAAGTAGTATTAGATCCAACTTCGTTCACAATCGGATATATAAATTAAGAATAAATGATCGAACATTACCATATTTAGTTAATTCACTTATTTTACTAAAAAAACATAAATTCCGACTTACAGACTTCAAAAGCAAAATATAAAAAAACTGGATTCCTGGGCATGCCAAAATATGCCAAACATGCTCCAATGATAAAAGATTCGCTACCTGTAAAATTTACATACGTCATTTAATTATTAATAAACTTGAAAAATAAAGTTACTGACCTGAAAAACTATCACCAACCACATTACACACAAATCAATCTAAATTTAAAAAATCCCATATATCCAATAAATATTAACAAAAAAAATTTGAATATTTTCGCCTGCGTATGGGTCACACAATCACCACATCAACATCTAATAAACAGCAACTTTAACAACTATTCATCCTGTGGATCAATAGTTACAGTAAAACGCCTTTTATCAACATGCACTAATTTAAAAAGTCTCTAAACCAAATATCTGTTCTACAATGGTCTCAATCTACTTAAGGTGCTATTACATGATGTGTTTTTTACATATGTACTGTCAAATTTTCCCACAACAAAAGTTGTACACATCGTGTGATACATATGAAACATTGTTTATGTACAATACATCAGGAAAGTCACATGTACATTTTTCAATTAGAACAGGTTCTATTTTTGCATGACAAACAAATGAAAATACAACACTGCTTGTGGCGAAAGAAAAACAGAGTACATTTTAAAGATTAATATTGAAAGAAAAATAAATTGTTTAGTATTAATTAACAATTAAAAAATACATAACCTTTTTTTAACAACAAATTTTTGTAAATTCACAAATTAAATCAGCTGTTGTTTACATTTAGAGGTTATGTCATACGGAAATACATACGCACGTGTGATAGCAAAAATTATGAATCGTATGTAAAAGACAATTTTGACAGACATGAAGAACTTCATATGGATAAAAAAAGTGACAGTACATATGTAAAAAACACTTCGTGTAATAGCACCTTTAAAGCTGCGTTCACACTACGTGTTTTGCTCGTGTTTTTCTTACTTTTTTAGCACGTGTAATTTGTACACATAGTGTGAATCCTTTCAAACATTGTTTATGTACAACACATTATGCAAGCCATATGTAAATTTTTCAATTAGAGCAGGTTCTATTTTGGCAAGATAAACATATGAAAATACAACACTACTTGTGGCGAAAGAAAAACAGAGTAAATTATAAAGATTAATATTGAGAGAAAAATAAATTGTTTAATATTAATTAACAATAAAAAATATATAAAATATATAACTTTATTTTTAACAATAATTTTTTGTAAATTCACAAATTAAATCAGCTGTTGTTTACATTTAAAGGTTATGTCATACGGAAATACATATGTACGTTTGAACGCAAAAATTATGAATCGTATGTAAAACGGCAATTTTGACACACACACGGAATTACATATGGATCGTAAAACTGAATTTACACATGGGATCTTCCAGCGATAGCATTAATTATATTTTTAATTACATATCTACATTGAATATAAAAATTTGAATGAAGTACTTAATAATAACTGATGGTCCTGGCAGCCAATGCTAGTATCTTAATATCAATTTTTCAATTAAATATTCTTCCTTTATTTACATATTTTAACAAATTTTGATATTTACATATGAGATTCTTATCTTTACATATAGTTGTTGCAACAAATAATACATAGGATCTAAAGATATTAAATATTTTTTAATGATTTTTAAAGGAAAATGGGAGGAAAACCCTTTATATGATTTAATAAATTCAAATACTATCTGAAAAATATTTATGTGTTTAGGTTTATTAGAAATAATAGACCTCTCTCTATAAGCACATAATTTGCAATATGGTGTTTTTTTAATTTTACGTTCTTTCTCTACATTCGCATCAGTTTCACACACGGTCACCGTGTCATTGCGTAAATAGGGACATGGGTTTTTGGTGGAAAAATAATCTTATTGAACTCACTGAACACGTCTCATTTGTAAGTGAAGAAAAAATGTAAACAAATTCAATTTAGATTATTTCTATTTACAAGTCATACTTTAGAAAATATTATTATTATTAATAAAAATAAATAAAATGAAAATTGCTATCGAAGGTTGTGCACATGGAGAGCTACAAAAAATCTATGAAACTATTGAGGAACTAGAAAAACGTGACAACATAAAAGTAGATTTATTACTCTGTTGTGGCGATTTCCAAGCCACGCGAAACATGGAGGATTTACAAACAATGGCCGTCTCACAAAAATATCAAAATATATGTACATTTTATAAGTGAGTTATAAGTAAAAATTAGATATGAATTTTTCAATAGTATTTTTGATTGTTTAATAAAAAGAATCAAATATAATTTACGTTTTCAGGTATTATAGCGGCGAATTAAGAGCTCCTATGTTGACAATATTCATAGGCGGCAATCATGAGGCATCAAATTATTTACAAGAACTACCTTATGGTGGCTGGGTTGCACCTAACATATACTATTTGGGCTATGCTGGTGTAGTAAGAGTTAACGGTTTAAGAATTGCTGGTATTTCGGGTATATACAAGGGCCATGACTTCTTAAGGGGACGTTTTGAATTCTCACCGTACTCGGAAAAAACTAAACGAAGTGTTTATCATGTAAGGCAATTGGAAGTATTTCGATTAAAACAGCTATCGGGTAAAATTGATATATTTATGTCTCATGATTGGCCAAAGGGTATCTACAATTATGGCAATAAGCAACAGCTGGCCCGTTTTAAACCATTTCTTCGTGATGAAATAGACAATGATCAACTGGGTAGTAGGCCTAATGAAGATCTTCTAAATATTTTACAACCTATATATTGGTTTGCTGCACATTTACATTGTAAATTTGCTGCCTTAGTTCAACATACGGACGCAGCTTATTCTGAAGTCTCAAACTTAGAAGTGAATAAAGATATTTTAACAAACGAAGGATCTGATCAAAAGGAATCATATACGAAGTTTTTGGCTTTAGATAAATGTCTGCCAAAGAGAAGGTTCCTACAACTACTTGATATTGATTCCGAAAACCATACGGATGATGAAGGTCATTTAAAGTTTGAATACGATTTGGAATGGTTGACGATTTTGTATTTAACTAATCATTTAGTAAATGTTAAAGAATCATACTATTACTTACCGAATGAAAAATGTACAAATGGCGAACGTTACAAGTTCACCCCCTCTGAAGATGAAATGGAACAAATACGTAAAAAGTTTGAAAGTGATTTAAAAATTCCTGAGAATTTTTGTCGTACCGTTGAGGCTTTTGATCCCACCAACCATCTTAAAGGACTTAATTACAAACAGCCAAAATCACAAATTAATCCACAGTCATTACATTTCTGTGATATTTTGGGCATTGATGATCCCTTGTCGTTGGCCATGATAATTGGTGGCCATGAATTAAGCCATTCATCAACTTTAGATAATACGGAAGATTCTGCTTTAAATGATTCTCTATTCGAGGATCAACAACCTTCAAGTCTTAATACATCAACATCCTCATTATGTGTTACTAGTATCAGTCCTTTGAAACGTAAAAGTAATTCGGGTTTAAGTTTACCCAAACCTAAAACCGTAGAATGTGAAAAAGTTACGAACGATGAGGAATTGATCTTGGATAATGATGACTTAATAAACGAACAAGATAATAAAGAAGTAATTTTAGACACAGTAACTTCTACAGATGTTCACGTGTCTTTGGATTCTGTTAAGACATTAAACTTACCAAAACCTCCAATTAAAAAGTTTAAAAGACGTAACCAAGATATTTACCAAGAAAACGAAGATGGTGTTGAGCAAAGTAACTCAAATGAAGTAGCATTATAGTTTTGATGTTGTTTTTATAAACAGGTTAACAAATTATAATTTCAGTGGCACTTATGTTGTAATAGTGTTTATTATGTGTTTTAAATTTTAATAAAAAATTTAATTTTAAGTTACATATTTGCGCTATAAATTTCAATTTCTCTTTGCGACAGTAAAATGCATTTAAAGTTGTTAGTAACACATGCATAAAACACATATTTAAGCTTCAAATAAAAAACTATACAATGTTCATTAATTTATTGGCTAAAATTGATTGGCATACCTTTAGGTATTTTTAATTGAATGGAAAAATAAATTTTCCTACAATTTGCACTCGAATTTCGAGGACTGGGCTCTGCTAGTATGATTTATTACGCTGCCGCAAATGACAATCTATGTTATATTTGATTATTCAGATTTAGTCCGATTTAATAAAAAAAAAATAAAGGTTCAAAATATAAGCCTTAAGAAAAAATATTTTCTTTTTTTTTTATAATATATGGAATTTTTCTTTTTTTTAAGTCTAAAGTACAGTCAATATTTATAGTGTTAAAGTAAAATTATCTCAAATTTGTAAATTAATTTCCAATTAGAAAATCGAGTCTTTTGATTCCGATTTTTTGAAAATCACCTCAACTAATACGAATTATTATCCAATGTGCTTAATAAAATGGAACCAACTTTTATTAATTGAATATTATTAAAACAAGATAAATGTACCATAGTAATTTAATTAATATTCAAACAGCAATGTTTTTTTTTTTTTAAATTAAAATAGTTTTATGTATTAGTTGTAAACGTTTAACCACCATTTTCTATTTACTCCATGTCGTTAATCAACAAGTACATAAAATCGTATACTGTGATGTTTGGTTTTAAAATCAATCTACAAAGTGCTAATAATTAACAAATAAAAACAAACTTAAATAATTATTTGGCTTTCATCAATTCTAAGCGTTTCAAATATGAGTTCTCCCGCTAACCAACTTTAAAGAATTAACCGATTTTAGTTAAAATTTACCAGATATTCTATTAATTTTTCTCTAAATTGATTACTTAATGAATTAATGAAAATGTTTGGCCTTTCATTTAAAAAATGGAAAATGTAAAGAATTCTTATTCATTCTTATTATTTCAATAATCGGAACTCAAAATCGAATTTATGAATCCAACGATTAAACACTGTATGCTTCTTGTGTATAAAGGAAAACTGATTCCAATACAGCTTCATTGGCCTCAGTAGTTTCACAATAATATGTTAGAGGAGCTGGTATGCGTTGTAAAGTTATAAAAGATCTGTTGTTATCAGCATCACCCCCACTGTTTGTAGCAGAAAGAGCTTGATAAAAGGTACATCTTCTTCGTCCAATGCCCGGTATATCAGCATCATATGGCGGTGCTAATATATCAAAAAACGCTGCCACCCCTCCAACAGCCGTAATCTCATGATAGTTACGTTCTTGAGGTGTTAATAGGGCACATTCCATATTGGGTCCAATAAATTTTGCATCTTCCTTAATTACTTGTACTTCTTTTACATTTTGCTTATACTTCACGGGTTCATTAGCCTTCACATCTTGTGTATATGATTGAATTTTCAATTGGCCGTATATTACTTTCAGCAGACCATGCATACAAGGATGATCATGCAATGGCATAGTATAACCACCTCGCATTATAAATACACTCATAGATACAGTATCATTTTCGAATATATGCATAAATGTACATGGTGCACGACCCGGCCTTTGGAACAAGTCATCATTAAATAATTCTTCTTGATTAACATGTATATCTCGGTGGGATAGTTGATCAGTCAATTCTTTTAACATAGCCAAATTATTAGTAAAGGCAGTTTGATTAGCACGATCAAATGTCTTTAACGCTTGTTTTAAGATGTTTAAAAAATGCGTGGTCATATTTTTTACTGTTTGACCATAAGTTTATTATTATTCAATTAAATACCGAATGATATTATTGATAACAAAAAAAAAAAAAAAATAGTGCTGCCAGTCTACAAATAATTTTTTTTTTGGAATGTCATATTCATGATGGACTCTCTATAAACTTTAACCCATTTAAGACGAAAATGAAACCAGTAATATAATTTTATAAAAAATTAATTAATGAAGGGTGAATATAATTCGGCTTAAGGTCCTTAAGCCGAATTATATTCACCCTTCAACAACATAACAGGTCAACAAAAATCTAAATTATCAACAAAATTAATTAATATAATAAACAGTGTTTACTTAAGTAACAAAATGAAAAGAGTAACAATTTCTGTTCAACGTAATGCAACACAAGTAAGGAAAATGTCATCATTAAGTATTATTAAACAAAACACAAAATCTTTGCATGCGTTCACTTCAAAATGTGTGGTTGTTGATTTAAAGAAACTAGAAAAAAGATAACGGTATATCGTTATGTTTGAACCAACAACAAATTTATAATGTTTCTAGGCTGTCTTAAATCGGCTAACATGAATAAATTATATTAAGGGGCAGATTGCAATGTTTGTAGTACAAAACATTTGCAGGGAATATATTCTATTAAATTATAATATAATTACGAAATTATTCTTTAATGACATACAGAATGGATATTTTCTTATATATTGGTGAATTTCCGAACACTGAATTTTAAGGTTAAGAAATTGTATATTTGTTACGTCTGCGTTATTATGTTATACTGTCGCATTGTATTTTATGTCATAAAAAGAAAAGAAAACTCAATAAATTTACTTACTTACGTCTTAAAAACCAATGGTACAACACCTGTCCAAAAAATGTTTATGTTTGCTGAATAGTTAAATTAAAATAAGTTAAGTTTTATTTAATTTATTCATTGTTAGTAACAATTAATTATAATGTCAATTTAGGGTTAAAGAAGTTGCAAAGTTGTTAAAACCCCTAATACAGGGTTACCAGTAGTTTTCTAAACATAAATAATGGAGACGTCAAAAAGTAAGCAATGCCATGAACCATCAATCATTAATAAAACAGCTGATAGTATTAATTCTATAAAATTAAGAAATTTATCTTTTTAAATTAATAAATTTTACAAAGCTAAATTAAAAAAATATTAATGAAATTTAAAAAAATTAAAACGCCACGATTTAAGTTTAGTTAATTAAAAATATGATAAAAAGAAAAGTAGCCCCTAAACCTAATTAATAAAAATAAATGAAGCAATTGCCATTATATACCACCTAGCCATACAAATACCGCCACGCCAGCACTTGCCTCCACGTCTAATAATCATCATCAATACTTTTATCGGGAGCTTAACATAGCAATAGTACACCAAGAACATCCCATCCACAACGTTTAGTCATGTATAGTCGTGACTGGCGCTCAGCATTGCGCACTCCACCAACATATCGAATAGGCAATAGGACAGTACGTTTCAATTTTCACATAGCTATGCTAATATTTGGGGTATGTGCACTATTTATATTATTTTATTATGTGCGAGGCAGTACTTCCTCATCAGATGCGTCTTGGTTGAAAAATTATGCCAGTTCAACAAGTGGTCATCTAGGCGGTAGCAACAGTAAAACATTGATGGCAAATGTAGTGTCCTCGTATAATAATACTTATCCATTAACACCTCCTTTAGTGGGGAGACCAGGAATGCTGACATATCGTATTGCCATGGTTGCTGATTTAGATACAAATTCTAAAATTGTAGATAATGGTGCGACAGTTTGGAAAAGTTATTTAAAAAAGGGTTATCTTTCATATTCTAAAGATGAAATCGTCATCACTTGGGATACGGGAGAACCGACCATATTAGAATCGGGTTTCTCTTTAAAAGGTCGTGGTATGGAACTCTCTGAATTAGTAACATTTAATGGAAAAATATTAAGTTTCGACGATCGAACTGGTTTAGTCTATCATATAACAAATGATAAACCTATACCTTGGATTATACTACTTGATGGCAACGGAAATAATGCTAAAGGTTTTAAATCTGAATGGGCAACCGTTAAAGATCATATGCTTTATGTTGGTTCGATGGGCAAAGAATGGACAACGAGTACAGGAGATTTTGAAAATGAGAATCCCATGTATATTAAAGTCATATCGCCATCGGGCTCTGTAAGATCTTTGGATTGGTCATATCATTTTAAAAGACTGCGTGAGGAAGCATCACAAATTACATGGCCCGGTTATATGATTCACGAGAGTGGTGTTTGGTCTGAAATTAATAGAAAATGGTATTTCCTGCCGCGAAGATGCTCGAAAGACAAGTATGTATGAATGAAAATGATTCATTAACAAGTTTACTTAATGTATATCATTTTTAGGTACAACGAAACACGTGATGAGTATATGGGTTGTAATGTTCTTATCAGCGCTGATGAAAATTTTAATAAAATCGAAACAGTAGAACTTGATTCAAACAATACTCAGCCCACGCATGGCTTTTCTTCATTTAAATTTGTTCCTGGCACAGAAGATCGTATAATTGTAGCAATAAAAACAGAAGAATTAAATGGCAAAACCACAACATTCATCACAGCATTTGATATAAAGGGGAAGACGTTATATGCCGAACAGCACATCGAAACTGAACTAAAATACGAAGGCTTCGAATTTATTTAGTAGGAAATTGAATTTTAATCAGTATTGTGTTTCAGTCGTTCGAAAAAGAAATCTAATCCGTATATAAACCGTTATGAATCTAAAAAACAATTATTTTAATTCCTATCTCTCTCTACTGTTGTAATTTACGTTTCTTGTGTATTTCTTGTAGATTATATTAACTATATTTTAAACAATGTAATTGTATTAATAATAGACTTGTCAAATATATAATTTATTGTAACTTAAGTTTTATCAAATGTGATCCGTTTTAAAATAAAAAAAAAAAACTCGATTCATAAAATTTCAATTGAACCAGATAGTATTTATTTTCTTAACAGTCAATTCTACTAAAAAAACGATTCTTTGGTCAAAAGGTAGAATTTTTATAAGCAAAAACCTATAACCTCAAGAAATCAACACCAATTATTCAAATCCATTTTAAATACATCATAGTACACAATTTTTTATTTTCCTTTTAACATGCACTGTTTGTTTCTTTTCTTTTAAAATAAAGTTAGTTTTTTTCCAATATAGACATAGCTAAGAAGTTAAATTTAATGTTTACTGCAATTACAATTAAATAAAAAATGTACACTTATATAATGTATAAAAAAACTTTAATTGAAATATGTTTTCAGAAAGACGTTCACCTGCTTAAATAGTACAAAGTAATATTTTTTGTATTATAAGTCAACGTTTGTCGATAAATTTTGCAACAAAATAAAAAAGAATGAAGTTATAAAATAACAAAAAGTAAAAATAAAATAAAAAAATTAGGAAATATTTAATGCCTTGGGAAAGTTAATTTACAATTAAATTCTCAGTTAATGAGATCTTGCATAAATATGTGTGTAAGCCACAGTGTTTTTAATTAAAGAAATAACTGCAACAATATCTATTGCATTGAAAAAATAATAAGAGCGCATTTAAGAAAACCAAGGACTTTAAAGAATTTATTGTCTAAAAACTTATGGTCGACAATAAAATTCAATATTAATGTTAACTACAATTAACATTTTTTTTTGGAATATTTTTACATTACAAAAGCGTACAATTACTACAGTATCTCTTGATTCTTTGTTTAGTTTTTTTTCATAATAAATATACATAATAAGAAAGAAAATTACATAAAATAGTTTATAAATTATTATTTTTTTTTTTAATCTTTAACAATTTTCACAATCTTTGTTGTATTCGTATAAAATTGGACAGAGTTCGGTAAATTTCATTTAAAACTGTAACCGTCGAAGATTGTGAAAATGAACCGTAAAGTTCGGTTTTTAACTACAATTGTTGTTTGATGTGTTTATTTTTTAAGAAAATGTGGTGATATATATATATAAATTTTAGTTAATTTGGTGGTCAGTATTATGAGCCAAACTTAAATGATGATGGTACAGTTTGTTGAGTAAATGCAAAACCGCCGCGTTTTTCAATTAATTTCGATTCCTTAGCTGCCTTACGTTGATCAGCGGTGACAACAACTTCTTGTAAAGCTTTAGCTTGTTCTGTTGTTAAACCAGAAGTGAGTACAGCATACCAGGCCTGATCTTGAGCAGATAAAGCTAAAAAATTAAATAATTGAAATTTATAACTTTATATTATACTAACCATGCTTACATTACAATATGTATTTCAGTATTTTAGGGTTGTAATAATAGTAACAATAATAACACAAACAAGTAAAAAATTATAGTCGGTTTAGTGACCCTACATCTTAGGCCCAACTAATTGGATATAGAAAATAAGCATAAACCAAATTAGAGTGGCATTGTTATTAATTTTGTTGCCTTCGGATATTACAAAGTTCATATCGGATGCTATATATGGCGACTAGGTCGAAAAATTGACCTATCCCGATCATATTTTTTTTTTGCAAAAACGTATACAAACCAAATTTAAGAAAAATCTGTGCAACATTTTTGTTTTTTGACAAGAATTGTCCTATAGGGTTTATTTTTGGACTACTGATTAATGGGTGTAATAAACTCACACAAAGCCAATTTGACCGAGATCTATATGATAATTTGGATCATATGGCAATTTAAATCGATTTCATAGGTGTCATTTGTATGGGGACTATGTCTGAACATGCACCGATTTTCACCAATTTCAATAGCGTTCATGCTATGGCTGATAGAAGTTTACGTATTAAATTTCATCAAAATATTTTCACTTTTGCGACCTGTAGTTTGATTACAAGGTTTACATGTACACACAGACGGACGGATATCGCTAAATCAGAATCACTTACTCGAGTCGATCGTTATAATAAAAGGTGGGTCTAGGTCAAATATTTTTGGTATTTACAAACATTACAAAGTCATTATACCATGACCACATAATTGTATAGGGTATAAAAACGATATTGGTTAAAACTCATATTCAAATACCAGCGAAAAAGATAAAATGGTAAATGGTGATAGAAAATTGAAAATAGCATCTTGATTTAATTCAGTAACTGGAAGTCATTCACTTACTATACAATATACATATCGCACCTGTACATCTAAAATGAGTCAACTCAAAATTTACAAATTTTCAGTAGACAAAAAACGGGTTTTTTAATATTTACTATAAAGTTTAAAAAGAGTTGTTTCATCGTAAAGAATTGAGAATAATAAGTATACAACAGTAGTTGTTTTTGCGATTTTTTCAGTGATCATCAAAAATAACAAGTTTTTTGGATGTAACTCAAAATATGTCTTTTTAGTGGATTCTAAAGAAGCTACAAGCTACACAAAGAGGGTTTAAAACTTTTTTTTTTTTTTTTTTTTTTTTTGTGAAAGACTAGAAAAATCGATGTAAGATTTTTACAGTGGATATATATGACCACTGTGTATCGTTTTCTTACAAAAAGTGAAAATTAAAAAATTTTGAGTTGACTCACTTTAGAGGTACAGGTGCGATATATTGACTAAAAAACAGAGCCTGTGAGATCCACTTGGAGAACAGATCAGAAAAAATAATGAAAAAAGTAATAAAAAACTTAATAATGAAAAAAAAAAAATCTAAATAAATAAAACAATAATAATTGCATCTTGCTGTAGAAAAAAAAATTAATGGAAAAAACATACAAATTATCAAAATAGAATAGTGTACTATTTTTTCAAAATAGTATTATGTAGTATTTTGGGCTCGGTTTAATTTTAAAGGTTTTAAAGGCAAAAAAGGCGTATTTTCTTAATTTTGTTTAATAAATAAGTCCGTTACGGTGAATCTCCGGAGGCTCCTCAAAAAAAAAAGTTGTTTTGCGGTGAACATCATAACTCGTTTGCCGGATCATGTGATGTAATTTTCTTTTTTATTTTTGACAGCATTTTGAAGTGAAAAACACGATTTTTGGTTAAAAAAAACTTCCTGATTACCTGGTAGAAATAGTGTATAAAATTTCAAAAGGATCGGTCAAGTAGATTTTGAGTTATGATGTTCACGGACTTATAAATGCCTCAGTAGGCTAATGCCGGCCATATACTACACAAGTTCAGTGCTCAAGTCTAGCACTGTACAGTGCGCTTGTGATCAGTTCAACTGCGCAAACACCCCCATACATTAGTCAAAAGCACTGTACATTGCTAGACTTGAGCTCTGAACTTTTCCTTGTTTTTTTTAGTTTAGGTTTCTGTCACTAGACAGAAGTTAATCGAGTATCGTAAAATACTCATATACCAGGACACATTATGTGTTTATTACAAACTAAATATAAAACGAAAGGTTATATCATATAACCACAACGCATGCAATTAGGTACATAACCAGAACGCATGCAGTTAGGTACATGACCTAAATGCATGCTGAGCAGAAGCCACGAGGATCAAAAAACAAAAACCGCAACGTGTCTCTCTTATGTGTTATTAGCAAATACTAGAAGCGACGAAGATGCAGTTTATTTGTTGACCCGTAAATTACTACTGAGCACTGAAGTTGTGTAGTGTATGGCCGGCATAAGAGAGTCGTACGTTAGAATTGTTACAGCGTGGTCGCATTTGATAGAAATTGTTTTCATTTTTTTATATTTATATTGTTCAATATATTATTACTTAAAGCTACATCGCGTGTTCTTATTAAATATAAATTCACAAAAAAATTGGCGAAGAGGATTTAAAGGAATCAGTGTGAAGGAAATTATAAAATAAATATAATTAAAAAAAAAAAAAAAGTTTTTCTTCTTTTCAACATGATGACGGCGCATCACCACTTGAGCAAGTTCTAGCAAAAATTCCAGTTCAGCAACAAGATGCAGCAAGTCGTCAAGAGCAACAACTGAAGTTAGAACAACAGCAGCTACCTACAGAAACAACTTGATATGATTGAACGCCAAGAGAGATTCATTGTCAATCAGCAGTAAACGTTTCACAAGAGTTTATCAACCGCGACCACCCAGACGCAGCTGTAAATGAAGAAGCTAACGCCACATCGCAAATCAACCAATGTCTTCAACAGAGAACAATTAATCGGAATGCAAACAAATGAACGAATTTAAAGATATGAAGATTTATTTCTCATTGATGTTCAAAATTTGTCAGACACCGACAAAACATGTTTACTGCTAAGAAAAGTAAGTCAATCTGTGTATCAACAATATGCAGATGTTAAATTGTCATCTAAACCATCTGAAATTTATACTCTGGAAAAGGTAAAAACTATGTTTGGTCAACGTGATAGTCACTCTGCCGGTATAAAAGTTTTCAGGCAGTCAAGTCAGAATCAGAAGACTACGGAGCCAGCATTGCATAAGTTAATCGCTACTGTGAACAATTTCAGTTGGGAAAATTTACAAATGAACTTAAAGTGCCTCGTTTTTGTTAGTGAACTTCAAGCAACAAAAAGAGATTTTAAAACAGCTGGATAAGTAAAACCCCGAAAAGCCAGTCACTTTAGAATTCATCAACAATGAAATTCAGCGCACACTTCAACGTCATGGACACCAAGATGACTGGTAACATTCAATAGGCACCTGTACAAAATTAAACCATTCATATAAAACCTCACAATAGTAAGTATAGTGCAAAATTCGAAAATTCCATCATCATGTTGGCTATGTTTTGTTGTGCACTATTCGAACACTTGCCAAAACAAAAATCATAAATGTAAGCAATGTGATAAAGTAATGCAGAGTACACACGATGGAACATTAAGTGGAACATGACGATGTTTCTGTTAATGTTTTTTTTCGCATGTTTCTCCTAATGTTCCATCGTGTGTACTCAGCATAAGACACAAAGAGGGTTACTGCAAAATTATCTAAACCTAACAATAAACAACTAATGCCGTTTTCTTTTCTGACAAAAAATGTCGCCCTTTTTTTGCCCTTTTTTGGAAAAGTATATTTTTTTTATATATTCTGACCTTGTATTATATATCAATCGAAAGGTCTCAAAGTGCTGTGTTCATAAATACAAAAAAAATTTGATTATTATCCTCTTGGAAGCCATAGGGTGAAAATATTCAAAAAAGGGGAACAATGGCTCGAATTTTTTGTGATTTATGAGGACTCGACTTTGAGACCTTTCGATTGATATATAAGATAAGGTTGCTCTTAATTCAGAATATATAAAAAATACAGTTTTCGAAAAAAGGGCAAAAAAGGGCGACATTTTTTGTAAGATAAAAATCGTTATGAAAATTCTAATAAGAGTTTCAATTTAGCGCAAACAAAGGCAATCGACAACAATATCGATAACATTTTTCATCGTAAACATGTTATTGTTTTGGTAAACAATCATAATATCGATCTTCAACAGGCGGATATTGCAATTATTTCAAACAAGATATATCAATCGATATAAAAATGACTTCATTGGAGAATTCAAGACAGGGATTTTATTTCACGACACAACAAAAATATTGAAACGTTTTTGTTTCGAAGAATTTGGTTTTTGGGAAATTCCAATCAATTCATTTGGCAAGTTAATACAAGAATCAAATGTTGATAACCAAGTTGCAAAAATGGATCATTGCACAAAAATGAAAATTTATCTCCCCCTCAAACCAAATGCAGTACCGAAATTTTGTCATAAACGTCCAGTACCATATTCAGTTATTTCATTAGTAGATGCTGAGCTCAAACGATTATAAGAGTTATTTTACCAACTAATTTTTCGGAGTGGGCACCTCTTATAGTTACAGTGAGACTATCAAGTGGAAAAATCAGAATATGCGGAGATTATTCAACAGGTCTCAATGAACACGTTGAACCCCATTTTCATCCACTGTCTCTACCAGAAGACATCCTCATGTGCCTAAATAAGTATTTCACCCGATTAGATTTTAATGATGCTTCCATGCTGTTCGAAGTGGATAACGAAATAAAATCCATCTTGACTATTAATACACATCACGGTTTATACACGTTCAATAGGTTAGTTCCTGGAATCAAGTCAGCACCAGGTGCATTTCAACAAGCTATAGAGAAAATTCTCTCGGACATTCCAGAAGTCATTGCTTATTTGGATGATGTGATCATAGCAAGTGAAACTTTACAACAACACATTAAGTCAATACGGCACGTTTTGAAACGTTTCACTGAATACAACATGACTGTAAATTTTGATAGATTTGAATTTGTTCCACCTCAAAACAAATATTTGACAAGATTTTTTCAATCAAGAATTTGCCGAGACATCAAAATGTCAGTGAATTCAGGTCATTTCTTGGTTCTTGGTTGACATTGACAAATTGCTTCAGACGAATTCAAAATGGATTTTGTCGAGAGACCATGAAAAGTCATTACAGAAATTGAAAAAAGTTTCAATGTCAGATTTAATGCTCACCCATTACAATCCCAAGTTACCCATTGTAGCACTCCTTGGTTTTGGTAAAGGGACAATCAATATAGGAGTACTCACTGGACACTGTGTAATAGGGCAGATGGCCGAACTCATAGGTGTCCCGAGAGATGACTGTGCTGCGTAGTAAATGTTTCACTCGGCGAACTTGCCGAATTCTTGAGGGATTCTGGCTGGTTCAGGAGGGACCCATAACGGACTAACAAGATTTTTTTTCACTTTTCTTTTCTATACTCCTTACATCATCTATCTGAACTTTTATAATCTCTTTTTCTACCTCTATCTTCCGACACTTTCTTAAGGGTATAACAATGGGCCATATGGCCTCCGAGTGTACTCGCCTTCCGTCGAGCAACCCATCTAGGGTAACCTACCTACCCATTGGAGTTTCAGCAATTGCTTGGGTCTTGGAGCTCAAATATCACACATAATGCCTGACGGAACGGAGAAACCAGTTGCACATAGATCTAGATTTTTGACTCCAGCTGAATAAATGATGGTCAAATTGAGAAGGAAACCTTGTTCTAGTTTTTGCAGTTAAGAGATTTCATCGAATGGCATATCGTAGAAAATTTTTACTCCAAACCGATCATAAACCATTAGGCATCTTTGGTTCAAGAAAAGACATTCCAGTCCATTCAGCCAGTAGACTTCAAAGATGATGACATACGATTTTGATAACGAATACGAAAATACAGATGACTTCGGTAATGTTGATATGTTATCACGATTAATACCTCTAAGACAACAAGAGGATGAATATTTTGTAATTGCTTGCGCCACTCTCGAATATAACATTAAATCCTTTTTAAAGGAAACCCTTCAATCAATTACACTTAAGGCCTAGTTAGCCACACTTGTTAAAATGCATCCATACCATAAATGTAACGTTGGCATTTAATGCATTTATAGAACGTAAAAAACGAATCAGCATGTTGCTGTGTAAAATTAACCAAATTTTATCAGCTGTTCACAAATGTCACGTACAAACGTAGCAAAAATCTATTGTCACCAGATTGGGACGGACGTTCCGGTTACGTGACAGTTGAGTTCGGTAACTGCTCTAAATGCTTTCCATGTAACAGAAAAAAACAGCAGACACGTTTGGTTACGGCTACGTGTGGCCAACTAGGCCTTAGCGCATTATATGGTTCGAGCAGCTTCAGAAAAGGTTCCCATCATTCAAAAAGCCATTCGTCATGTGCAATCATCACGGCCTAAGAAATCTAAAGATCTCGTCAATAACGATCTACTACCGTGCTTCAACTGTATATCATCATTATCAGTGGTAACCAACTGTCTTCTAAAATGTGAACGCATTGTTATTCCTCATTCCTCTGAAAATTCTTCACAAAGGTTATCAGGGTCAACAGCGTATGAAATCTATTGCCCATAGCATTGTATATTGGCCTAACATTGATCAACAAATAGAAGAATATGTCAAATAAATAAAAAATCACCTTCAAAAAAATCTTGATAAACCTCCAAAATAATCTTTATCAAACATCAGTTCAACCAGATACAACGTGTTCACATTGATTTAGCGGTCCTATCAGATCTCAATGCTATGTCGTTATAGTCGATTCATTCTCAAGTATCCTGAGGTATATCAATGTAACACCATTTCAAGTAAAAAGATTATCGATCTCATGTCTGATTACACAAACAGATTTGGTTATTCGGAATTAGTAGTATAGGGTACGGTACTCAATTTGTAATATCAGAATTTCATTATTTTTGTGATCAGCGTGGTACACAACATATCGGAACTGCTCCATACCATCCACAAAGCAATGGTCAAGCAGAATATCATGTTGACATAATCAAACCAGCAATTGAAAAAGCATATGATAACGATTCGAAAGACAACATTCATCTTCAAGAATTTTTACTTCAAACTCAAATTGTGCGGAAGGAAAAACAAAACCGGTAGAAACTATTCATTTGTCGAAAACTTCAAACAGAAATTGATCTTCTTAAACTACAAGACTCATTCGAAACTATTCGGAATGGTAAAATGATAAAAGCAAAAAAAAAAAACATCGTACAACTAATCATCAATTCCACATTAATCAACTAATTTTTGTCAAAATTTACAAAAATAACAAAATGACATGGCAACCTGGAGTAATCAAAGAGAAAGTTAGAAATGTTAATAATAACGTAAAAATCAAAAATGTTGATATAAATAAAATCATTAAATCACATGCAAATCAAATTCGTGAACGCTATTCAGATTTTGGTTCTAAATTAATATCGTATGATTTAGAACCATTATTCAAAAATCAACCTATGGAAATTGAACATTCAAATCCTCAATCATGCACTAGTTTCCAATTAGATGATCCTGATCTCGATTATATTCCCAGTATAACATCAAATTTTCAGAACGCTTCTAATCAGGACATTCTATCACCACCTAGGCGTTCTGCACGTAATAGACATAAACCAGTATGTTACCGGGACTACGATGTAACCTTGTTTTATCGTTTACTTAAGGTTTTTAGTTTTTAAATAAATACCTCAGTAGGCTAAGAGAGTCGTACGTTAGAATCGTCACAGAAATTATTTTTATCAAATTTTTATACTTATATTGTTCAATAAATTATTACTTAAACTTACATCGCGTGTTCTTATTAAACATAAATACACAACAGTTAACGATTTTCAAAAAATTTGAGTATTACGGATTTAATACGATTTAATTTTTCAATTATATATAAAAAAAATAAGTTCATAATTTCAATGCCTTCAATATGTGCAAAAGAAAAAAATAATTATATATATATATATATATATATATATATATATATATATATATATTTTTTTTTTAATTTCCAACGCCTTTACATGGTATACAAAAAATTATACAAGGGGCAAATCGTCGCATTCGATATCGAGTAAAATCAATTGAAATTCCATATTTTGGTTTATTATTTAAAGAAGACGGACAATCTTCAGACCTCGTTTCACTTTTACTATGTACCATAACACGTTAGCAGTGCCAGAGTAAAATTGCTCTTAGAATTTTATTTAGGAAAATAAAAAAATAATTTCGATCGAAAAATTTCGATAACGAATGCGACGATTCGAATATAAAAGTATATCGAAACAAATTTTTTGTAATAAAAAAAATTATTGATATTTTATTCACAGGGCTGCCACCATGGAACATGAGGTTTCGGGAAAAATCGGCTAAAACACGAACTACCCACTATATAGAAAAAGATGAAATATGTCCGTACTGAAAGAGAACTACGAGTGAGTTCTGTGAGTTTTGATTCAAAATTCATATTTATCACCAATTAAAATACCCCAAAATTAGTATTTTATTACTGTACTGGTTTCTTTGGATCGGTAAATAAAAGCAAAAAACGGACATTTTTTGGACAGCTAATAAAAAATTATAATAAGACGGGTCACAATTTTTTTTCGTGTTCTCCAAGTTCCATTGCGAACTGCATGTGCCCCCCATGAGACATTAATTGTAAAGTCATAATAATGAATTACAGGAATGAAATCATAAAATTACGCCAGCTCGGTAGTTAGTTATGCACGAAAAAAATAAATATTAAATATAAATCTTAGGCAAAATGAAAGTACGCCAAACATAACAGCTGGTCTTTCAAGAGTTAAATACAATTTTATTGTTGCTCTACGTAAAAGTGCGAAAGTAACTTTTTGTTTGTATTATATATTTTTAAACAGTGTTGCTTACAGGCCCGCTAAATTAATAGGCCCATGCCAAATGACTCTAGCGACCCCGAGGGTCCTGCTGATAAATATCTATATGGGGGATTTCATGTCAAGTGCACCAACTTTTGAAACCGATGTCTTCCGATCGGGATGAAATTTGCACCAAGGTTAGTCCTATTGGATAGTAGTTTAGACACAATTTTTCAACAAGATCGGTCAAGACCTCTCTGAGTTAGAGGGGATCAAAATTTGACATTTTGGCCAAACAGGTGTTTTTTCTCATCCATGTAACTTATTACCTATTGTTCTTAAAAAATTTTTTCCCAAATAGTTTAGATAGCTATTTCTTCAATATATCGGAAAAAAATACTTTAAAAAAAAATTTTTTTTTAGACTTTTTTTTACTAAATTAAAACATTTTTTGCCTTTATTTTCAAAAAGGGCATTTTTTTTTCATAAGAAAGCTTAGGATTTTTCCTTTAAGAGCTTTTTGGTCGCTTAGTGGGATGGGAGTGGGATATCTATCAAAATAAATGTTTTGTAACTCAAGGCAACGGTTTTTCAATTTTTCACAAATGCACTATTTTGAATTTTTTCCTATTTGTGTGAAAAACCTTACAAATAAAACTTACACTGAGAAACTAGACAAATTAACCTTTCCGAAGGTATGTAGTTATTTCATCCCGATCGGAAGACATCGGTTTCAAAAGTTGGTGCACTTGACATGAAATCCCCCATATATATAAAATTCATTTTCTGTTTGTTTGTTTGACCGCTATACAAATTTTTATTTTCAACGGCTTTCTCTGAAAGATCGCCATATGCTTCGTACTGGCCACGCCTACTTTTGCGCCCACTTTTGTTATACAATTCGTTTTCTGTTTTTTGGTATATTTGTTTGCTATACAAATTTTTATTTTTCAACGGATTTCTCTGAAATTTGGTACACATGATCTCCGTACTCCAGGAAAGGTCGCCATATGATTTTTACCGGCTACGCCTACTTTAACGCCCACTTTTTGTATACAATTCATTTTCTGTTTTTTGGTATATTTGTTCGCTATACAAATTTTTATTTTTCAACGGATTTCTCTGAAATTTGGTACACACGATCCCTTATATTCCAGGGAAGGTCACCATATGCTTCTTACAGGCCACGCCTACTTTGCGCCCACTTCTATGTATATAAAATTTATTTTTTTCCCATTATTTGTTTCTTTGTTTGATTGCTATATAAACTTTTATTTTTCAATGGCTTTCTCTGAAATTTGTAAAACGTGATCTCTCTACTCCAGCGAAGGTTTTTTTTGGTATATTTGTTCGTTTTTTGGTATATTTGTTCGTTATAGTAATTTTTATCTTTCAACGGCTTTCTCCGAAATTTAGTACATATTCCAAGGAAGGTCGCCATATGATTTTTACCGACCGCGCCTACTTTTACGCAAACTTTTCATACAAAATTCATTTTTTGTTGTGTGGTATATTTCTTCCCTATACAAATTTGTATTTTTCAACGGATTTCTCTGAAATTTGGTTTACTCGGGAATAATTCACGGTGAACAAATTCCCCAAATTTAAACAAAAGAAATGAACAAATTCCAAATTTTTTTTTTAAAAACAAAATAAAAAATTAACTTACTCCCCAAATTCATTCTTAAATTTTTACATACATATTTTTATTTAATGAGTTTTGTTAAATATTTATTTTAGTGAAAATTTGCATACTGCTCTCAATATATGTCCTACAAAAAACGCATTTAAAATGTGTATTCTTTTTAATAGCATCATTTCGGTGCGCGGATGCTAGCGCGGAAGCTACGGAACACAGCTTAGCTTGAATATCGGAATGATCTGAAAAATATATTTTGACAATTAAAATAATTTGGCAACAACTGCGCGGCAGCACAGGTGTGGCTGCCAAACGCGCGGACGCAGACGCGACGCGCGGATGCAGACGCGACGCGCTCGCGGAACACAGCTGAGCTAAAATATCGCATTGATCTGAAAAATATATTTTAGCGATTAAAATAAGTTAACGAGAACTGCTCGGCAGCACGGGTAGTAGCTGGCAAACGCGAGGAAGCGGCGTGCGGACGCGACGCGCTCGCGGAACACAGCTCAGCTAAAATATCGCAATGATCTGAAAAATATATTTTAGCGATTAAAATAAGATAACGAGAACTGCGCGGCAGCACGGGTGTAGCCGCCAAACGCGAGGTGCGGCGCGCGGACGCAGACGCGACGCGCTCTCGGAACACAGCTCAGCTATAATATCGGAATGATCTGAAAAATATATTTTGGCGATTAAAATAAGTTGACAACTGCGCGGCATCACGGTTGTGGCTGCCAAACGCGCGGAAGCTGACGCGACTCGCTCGTGATAAATTTTATGATAAATTTTATCTACGTAAGTGAAATAATTACCTGTTGATCAAAATAGGCCACACATATACTATAATCAGTTGCTTGAAGAAACCTTGCGGCATAATTTTAAACGTCGCATTAGTTTTTCATTTTTGAAACTTCTATGAATTTGATGATGATCACTTATTAAATGAAGTAATTCAATTTTTAAAAGTTCTGATTCCTTTCATTTGCAAACGATTCCGTTATATTTGATGTTTATAAATAAACTTAAAAAAAAAAAAAAAACTTAAAGCGGTTTCGCAGCTTATTTTTGAAGCATTTTTGCTGGAGCATCTTACAAAAAACTTCCAAATTAAAAAATCAAAAAATTTTGAATGAAATAAAAAATGAATTTACTGCCCATACAAATTTTTGGGGAGAAAGTTCATTTTATTGGGGAATTTGTTCATTGGGAACTAAGTACTCAACGCCTTGTAAGCATAGTGAACCATTTTTCAAGTCAAAGACCGGGTAAAAACAGCTAGTATTCATATAATAAGGGTTTGCTTTGTATGAAACCATTCAATAGTTGAAAGTTTTTCTTTTTTATTTTATTTACATTGTGATGTGATATATGAATTTGTTAAAATTTTTGATGCAATTTAATTAAATTTTTATTGTTTTTGCTTACCGGTTATAACTTCTTTAAATATAACATATTCATCAATTGCATTTTCATCCTCTTCTTCATCAAGGGGTGTTGTGAAACCTTCTAACGCTGTTTCGTTTAAATCATCAATGGAATCTTCTTCTTCGTCATCTGAATCATCATCGTCATCTTTAATTTCAGCCTTCATTTCAAAACCAGATTCAGCAGCTTTAGTTTTGCTAAATTCAGCAATTTGTTCCAAATAATCTGGAGCAAATTCATCGATTTCATCTTCATCGCTAGATAAAGCTTCTAAAAGTTTACAAATGAAAAAAGAAAAAAAAGTGTATGAACGATTTAATTATTTGAAAAAAGCTCCTGAAAAATTACCTTCGCAGTCATCATTTTCATCCTCCTCTTCCTCTTCTTCCTCTTGTGCACGCGATTCATAAGCACGTTTTAAACCATCGAAAAGTAATATTAATGATGGTATAATTTGACCGGAAACTTCGCTCAATACTTGCGGTTTAGCTTCGCCCAACGATATAAGAGTACACAAACCCAAAACACACAATTTACGATCGTGAATACTAAATGGGGAGAAAAAATATAGTATTTTTTTTTATTTTCATGGTTTACATTTACCCTAAGAAACAATCGGTGTCATGTAACCATTGTTTAATGAAATGTGATGATATTGGTTCATTATTTGGTTGTGCCATTTTATCCAAAATAGTGAGAAGCAGTTGTGGATTGTAGTATAAAGCTGCAATAACAACCTTAAACAAAAAAAAAATTATTATTATTATTCATTTTTAGAGAATCCTTTAAAAATCAGATAACAATTTTATTAAGACCATGTTAATTTATTATGAAACACACTTGTATTCAAAGTTTTATTTTTATTTTTTAATATATAAAATGCTTAAAATACCTGTAAGCACATAGTACGCAATTCAGACGACTGTACTTCACGTGTTAGCCGTGATAAAGCCAATTCCACAAACATGGGTATTACTGAATCGATTTGACCCTTGCATTGCAAAATAATAACTTCTAACAGTTTAGCAGCATGACATTCAGGATCTTCGCCGGGATTGTTTGACAACATCTAAAATCGATATAATTCACATTTTGATAAATAATATGAATTACAATTTTATATATCGGAAGTATCTAATAAACTACACTTACAGTTTTACACATGTCATACATTGCCAATAAACGATTAGGATTTGATAAGAATGCTGGTGTATCAATTGTAACATAATTATGTAGGGCTGGCATCATATCAATGAAATAATCCACACCATCCTTTTTGAAGACCTGATAAATAAGTTCTAGCATTTGCCACATTTCCACAGAAATTGTTTTTGATGTTAGGTCATAAACTAAGGAGAAAGTTTCCTCATAGAAGTCTGTTATGTTATTTTGGAATATATGTCCCACAACATTTATAACAATTGGATGTAAATTATTCATAACTTCAGGGTGTTCTTCCATTACAGTAAGTAAGGTCTCAATGGTGTTTAACAAACCCATTGCAGTTATGGCCTTTTCATCGCCACCATCTTCAGACTCCAAGACTTGACTGAATGTAGTAGCCAAATGTTGGCAAATCTCCATTGCTACTGGCAACAGTTGTTCGGAGAATGTACATACAATTTTTTGTAAAACATTTGTCAAATCCTCATTTTCAGTTTCTCTAATAATGGTTAGCAGTTCCTTGGTAATTTCTTTAATTTGTGATTCGCAATAGGGTGCTGCAGCATCTTGTGAGCTTAGGAACATTTGTAAGCCGATGGCAGCTTCAACTTTAACAGGCAATTCTTTATCGTTCAATAGACAGTTGGTGGTTAAACGTATAATTTCCGCTAAAATTTGCTGATTTTTCAACTGAATGTCACAGAAATAATGGAGAACCCAACACGCACGAGCTCGCATATGACCAGCTGGATTTTGGAATTCAGGAAATACATAGGTAGTAAGCATGTTTTCCACTTGATCACGATATATACGTTTTTTCAATAAGACATCTGCTAATGTACCAATCATATGTAATGCACCATCTTTTTGTTTATTGTCAGCATTTGGTGACGTTATAATCTTGAGAAAGGGAAATTTTAAAATAAATTGAAGAGAAGTCCAGTGAAAAGTAATAAAGATATATCGTGTCAAATTAATTAATTATTAAGATCATATCATATCTTATCGTATCATATCTCAAAATTTCATAACCGTAAACAGTAGTTACGAATTTACAACAATTTAACGTAAGTACCCATTAGTATTTTAAGGTAATAACGATAAAGAAAAGATAATAAAAAAACTGTACAATTTTTATTTTTGCCAGGGAACGAAAATAACCGTTATTTTGAAGGTTCTTTTAAACAGAAGTAAATGAACTGATTCAAGCCTTGTGAAAGTGTTTGGCTTTTTATAATTTTTATTTTTATTTTTGGAGCAAAACAATACACTTGGTGCCATAAGTCTACGCTCTTTGCTCTTTAAAAACTTTTATTGTAAAAAAAATTATTAAATTTATACAAAACAAAACAAAATGTTTAATGTTAACTGTTACTTGAAGAAGAGTCCACTTCGACAATTCAATTTTTATATACTTATGTATAATCTAGAAAATATAACGGAATCTTTTGTCAAAAAATAATGTGTTAAGGGATTATCAAAAGTGTACGCTCCAAAATTAAATCGCTATGTACTTTAGAAGTGTGTGATCATTCGTCATCATTTGAGTTTGATTTGGACAGAACACATATTGATAAATTGGCAAAAACACATATCGTTAAAAATACTACAGCTTCTTCCAAGATTTAAGTGATGGATCAAAAGAGAAGAGAAATAAATGTGTCTGAAAGAAAAATTATTGTAAAACTTTGAGATGGTCAAAATTATCAGCAAATAGGAAGAACTGCAGGAAGAGCGTGGACATCAGTAAGAACAGTAGTTCAAAACTTTGAAAAATGAACTAATGAGAATCTCAAAGTGTTGTGTCCCTTATAAAGAAAATTTCCAAAATAACTGCACTCCAAATAACGGCAGATATACAACTAAATTTTGAAAAAGACCATTAGTGTATCAACAGCTAGAAGAATTTTGAGAAAAGCTAGCTATCGTGGCCGTGTAGCCCGCAAAAAACAAAAGCAAATTTTGCATTTTCGGAATCAAGGGAAGGCAAATAATGGTATCGTACTGAGGTGCCTGGGAGTCATAATTGATGAAAAACTCAATTTTGAAAAACATATTAATGTATTAACACCAAAATTTATTACTACTATACGTATGTTATTTAATTTAGATGTTTATATACCCCTTCATATTAAGAGAGATGTGTCTTTGGCGCTCCTATCATCACAATTGTGTTATTGTATTGAGGTGACATCTGTTACTACTTCTACATGTTTTTCTAGATTGGAGAAACTACTCAATATGATTGCTCGTTTTGTTTTTAATGTTAGAAGAAGGGAGAATATAACTCCTTATATTATACGATTTTTGGGTTGTACATTAAAGAAATTTGTAGAGTTCAGATTGTTATGGTTCTTTTATAGACTTATTATTGATTCCTCACCAGTTTACTTGCGTAATACCTTTAGTTTTTCGAGATCGAGAAGAATTATCCAAATTATAATACCGCGTATATTTTCTTTGTATGAACGGTCATTTCTAGTTAGTGTCCCGTCTTTGGAATAAGCTACCTAGCCATGTGAGGGCTTTTGCAGATTTTACAAAATTTTCTCACATATTTGTGAATCCATATGATACTTAATTAGTACGTAAATTGATAGAATTAATTAAAGGGAACTATATGTGGTCAACAGTTTTTCGCTAACATGGATTCTTTGTTTTTGTAAATATTTTACTTTATTTTTTTGGCTGGGGGGCCATAGTGGTACATTTTAATTGTTAGACTTTGGTAACAACTTTTGAATTATGTACATATATGCTATACTCCGTAATATTTAGTATTAGTATTAATATACATATATTAGTATCATTGGCCAAATGCGGCTTCTAATATTACAATAAATTGATATTAATAAATAAATAAATGGAATTGAATTAAAAAAATTGAAAATTGTATGGAGAAAGTCAGGTACCGCCATTAATAAAGAAAACTTGTTGCCAACTGCCAAGCAATGTGGAGGAGGAGTGATGATGTGGGGATGTATGACAGCTGGAGGAGTAGGTAATTTTGAATTTATCGATTCAACGATGGACAAATATGTCTACTTAGATATACTAAAAAGAAATTTAAAGCAGAGTGCTGAAAAATTGGGATTGTCTAGCGAGTATTACTTTCAACAAGACAACGTCCCAAAGCATACTGCTGAAGTTGTTAAACTTTGGCTTCTATATAATGTGCCAAGGATGCTGCCTGCTCCTCCATAATCACCTGATATAAACCCAATATATTTTATTTGGTTTGAGCGTAGACTTTTAGCGCTAAAATTTTAAAAATGTAAAGTTCTTTTCTTTGAGTTTGAAATTATTCAGGCTCAAGATCAAATGTTTTTACTTTAAATAAAGAAATAAAGTAAAAACATTGCCACATTTGTTTCAAAAAATTTATCTATATTCTGCATGACAGGTTGGTTATACAGTAACCAAAAGCAGTAGTTTTTTGGTAAAAAGTTAAATTCATATATGTATATTTGCTGAAAACAACCAAATGAGAATTCAAAAGTTATACTATTTAAGTCTCTTCCAATATAACAAACTAAAATATAGAACAACTTTGAAACAAATATGTTTGTATATGAGTACACATTGCATACTACAATATACATGTTTGTTTTTGTCTTAAAAAACAAGAAAAACAATTTGTTTTTGCTCCGTATTTTTATAAAAATAAAAAATCTTATTTTTGATCTTTATCATTTTAATGATTGAATTTGAAATTTTTCGGGCTCAAGATCAAATGTTTTTACTTCGTTTTCTTTGTTTTTATAAAAATTATGACTAATTGTGGATAAAGTGATCTCTTATTATAAAGTATCTGGAGTACATTACGTAGACTTATGGCACATAGTGTAAAGCAACCATTGCGAAAACATGTGAAAAAATGGATTGAAAAATTGCTTAGTATTAATGTCAATTTAAAATTCCAACGAAGCTCACTTTTTTTGTCTATTTTTGCCTATGTATGATTTTAAAATTTTCTCGAAAAAAAATCAAAAAATTAGTTTCTGCCCGAAACAATAATTAATTTCTGCTCGAAAATTATATTTCTGCTCGAAAAATAAAAAATAAACAAGTAAATTAAAAAATTAGACAAAAATAGAAGCAAATACACTGATGGTTAACAGTTGTCAAAAGTATTTACTCACATTTTATTTGCGTCAAAAGTATTTACACAACACTTTAATTTGATAATATTCTTTTTATTTTATTTATTTACAAATTCCAAAACCAAGCCCTTAGGGCCAAATATGGTTTTAATACTACTTACTATATATTATACAGTAAAAAATAAAAAATTATATATACATATATACATATATATATATATATATATATATATATATTAATATTGCTATATAAAAATTATAAATTATATATAAGAGAAAAAAAAAGAGTAAAAGAAAAACTAAATACCATATCGGGAAATTATCGCAAGTTTATTTTAAACAATATCAAAACTATTATAAGGACTATTCATCGAAGTGCTGCCCTAGCCTACGCTTAAAAGTGGCATTAGAAACCCCAAACAGTTTTAAGTGCTTTGGAAGAGCATTCCACACTCTCGTTAATCTAACATGAAAAGACCTTTCATATATAGACAAAGATATTGGGTGACAGATTATCTGCGGGTTCCTCCTTGATGTAGAAAATTCAAACCTCGATACAATGTATTCCGGAGATTGATACGCCTCAATAAACTGACATTAGTTCCTGTAAACACTTCCATAGCATAAAGCAAATGCAACATCAAAAGAGCGCTAGCAACACGTTTTCTCATATTCAGAGGCAAACATAAGTCAAGCGACCTCAGTCGTCTAATGGTGGTATTTACCCGCGCACAATCAATATGCTTCGAAAATCTTAATTGATCATCAAGGAAAATACCTTACATTTCATCTCCGAAACGAAGCTAAGTCTAATACTATCCGCAGATGTATTCAAATTAAGACGATCAAACCCAAAACAAATTGCCTTAGTTTTGTTTGAATTAATGTCCAAACCATTTTCACTCATCCTCCGACTAGTTTGGTTAAGATAAAATTCAATATTTACCTCTAAAACATCTAAAAACTGTTTCTCCGCCGAAAATAAAATCTGTACGTCATCCGCATATACATACGTTTCTGCTAAGTTACCATCCATTACATTAAAAAAGTCGTTTAAATAAATCATAAATAAAATGGGACGAACAACAGATCCCTGAGGGACACCACTTGTATGTAACCTGCAAAGTCCGCGAGATTCTACCTTCCACCGCGACAAATTGCGACCTTTCCAACAGATAAGAGTATGTCAATTTACAGGCAGACTTAGAAAAATTAAACATATTACATAATTTAGTTATTAATCTAGTGTGCAGAACTTTATCAAAAGCCTTGGATAAATCTAAAGAAATCAACACACTGTTTTTCCTTTCATTCAACTTTCGCCTTATAGAATCTGTAAGCCCAATAAGAAGAGTTGTAGTACTATGATTTTGTCTAAAACTCGATTGGTACGACTGAAGCAAATTATTACGATTAATATAACTCATCGTATGTTCAACAATTTTAGAAAAAATGGGTAACATTGAAATTGGCCGAAAATTGGTTAGCTGATTTGAATTTCCATCTTTCAGAATCGGCACAACACGCGAAATTAATTAATTTTTAAAAATTTTTTATGGATACTTAATTAACATGAACTAATATTTAGTAACACCACCTTTGACAATGTGGCTGGAATTGATGCAATCAAGTTGCGGGAAAATTCAATAGTCAATTTCGACAAAATGTCCCTTATCTCAACTATGGTATCATCACGATTTCGATCTCTATCAATAGTCCTCTGCTGTTTTATGAAGGCCCAAACATTTTTAATGATATTAAGATCGGGACTCTGGGGAGGTCGAGGAATAACTGCTTGATTTAAATCATTTAAAAATTTTGTTGATATCCATCATTTATGACATGGAGTATTGTCGTGTTGTATAATCCAGTCATTGGTTGGAAAGAGCCTATTTCCTGACGGAAAGGCATGGCCATTTAAAATTCCGATATAACCGGACTGATTTAAAGTGTTATTTATCAGTACCAAATCTCCAACTCCATAGTATGATAGACATCCCCAAAACATCACCGTGGCACCTCCAAATCTGTTAAGTGGCTCACTGCATTATTCTTTTGGCATTGTCGTAGATGCATGAAGTGTTTACCAAACGAACCCTGGAATTGAAATGCAGACTCATCTGTCCATAGTACATTGTACCAAACTCTATAGGTTTCTTAAAATAATCCAAAGCAAACAAGAGACGTTTTGCTTGATTCGTTGGGGTAATATCGACTATTTTTTACACAACATACGTTTGATATTAACCTCTTTCAACCTGCGACGCAGTGTAGCATCACTAACTTTTTTCCAATTAATTTTTCTGATGCAGCTGCAACTTTGACAGGACTTATTGTGGGATCTTCTATTACTGCTCCTAACAATCTTCTGCATTCCCTTTTGTTCATGGCAGGTTTCCGCCCACTTCTCTTTAAATTATCCAAATTTCCGTGTATGTCCTTTTTAATCAAATTATACACCGTATTACGTGAAATATTGTACGACTTTACTAAGTCCGACGCCTACGTATCACCCTTAAATTTGGTAACAATCTCAGTTCGAATTTCAACTGACAATTCCTTCGTTTTCACCATTTGCTTCAGTAATTTCTGAAATTTAAATACCTCTGAATTTACTCACACTACGACAAAAGCTAACGACTGCAGTTACCCACAGCAAATCCAAGAATAAATGATAATTTCCATTGTGTAAATACTTTTGACGCAAATAAAATGTGAGTAAATACTTTTGACAACTGTTAACCATCAGTATATTTGCTTCTATTTTTGTCGAATGAACCGTTATCTTTTCCAGTTCTCTTTAATTTGCTCCTGCTAGATCAATCTATGCAACAACACTTTTTTTTTTTTGCAACTTACTTCCAAAAACAACAACAAAAAGCTCATTTAGTTGAATATGTAAAAAAATGTTTGTTGTGTAAATACTGTATTTCTGCTCAGAAAAATATTTTAATTTTGGAACTTTTACGATATGCGCTTCGTTTTTCGCGCAAACATTTTTTTACGATTATGGCTTTATGTTTTTAGAAATAATACTGACTGAGAAATACAATTATGTATTTTCCAAATAACTTACCTTTCAGAAAATAAAAAAATATCTAACCAAATACAAATTACGCGAGCATACGAGGGGGAATAAGTCTTTACAAAAACATAGAAAACCTAATTTTTTATTGATTCTTTTTTAGTTTTCCACATAGCCTATTGTTGGTCGATACAGTTTTTCCAGCAATTCTCCAACTTTATTAAGCCCACGCAAAATAAATTTTCGAAAAAACTTTGGCATCGAAACTGCACAAGTGTGCATCCGTGCATATTTTCTTGAGGGAATATCACTTTTTTATTTTTCTAGATTTATTCGCTTAATTGGGCAAATAATGATAATATTCTCTACATTTATTGTTTTTCTTCTTCTCAACTAGTCAATGTAGATTATTCAATGGACATATATATATATATATATATAGTATTGTTCGAAACCTAAGCAACTTCTAATAAAGTAATCAAAGTCTTACATAATATTTTTAATTTTTATTATATTATTATCTAATAATAACAACAAAAATATAATTGAATTTCTTTGCAAAAAAAAAAATACAAAAATAAAATTAACTTCATATATTATTGTTCGAAACCTTTGCACCTTTCAGTAGTTCGTATGATACCCTTTGATTCTTATGACCTCCGCTCAGCGTTTTGGCATAGACTCTGTTTAATTTGATAGTATCGTGGTTGGTATTGATGCCAACTCTGACTTTAACCTTCCTATACCCGCGCTAATTTTTGTAACACATATACCAGCGCGGTCTAACAGACCGAAAGTTTGAACCCCTGTTCCCCAGTTTTTCGAAATAAAACTTTAAAAAATAAATATTTTTTATAAAACTTGAAGGTATAATAAAAAAAATTAAGCTATGCATTTAATTTATTTTCATTAATTTCATTGATTTTCAGTCTTTTACAAGTCATCAAAATCGATGGTTTTTTCTTAAATACCACAAAAACAAAACAAAAACACTTTTTTCTTCACAAAAATAAAAATTAACTTTTACAAACATAAAAACACTTCTTGTGCAATACATAAATCATATATTGACTTAGTTTCCAGCCTTAAAATTAAAATCAGGACATACCCGCGTCGGTCTCACAGACAGAATTGGGACTAAATACACAACACGTACGTATCGTACAAATACGTGGCATTGTTGTAAATCGAATAACCATTTTAATTTTTGTTATCACTATAACTTGAACTGTATTTTATAGAAAGAGAGAAATGAATAAAATCTAATGTTAGTTCTTTTGTAACGTTCAAATGTTAAGCACGCGTTTTACTTTTTCTTAACAACGGCATGCACTAAAATAAAGCCTGTAAATAATCCGGCAGTTAACAGAAAACTCAATTTTCTAGCGTTTCTGGAAAGATATGCATGCAAAAGTGTTGTTTCGGTCTCACAGACCAACGCGCGGGTATAGGAAGGTTATGATATTCATCAGCTCCTGCTTATTATTCGCTTCAAAATGCCGAATGGGTTCTCCATGGGATTCAAGTCTTGGATTGGCCAGCTCAATCTCCGGGTAAAATCGATTGCTTTGACTGCTATTTAATTTTTAGTATGTATATAGTGCTGAATCCATGTTTCATTCGGAAACACTCTAAACCAGCTACTGAATTGTTTACACGATTACGTTTATTATGGAGAGCAAACATTTCGACGTGCAAAATTGAAATCACTGAATCATGTGATATGTCCGTGGCTTCAACTGGTTCACGCCCTTTAACTCGCCGGTCACTGAAAACTAAATCGACGATTTTATCGATGATTTTCGAAGCAACTACTTCAACTGGATGTACGGCCACGTGTAAACAGATGTACACAATTGTAGACAGTCTCAAATGCTGGTACAGATGTGCCATGGACTTCCCCAGCTCATCTTTGATTTTTTTAATGTTTTGAGTTTCAAGTAGAAGTATTTGATGCCAGCGCGAAATTAATTTTTTTTACATTTTGCAAAAATAGCTAAAGTTCTCGCAACTGAATGATGGGTTTCAAAACAAGTTTAATAATCAGCATAGAAAAAATTTTAGTTTTAAATCCGCAATAGAAAAAAATATATATATTAATAGATTGTGAAAAACACACAACATAATCCTAGAAATGAAAACATGAGGATTTCTAATTGAGCCTAAAAGCACAGCGGTTCTGCGAAGAGATTTTCCACTACCACTATCAATATTTAAAAGCATCTAGAAGATCATCTTGAAACACGAGCACTTAACTATGAAATCCTAAAGAAACACAATTTCCTTTAAAGAACAATTCAATTCAGATATTATTAATTGGATATTGAAAATATAATTCGATTTTAACACGTTACTTTCCATGTTACCCAAAATAAAAGTAATTTATCAGTAAAATAAAATACATACAATTTAAATTACAATTAATAATATACCATTGTTATTATTCAAACAATTAATAGCATATAAACTAAATTATTAATATTTAATTAAAATAATTTATGTTATATCTCATTTACTCACCTGCATAATAATAGTCATGGCCTTGGGTAAAATTCCCTTACGTTTTTTACAACAAGAATGCAATAGCGATTGAGCTGCTGGAACTGGTGTAGCATAATCTTCAAAGATATCTGTAAGCAATATTACGTTTATATCTAAATAAAGTTGAAGCGACAATACTACGAATTTAAAAATTTTTACCAAATTTCAGTTTAATATATTCATGAGGATCAGTTTCCCAGAGTTCTTGATCCTGATCGGAGAAGGACATAATGGGGAATAAAACATCTTGAATAATGGCCACCATATGAGGCTTAATCAATTTCCAAGAGAAAGCATGGCTTACACTACATTTTAAAAAATTTTTCAATTATATATACTTTACAATAGAAACTTTATAGGACTTACGCATGCTTGATATAAGTCAATACGTCAGTTAGAACACGAGGTGAAACATAAATTCTATTGCGATATTGATCTAAAATTTTAAGTAATACGTCTAATACACCTTGAGTAAATGTGGGTAAATACCATTCAGCGAACTTTTGATATTTTTCACTAACAACACTGCGTGGGCTACCGTAACTGAAATTAAATTTAATTATAAAAATATATTTTTATGATTTTTTACTTTTACTGCACTTACCGTTCAAACATTCTCACCATTATATGTAAAGCCCATTTTTTAGTTTTCCACCAGGGAAATTCAGGTTTTTCATCTTCGTCTAAGTGCGAACAATCTGGTACTGGACGTTCAGCAATTTGACGACAAATTTCCATCCATTGAGAGAACATTTCTTTTGTTATCAAATCCAAGGGCAAACTGAACTGCGTCAATGCATAATAAATTTTCAAAACTTGTTTTTGCATTAAAACCGATTGTTCAGATTGATCATTCATTAAGGTAACCATAAGTTGGTATATCATAGGCAATAACAAATTCATAGCTTCATTAAGGGGTACACGTTCCTCGGGACGTTTATATTCGTAGGTTTTCACTAATTGATACATGGTAACTAAAGCACCATTCCAACCATTTATATCAGGATTTTGTAAATAAATGCTAATATTGTCAACAACCTGAGGCCAACGACCTGGGAAATCTTGTTTAATGATTTGATTAACACAAACCGATAACTGAACCCTGCAGAATAGAAGATGAAAAAATGTAAATAAAATTGATTTAATTTTCCCGGATGTTTTTATTTTATTACCTAATGATTTCCGGAGCATGGACTATAGCATCAACAATTGAGCTACGTATCATAGCACGATCTTGTTCATGGATCGAAAAAGGTATGGGTTCTCCAGGTTGAACTTCATGATCAGCCCAGCTGCTGGATATCATATTTTTCAGATATACAGCTCCAGCCTGACGAACAGGTTGATCTACTGTATTTTGCATAACAATTTGTAAAATTGTTGGAACAAAACCAATTATTTTATGAATCTATTAATTATAAAAAACAAAAACACCAAAATATTATGTTGTTGATATGGGTCCACATTACTTAAAAATTATAGTATAAAGCAGCGACATTATTAACTGGAGACTATTTATAATTAGTGGCCGGGGTATGAGATTTTAACTACCAAAAATATTTGACCCAGATCCAACATTTATTACACCGATCGTCTCAGATTCACTTTCCAAGTCGATTTGGCTATGTCCGTCCATCTGGTTATGTGTCAAGTAAACCTTGTAATCAAAAAAGATTATTGTTTAAATGGTGCGTGGTAAAGAAGAAGAAAGCATATATTTCAAAAATTCAAAAAATCTCAAATATGTAAAGTGCATATGTAGGTATGTACAAAAACCGTACATCACATATGACAACTCTTACGAAAACTGAGAATAGTGGAAATTAGAAGTAAAAAATGCAAAAAATATTCAAAAAAATTCAAAAAATAACGATTGTTTGTTTGGACAGAGTTGTATCTTCTGAAATTAATACAAAGTAAAGCTGTATGGTACGAAAACTGAAAACTAACCACACTGCTCGTAGGCCTGACTTTAGGTGAGTGTGTTAAAGCGCTGACCAAAAAGTGCAAGTACGAGTGTATGTGAAGGTTCAAGGTTCAAAACCTCACGGCCGCCCTAAGTAGAAAAAATTTTCATATAGAAACAACCTATTCAATTAAAACATAACAATTATCACAGTGTTCAATAAATCGCTGATGAAGGCTGAAATGCCAGAAACCGGTCCGATTAAGAATACAGTGCAGTTATGAATTTTTGAAATATATGCTTTCTTCTTCTTTACCACGCACCATTTAAACAAAATTAAAAATTGCATATTAATTACAGTAGTAATAGCAATATGTCTGAAAAATGACTATAAATCTAACAAACAAAAAAGATTATTGTTCTGATACTGTTCTGTACAGGTAGCAATTATAAATATATTTTGCTGAAGTTTGGTATACAAGCTTCTGTTGGCCTTAGGACGACAGCTATTAAAAAATCAGTATATATATAGGCCCCACACAAATAACCCCTATAAAATCAACTTTAATTGCCGTAAGACCAAGTTTACATATAGATGTCGGTCAAGTTTGGGTTATGTGTTTTTGTTACATCCATTTATCATTATATGTTTAGTCATAGTCCCCATATAAAGACGCTTCCCGATTTTCACTTAAATCTTTAAAAAAAAAAAAAAAAAAAAAAAAAAAATATATATATATTCCAACTTGCTGTGAAGCAACATATTAAATTGCAGAATAAGGCAATGCGAACAATTCTAAGATGCAACAGATATACACCAATAGTTTTAATGTTAAATATACTCACTTAAATAGTTCAATATAAAGCAAAGATTGGAATTAAATACTTCAATGTTTATACAAAAATAATAAATGGTAATGCGTCAGAGTATTTAACCGAGAACTAGATTGTGTAGATGTACAGTAGGGTGGACTTAATAAAAAAAAAAGTGTGCAAACTCTCGGGCGCACCCCCTAGAAATATGCGAATAGCAAAGAAAGTGAGATATACAAAGTTCTGGGCCAATCAAAAAACATTTAGAGGTGGCTCAACGCGATTGAAAATTTCAAGTGTGTTTATATGGGGAAAATATGACTTTTATTCAGATTTTACGAAAATTTCATTCTATAGTTTAATTTTTCCGATAAATGGTTAATTTCCATTTTTATATTTCATATTCTTTTGAATAAATTGTCTTTTATTAGCTTTGGGTCATTTGTGGATCTTCTTATTTTATTTTAAAAAAAATAGATAGTTTTTATACATAAAATAATTGTATAACAAAATTGGTTAAAAGTTGTTTTAATTTATATTCGCGAGCAATAAGCCGATAATTTCACCAAAGATTTATCACAATGGATTATTTTGATCCCAGGAGCACTGAAGCCTTAAATAAATAAGAAATAACCGAATTATTTTTCTTAATTTCTAAATTGTGGTTTCATCGAGTTTAATAGAAAAACTCGTTTTCGGTCATTTTTATTTAAAAATATCTTAAAATCCAAAGCTGGCCTTGGCAAATAATGGGTTAACGTTCTCGGATTTATCCCAAATTTTAGGAACGGAAGTTCTACACATTTGGTTATTATATTTTAAGCATCGCATCTAAAAATTCAACAGCACTTACAAAATATTTGAATTTTCTGAATAAATTGTCTTTTAGTAACTTGGGGTCATATGTGACCCCAATTCCAAAAGGGTTAATGGGGTCATATTATTTTTTTCCGAAACCCTAGACTATTTAGATAAAATAGAATAGAAATAGTACATTTACAGAATATTTTACCAAAATCCCATTTTTTGCGTAATCCGCAAAAATAAAAACCTTGCCAAAAAAATTCTGGCTTAGGGATTTACCTAAAAATTCACACAGTTAATCTCTAACATGCATTTAACAAGACCTTAAAAAACAAAATCAATTTTTTTAAATTTTGTTTAAGAAAGTTTTTCAAAACTTGAAAAAGGTGTTTTCAAAATTTTATCAAAAAAATTTTCCATTTTCGGTCTCAATTCTTAATAGGTTAACAAGGTGGTAATAAAACAATACTTCGTATCTGAGTACTTACAGGTATAGAGACTAAAACAAAATGTTGGCTTTAATTAATTTCTTAAAGTTGAAAAAACTGCCATCAAATTTCATTACCTAGTTTTTTTGGCACAAAAGTGGTCTGGGGCATTTGCTATTTCTTGGCGAGTTCGATTTTGAAGTTTTATAGCTTTTTGGAAAGATAATTTAATACTGATCCTGAATTATATAACAATTTGTCGGAAAAATTAAACTATAGAAAGAAATTTTCGTAAAATCTGAAAGAAAGTCATATTTTCACCATATAAAACACAGTTGAAATTTTCAATAGCGTTGAGCCACCTCTAAATGTTTTTTGATTGGCCCAAAACTTTGTATTTCTCAGTTTTTTTTTTTGTTATTCGCATATTTCTAGGGGGTGCGATCGAGAGTTTGAACACTTTTTTTCTCCATATAATGAAGGGCCACCCTAATGTACAGCCATATAGACTAAGAAACGTCGAAAATTTTAGAATGCAACGAGTCGCCACAACAGCTTAATTCCAAATAATATTAAAAATAGAAGAGAATATGTAAAATTTTTAAGAAATAGTGTATTTTTATAGAGCTAAAACTAAAATTATTTATTAAATATGTAAAAATTCTGAATAATAAAAGTATTAAAAATACTAATAAAAAATAAATAAGAATAATAATAATAATATTATGACAATATAAACAAGTAAAAGTACAAAAAATCACAATAATAATAATTAAATAATGGATATGTGAAAAATGTATGAGATGAATCATTAGAAATGATTCTGGATTAAACCAGAACAATAATCTTTTTTTTTTGTTTACTCTAAGAATAATAAAAGCCAATCATATCATCGATCCTAATGATGTGGCTCTGTACTGCATGTATGAATCATGCAGTACTGCTCGCTTAGGCCTATGACACGTTAATTACCTATAATATTGATTGATTTTTGAAGTCCTCATACTCGGATCTTAAACCATTAAATTTAAGTAGGTAAATTTCAATTTATTAAGTAATTAGCAGACTGGTCACAAAAATTGTTATCATATAAAGAAAGCTCTCTTGGATTCAACTTTTTAATATGCTATATAGAAGAGGTTATTTTATTTACTTTTTTTTGTCAATATGAAAGTATCATTATGCAGGCCATAGACGTTGCGACGGTTGGTACAACTTGATTAGGTTGGGTACGAGATTGCAACGTTTGTGGGGTTGTTGTATTAAGTTGTATCTTGGTTGCACGAAAAATCAAAAAGTTTTAATTTTCTGGCAAGTTGTCCAACTCCGAACTATTTAGAATTGTATTTTTCATACAAGTAATAGCGGCTCTAAATGATTTTATTATTGATGTTTTATGTCTCGTTATATTTAATATTTTTATTAATCTTTAATGATTTAACTATCATCTATGATTCAAGTAATTTTTTATCAATATCTTTGTGTTCTAATGTAGATTTTTATACCCAATACAAATAATATTTGCAACTACAAATAATATTTGACATAGACCCATCTTTTATTATACCGATCGACTCAGAATCACTTTCTGAGTCGATTTAACGATGTCCTTCTGTCCGTCCGTCCGTCTGTGTGTCCATGCAAACCTTGTAATCAAACTACAGGTCGCAAATATGAATATATTTTGATGAAATTTGGTATATAAGCTTTTAGGATAGCCATAGGATGAACGCTATTGAAATTCGGTCCATGTTCAGACCTAGTCCCCATACAAATGACCCCTATGAAATCGACATAAATTTCCATAAAATCCCAATAATCATATAGATCTCAGTCAAATTGGGTTTGTATGTGTTTATTACACCCATTAATCAGTAGTCCAAAAATAACCCCTATAGGACAATCCTTAGTCATATGCCCCATATAGAGCTGCTTCCCGATCTTTCCTTAAATCTATTAAAAGAACAAAAATATTGCACAGATTTTTCTCAAATTCGGTTTGTATATTTTTCAAAATATAAGTGACTTTACCAAATATGGTCAGGATCGGGTTATTTTTCGACCTAGTCCCCATACAAATATAGTACCCGATATGAACTTTTTCATATCTGCAGCCAAAAAAAATTAAAAACAATTCCCCTCAAATTTGCTTTATGCTTATTTTCTATATCCAATTAGTTGCACCGAAGCGATAGTGTCTCTAAACCATGGTATAGGGTATCGTAGACCGACTATAATTTTACTTGTTAAATTTAAATCTTAAACATACAAAAAAACTTTTGAAAAAGACATAACTTTTTAAAGGATATTTTAATAAAATTTATTTAAAAATATAATTTATATTTTTTAAAAATAAAAACACAAATTAAAAAAACATTGTGCGTGAGTTTTATTTGCCGTCGGCAAATGTGATTCAGGCGCACAACATGACTTTTTTTCAAAATAAAGTTGTACAATGAGGTTGTATCGTTTATGTGCAAAACACACAACTTGATTACTAACCAAGTTGTACCAACCGTCGCAACGTCTATGGCCTGCATTATATACATATATGTACCGTCGCCTCAAAAACTGAGTGCTCACCACCAACTTTAATTTTCAAATGAATATTTTTATTAAACATTTATATTTTATCGTAACTTTTTTTATATTTTTTATGTACTATACTGTAATGTTTATTATTATGTACTTTAATATTAAAAAAGAACTTCATAATTTTCAATTTTAAAACAAAAACAAAAAGTAAACAAAATTTTAGATTCAAAAAGTGAGTGCTCACTTATGATTGTTCTTAAAAAATCACTTAGAACCCAGAATATTGTATAAGTTACTACTTAATTTGAGGTCTTTATTTTTAATTATGGCTTCTAATCGTCTCTGAACAGAATTTCCCAAATTTTGAGTCACCTCCGCTGGAATTTTCGCCTATTTTTCCTGTAGATCTTTGACCAGATCGTTTTTGTTGTGAATTTCTCTTTCTCTTACTTTTTTCCCAAATGATCCCAGAGATTTTCGATTGGGGGTTAATGTCCGAAGACTGGAGAGGTGTTTCAATACATTTTAGAGCGCTATAGAAAAGCAATAACTTTGTATTGGTGGCCGTGTGTTTTGGGTCGTTGTCCTGGGTGGATATAATTTGGCGGCAGACCAATTTTTTGTACACTGGAGCTGAAATGGGCCTTTAAAATGTCGATATATTTTTGTGATCTAATATTCCATCGATTATATCCAAATTCCAACACCAACACTCATACATCTCCATACCAATACTGAGCCTCCCCCATGTTTAAAAGTGGAACATGGGTTTTTGTCTCTTAATTTTTCATTGACCTTCCTCCACACTTTACGCCTTTCGTCATTAACATACATGTTAAATTTGCTTTCGTCTGTGAAAATAATGCGATTCCAAAACTCCATCGTCTCATTTTTATGGGTTTCAGAATACGCAAAGCGTTTTTTTTTGTTCGCCTTGCTTATAAATGGCTTCTTCCTGGCAACCCGACCGGGATAACCAGCTGCATAGAGTACGTTGTGGACTGTTTTACAGAAATATTGAGAGCAAACTTTATATTTATCGTTTCCGTAAGTTTTGTAGCCAGAAGTTTTGTATTATGTTTAATTTCCCGAACTATATAACAATTTTGAGCTACAGACAGTAAATGAGGCCGCACAGATCTGGGATCATACATCAACTTTTTTGTGTTTTTATATTTGTCAATAATTTTTTTTGACGGTGGAATAGGGTCCGTTTTATATCTCCAATTTGTCTTATTGATTTTTTTTGGAATCGCGTAAGTTAATTGTAATATTTTTTCGGATTCGGTAGTCTCTTTTCATTTTGGAGCAATACCAAAGATTATTTCCGAAATAGTACCATCTGATTCAACATACATACATATGTCATACAACTGCTATTAATTATATTTAAAAAGGTTAATATTAAAATTTTATTATGTTTTATATTTTAAAAGTACCGTTATTTTCCTCCAGTAAGCAGCAAAACAATTATTAACTACAAGTGAGCACTCACTTTTTGAAACTAAAATTTTGTTTACTTGTTTTTGTTTTAAAATTGGAAATTATGAAATTCTTTTTTAATATTAAAGTAGATACATAATAAACATTACAGTACAGTACATAAAAACATAAAAAAATAGGTTTCGACGAAATATAATTGTTCAATAAAAATATTTATTTGAAAATTAAAGTTGGTGGTGAGCACTCGGTTTTTTTAAGCGACTGTATAAATAATTATGTGTAAACAATTTTGCCTATGCAATAAAAATATTAAGGAAAATCTAAAAAAAAACATTAGTTTATAGTCGTTGTCGTATATGGAATTAATAAAAAAATTTGTTTTATGCTACGTATACCCATCAAAAACCCCCCAAAAAAATTACCACGTGCTGTTAAAATAATTGATATGTACTTAATTATATACATATATATTATTTTTTTAATGGTAAGTTGTTTAATCGTTTGGAATTAAACATTAACATTAGTACTGAGAGGAATGGACAAACTAAAAATTATAAATGTCTAACAATCTCTGTATCTAAATTCCTCAAAGAGGTTTTAGAATATAGTACGGAAACAGATTTTAACATGTAGGATTTATAGATATATTTTAAAGTTATGGAGGTTTAGGCAGTTTTATAAACTTTATTTTTTTCTCGAACGAATTGCACATTATCGAACATAACCAGCCGATTATTTACCTAGATTGCTTACTTTTTTGAATACTTTTTTAACTACAAATTTTAAATAATATTACTCTATATTATCTATCTTTTCGATGAGGCATTTTCTAAATTTGATTGTGGTTAAAAAATATAAGTAAATTAATATAGAAAAGTATTCCTGTCATTTTCTGAAATTTAACGATTAACATTAACATACAAACAAAAACCGCTACAATAACAACATATACATGTCAAATTATTTTTTGTGTACTTTCCATGGTAAATTTATCAAATTTTCTTCTTTTTTCATTGTAATAAATTCGTACTAATATATGTCCATAATACCCTAAGCAGAATACACGACACAAATGCCCTTAGTTAAACTAAACCTAAATTAGAAACCACTTAACTTTTAACATACATATACACATTTCCTAATTTCAATGTACATAAAACAATTAACAATAAAAGAATACTAACAGGTCTAAAAAACTTCATGAATTAGTATTTATTTCATAGATTTTATTCAATTAAAAAAGCACATGTTTTTCATATGCATGTCATCATTAAAACAAGAAAAAGAAAGAAAATATGGTGTTAGCCTCAAATATGTAGTAAAAAAAAATCACTCCCACAAAGTAACGTCATCCGCCATTAAGACGGCAAAGGAAAATTTTTTATATACAAAAATCCATTGCCCCCTATCGCAATGTGTAAGGATTCGGTATTCGAAGACATTATTGGTACTAACCTGTGACAACTGTTCCTCTGCCGCCTTCCTCTGTTCAGGATTAGGATCAATTGTTGCACGCAACAATTCTGTCAGCTTTTGGGGATCCATGTTTTATTGATTTTTATATTTGGTGGATGTGAACAAACTACGGCAATAGCTTCACTACACAATAAGTATGCAATATTTAAAATTAAACAATTATAAAATGTGCAAATATCGCCAAAATTAAAAAAAATATGAATCGTATAGCGACAACGGGAAAACGTGTTAGCACCCGTCGCGGGTTGAGAACTTTGTTATGAATGAAAACTACATATTTTGACAACGCTGCAACGCTTTGCGTGCTGCTTCAATAGTGAAGCCGTAATTAGCCACACGTAACCGTAACCAAACGTGTCTGCTGTTTTTTTCTGTTAAGGCCAGTTTACACGGTCAAAATACTTGACGTCAAATTCATGTATGTGTGCATGAAGCTTTGAACATACACGGTACTGCATAGCACTTCAATCATTCATTTGGTTTTTGATTTTGTGCGGTAAACATCATGCCGGTACCGGACGAAAATGAAAAAAGAAGAATAGACGTATCTGGATGAAGGAGTGGTTAAAAAAGGAATTCATTTACCCATGAAAACTTAACTTAAGCTTCCAGCAATTCTAAAATATTTTTCCTTTCATCCGACATCTCCTCACAACCATTTGCTTTAAAGTCACATAAAAATGCGAACATGCTTGATCAATCAACGATATACACACATCAAATTCGTACGTCATGCAAGCAGAAAATCTAAAATTTTTAATTTTGCTTCAATCATCGTCGGTGTGACACATACAAACACATTTTCACTAATACCACCAAAATTCAGTTCAATCATTTTGACCGTGTATATCCCGCTTTACATGAAAAACATTTAGAGCGGTTACCGAACTCAACTGTCTGTTGAAAATATTACGAACCAGCATGTTGCTGTGTAAAATTAACCAAAAACTTTATCTGCTGTTCACAAATATCACGTAAAAACGTAGCAAAAATCTATTTTCAACAGATTGGGACAGTTGAAGTCGGTAACTGCTCTAAATGCTTTTCATGAAAAAAAAAAATAGCTGACACGTTTGGTTACGGTTATGTGTGGCTAACTAGGCCTTTACATTTAAATTGTTAAAGAGTAAAAAGAGATAGCTACAAGCTAGTAACAGCAAATTACCCGAAACTTACCCGAATAATTTTTTATGTAGAGTTGATAAAATTACGAGAATTTGAGTAATCGAAACTCATAGTTGTTTTTCTTAGTACTAAAAAAAGTTTTGTCAAATATAAATTGCCGCCATTTTTGTGAATGATTTTTAGTGTTGCAATTATATACCAGATGTAAAGAATTCACTTGAAGCAGGCTACAATCGTTATTTAATACTTGACACCGAACCAGTAAACAATTTCAAAAATTTCAACCTGGTTAATATAAGAAAAATATTAACCATGATATAACTAACCCACTTTAAACAATAATTTAATGAGCACTATACACTTGTCAAATGCCTGACATCAAGCTCGTGTATGTGTGCTTGACGTTAGCATATACATTTGCATGACGGCCGTCCAGCATTCATTTTACTTTAGTGTCAACAGTGGGAGCAACAAACTAGAAAAAATATAACGTGTTAATGTGATAATATCCAACTTATTTGCTTTTTAATAAATAAAAATAAATAAAACAAATGAAATTGATATTTTTTTTTTATCCAAAGCACTTTTCTCATCCGACATTTTTAGCGTCTGTTTCGTTTGAAATCTCGTTTAAAATGTGTATGTGCTTGATGAGTAAATACAATGCATTCATCAAAATCTCTCATCCAGCATCGTCGGTGTCACACATACAAACAAATTTTCACTAATACCACCATAATGCTTGATGTAAATTTTATAAGTGTATAGTGAGTGCCCTTAATAAAAAAAATCATGTGAGTCCGATCACAGGGGGATGTGTAAACATCTAGTAATTAAACATTTTTTATGTCACTTTTTTAAAATCAAACAGAAAGCTTCATCTATGTACAGCAAATTTGTGGGGTTGTTGAATCTGAAGACCTTATCTTTTTCCCCAAATTTCTTCTTTTTTTATGATTTTTACTGTAAAGTTTATTTCATTTTGTAAAATTCTGTTTAAAAACACCTGAAACTCGTGGTACGGCAGTTGTTGTCCGGTGTTTCCGGTAATGTGTACCAAATTTTACCATTATCCTCTAAAAGTTGTATTTTTTTGGTTTGAGTTACCAACAACCCAACCAAATATTACCATCATCCTCCAAAAGTGTTTTTTTTTTTTGGTTTGAGTTACCAATAACCCAACCAAATATTACCATCATCCTCCAAAAGTTGTATTTTTTTTGGTTTGAGTTACCAACAACCCAACCAAAAGTTGTATTTTTCTGGTGCGAGTTAGTCTGGGTTCACACAAGGCAATTTTTGTTGCGCAACTTTTTTCAATTCTCTTTTAAAGTTGACTTAATGTTCACACAGAGAAATTTATTGCCGCAACTTTCCGTTTTCTTTTGCTTTCAAATTCTTACATTTTTGACAGTTCACTTTATTAGCTTGTGTAAAAAGAATTTATTATTGGTCCAAAGTGAATTGTGTGAAAAAATGGAAGTCAAAGAAAAAAATGAAATGATAAAAGAATAATAAAATAAATGAAATAAGAATTTTTCACAGCGAAGCAAAGAATAAAAAGAAATGCCAAATAATAAGCTGTAGCTTACTTCGTGTTTATAATTACGAATTGCACAACAAAACGAGTTGCCGAGTACAAGCAACTCCGTACCAAATACCACTCTTCTTTCCCCTCTCTCCTACAAACTCAAGAATTGCGCAACAAAAGTTGCCTTGTGTGAACTCGGACTTACCAATATCCCAACTAAAATTCAACTATGCATTTAGTCGGGGGTCACACAAGGCAATTTTTATTGCGCAACTTTTTGGCAATTCTCTTTTGAAATTGCTTTTATGTCCACACACGACAATTTCTTCGGCAATTTTACTGTTTTGTTTTGTTTTTATTTTCTTATAATTTGACATTTGTGCTCTAGTCGTAAAGAACAATAATAAAATTAAATACATACATACATAAATTAATTTAATTGGTTTTGTTGAAAAATGAATTCAAAAGAAAAAAATTAAGTCCCGATCCCATTTAAAGGCCATTTTAATAAAGTAAACAATAATTACGAATTATTCACACCAAGAAGCGAAACACCGAATGAAAAGAAATGTCAAATATTCAACAAAAAAAAAAAGCGAATGAGAGAATTGCTTGAAATAGCCGAGAACCGGCAATTATTTTTCCCTTTTTATTCCCCTCACCGCAAACATCTACAAACTCAAGAATTGCGCAACAAAAGTTGCCTTGTGTGAACTTGGACTTAGGAACCAAATCACAGTGAAATACATTAATACAATCGAACGTCATCATACTCCACATTATTTCAACCGAGTTTATCATCAGAGTAATAATTTAAATTTTTGTAAAAAAAAAAATTTTTTTTTAATGGAGGATTTTCTTTTTCAAGAAGAACGCAGACGCATCTATGCATCGATGTATCCTATACAGATATATACTTAAAGTTTTTCAAATTTGGAAAAATTACGGCTACACAAAAAAAAATTGGTTGGTCGACATATGCTTTCGTCCATTTTGAATATTCGAGGTAAGTTAATAAATTGGCATTCGTACATATATAAAATAAAAATTAATTTTTTTCCTTTAATATTCATATAGTCAAGCTTTTCAGGCTACCATCAGTATGGATTTTTCTGAATATAGGCCTGTATGCAGCTTGCTAAAGCTGCGTTCACACTACGTGTTTTGCTCGTGTTTTTCTTATTTTTTTAGCACGTGTAATTTGTACACATAGTGTGAACCCTTTCAAACATTGTTTATGTACAACACATTTTGCAATACATATGTAAAATTTTCAATTAGAGCAGGCAAGATAAACATATGAAAATACAACACTGCTTGTGGCGAAAGAAAAACAGAGTAATTTATAAAGATTAATATTGAGAGAAAAATAAATTGTTTAATATTAATTAACAATTAAAAAATATATAAAATATATAACTTTATTTTTAACAATAATTTTTTGTAAATTCACAAATTAAATCAGCTGTTGTTTACATTTAGAGGTTATGTCATACGGAAATACATATGTACGTTTGAACGCAAAAATTATGAATCGTATGTAAAACGGCAATTTTGACACACACACGGAATTACGTATGGATCGTAAAACTGAATTTACACATGGAAAATAAACACACCTTAAGGTGCTATTACACGAAGTGTTTTTTACATATGTACTGTCACATTTTTTATCCATATGAAATTCCTCATGTCTGTCAAAATTGTCTTTTACATACGATTCATAATTTTTGCTATCACACGTGCATATGAATTTCCGTATGACTTAACCTCTAAATGTAAACAACAGCAAATTTAATGTGTGAATTTACAAAAATGTATTGTTAAAAAAAGATATATATTTTTTAATTGTTAATTAATACTAAACAATTTATTTTTCTTTCAATATTAATCTTTAAAATTTACTCTGTTTTTCTTTCGCCACAAGCAGTGTTGTATTTTCACATGTTTGTCATGCAAAAATAGAACCTGTTCTAATTGAAAAATGTACATGTGACTTTGCTCATGTATTGTACATAAACAATGTTTCATATGTATCACACGATGTGTACAACTTTTGTTGTGGGAAAATTTGACAGTACATATGTAAAAAACACATCATGTAATAGCACCTTTACGATTGGGAAATAAAGGCAATGCACTTGACTGGTTGTTTACGACAAACATACGTTGCGTTGACCCTAGCACTTTTTGGTGGTGGATGTATGTTGCTGCAGAATGATGATTTGCCTATATTAAGTTAGTCATAAGGAAAAGTTTTTTAGTTTTGAATGAGAACCCAAGCCTACATAGTACGCAGAACAATTTATGAAATCGTTCCCAACAACCGTAAATATAAAAAAATTTTTTTACAATATCTTATATATTAAAAGAATTTATGAATAAACTTTACATTCAAGATTTATTTCAATATATTTCTTCTCTCAAACCTCTATAACTCCAGTTCGCATCTAACTCTCTTTACGAACGGTCGTGTAAATAATTAAAGCGCTTAGAGTACAACTATTTAAAACTAAAAACAAGTGTATATTTTTGTTTTTGTAATTGCCTATTCTTGATCTCATTTGAACTCACGTGGTAGACAATTCAGCTTAAAACAGGAATAAAAATTTAGCGATGGCCCGAGGGGCCAAATCTTCATCAAAAAGAAAGCTTGTGAACAAGATGACAAAACTTCATCCGGGTTTTGTTAACCCGAACATTGCGTCAACTTCAAGCAACAGATTTAGCCTGCTTGCTGGCCTCAATGATATGGACGTAACTCCCGTATCAAATATTAACGATGTTAAGGAACACATACCTCCACCCATTGTTGTAGAAGCTAACGCTTCATTTACAGAAATACAAAAGCTGCTTGGTAAGGATTGTATTTTCAAACGTACTTCAATTGGTACCAAAATTTTTGCTCCAAGTAAAGAATTGTACGAATGCTACAAGCAAATTCTTAAGGAGAGTAAGTTGGAGTTTCACTCATATGACTCCAAAGATAATAGGTTATACACCACTTTTTTTACACGGTTTACCCCGGATAAAAACTGAGGACATCACCGCGGAGCTAAAAAACTACAACCTGTCCCCTTCTTCCGTAGCTGAAATAGTCACCAAATTCAGTTCGAACAACAATGCAGTTTACAAAGTTCAATTTGTTCGTAAAAATTTTAACCCAACTGCCTTAAGAAACGTAAGAACAATTTCAAATATTATAATTTCTTGGAAAAAATATAAATCTAAATCCAAAAATAAACCAACTCAATGCTGGAACTGCTTAATGTATGGCCATGGCGGAGAACATTATCATCGTAGTGCTGCGTGTATGATATGTGCAGAACAACATCATACAAGTGTGTGTCCGTTTAACACAAATGAAAAAAGACCAGCTGTTTTTACATGCTTTAATTGCAAAAACATGGAAAAGAGAGAACTGATCACTCTGCGAACAACATCAATTGTCCGTAACGTTCTCTCTATTTGGAAACTAGAACAAGAGTAACATCTAAAAGTCAGAATACTAGCAGACAACAACAACAAAATAACTCATTTCAATTAAAGGTAGGAGATTTCCCTAATTTAAGAAACAATTCAAATTGTAATAATAGCATCAACAATAACACAATAAATAACAGCAAAGCTACATTGCTAACCAGCTGAGAACAAACAACGATTTATTTAGCATCGATGAGCTTTTTGATATTTTCACTACAGCTATGGATGACTTGCATAGGTGCACTTCAAAAGTACAACAAATCAAAGTTGTAATGTCAATGGTAAAATACGCCCATGGATTATACTAATAATTTAAACGAATTCAAAATACTTCACTTGAATGCTTATGGCATTTCAAACTTTTCTAAATTAAAACAATTTGAGATACTAATTGAACGAGAAAATATTAAAATAGCGTCTTTGAATGAAACATTTTTTTCAGAAAATCATAGACCCTTCTTTAAATTATTATTTATATAGAAGTGACAGAACAGATGCAAGAGGAGGAGGAGGAGTAGCTCTGTTAATTCATAAATCTGTCGCTCATAAAAAACTCTTTATATCAAACACCTCATCAATCGAAAACATCTCAATTGAAGTTATTATAAATAATAGACCTATTGTTGTATCTTCGTTATATTCACCAAGATATACCCATAACTTCTGTGCTGATATATTGAACCTAACACCTTCCACCAGAGAATATATAGTTTTTGGTGACCTAAATGCCAAACATTGTTCATGGAATTGTCGTTCAAATAATACTGCAGGAATCGCACTCAACAACCTATAGCAATCAAGCAATTTTTTTATTCACTATCCCTATTCCCCCATCAGCACAATCGCGAAGCATCCACAGTCGATATTATTTTAAGCAACTCCGCTTTAAATATAGACGTAAAAACAATGGATTACGAAATACCATCAGACCATTGCCCCATTATATGTACACTTAAAAGATCAACGGTCTCACAGGTTGACCTCAATTATTATGATTATAGTTCAACCAACTGGAACATTTATATGAATTTTTTAGAAAATAAAATCACGTTAAATTCGGATATATACAATACCATGGTAATAATTGATCAGGAAATACAAAAATTTGTAAATGTAGTTTTTGAAGCAAGGGATGCGTCTACACCTAAAATAACTCAACAAAATAATTTCGCATTACCAGAAAGTACTGTGAAATATATTAAACTAAGACGAAGCTTTAAAAGAAAAAGCCAACGATCTTCAAATATAGCCGAGCAAACTTTTTATAATCAATGTACTAAGTTTCTAAGTAACAAGATTGATAAAAGTATTAATTCGGAACGCAATAAGAAATGGTGTCAATTATTATCCAATTTAAAACCAGGTGATAAATCATTTTGGAGAATAAGCAGGAACTTGCGAGGAAAAGGAAAAAATCAAATCTCTCGCCTTGAGGTTGGAAATACAAGGATAACATCTGATAAGGACAAGGCTGAAGTCCTGGCAAATACATTTGTCAAAGCAAATAACCTCACTTCGAATTACAACCACTCAGCTGATAAAGTAATAAATACAACAGTAAATAATTTTAAGAAGGAAAATCCCAGTTCTGAGTCAGCAATTTATACATCTCTAGAAGAAGTAATGAATATTGTCTCATCAATAAAACCCTCAAAATCTCCTGGTTTTGACAATGTTCCCAACCTGCTCTTAAAGAAACTACCACTCAAAGCTCTAAAATTACTGGTTATAATATTTAACAGCTGCATCAAACTCAACTATTTCCCTAACCATTTCAAAAACGCTAAGGTTATAGCTATCAACAAACCTAGTAAGCCAAAAAATAACCCAAATAGCTATAGACCTATTAGTTTATTAAGTAACTTAGGTAAATTATTTGAAAAAATACTACATTCTCGTCTTAGTGAATTTGTAACGACCAATTCTATTGTTGCTAAAGAACAATTTGGATTTAAAAAAGGGCATAGCACTACTCACCAAATAAACAGAATTAAAAATAAAATAATCAGCAATAAAAACAATAAACGTTCAACGGGTCTAATATTGTTGGATATCGAAAAAGCGTTTGACACCGTTTGGCATAATGGCCTAGTATTTAAACTTCTTGATGCAAATATACCAAAATATTTATGCAAACTTATTTCAGATTTCATTCACGGCAGAAGCTTTAAAGTTGCGATTAATAATGAAACATCATCTCCAAAAACCATTACCACAGGGTTACCTCAAGGATCAGTCTTGTCGCCATTGCTTTACTCGATATATACATCCGATTTCAAAGTTCCGAAATATATGAAAGTTGCTTACTACGCAGATGATACTGCGTTAATTTCTTCAAACAAACTTACATGTGCACTCCTGAAGAAAATGGAAAAGGGACTTGTTAATTGCAGTAAATATTTTCACAAATGGAAAATCAAAATTAATCCAAACAAGACCCAAGCAATTATTTTTCCGTTCAACAAATCTCCCAAAAGATTGCCAAGACGTCATCTTCATATTGGAAATAATACCATAAATGTACTTAATCATGTCAAATATCTCGGAGTTGTCTTGGACAAAAAGCTTACTTTTAAACAACATATTATGGCTACGTGCCAAAAAGCTATAAAATCATTTAAAGCATTATGACCACTACTAAATAGAAGGTCATTTCTAAACCCCAAAAAAAAAAAAAATCTCCTATTCAAAAGTGTTATAAGGCCAATATTAACATACTCGTGTCCTATTTGGAGTGACGCTGCCAACTGCCACCTAAAACGCTTACAAATTATACAACACAAATGTCTTAAAATGATAAATAGAAAGCCGTGGAGGTATCCTACAAATCTTCTTCATGAAGAAACAGGTTATGAAAAAATTATCGATTTCATAACAAGGATTAACAACAATTATTTTGCCAAAATTGAAAATTCCTCTTACCCACTGATAAGAGAATGTAGAGAAGTAACGTAAAATTAAAAAGAAATCACCAAATTGAAAATTATATGCTTATAGAGTTCTATTATTTCTAATAAACCTTCTATAAGCATATAAATATTTTCAGATAGTATTTGAATTTATTAAATCATATAAAGGTTTTTTCCTTCCATTTTCCTTTAAATATCATTAAAAAATAAAATAAAAACTATTTAATGTCTTTAGATCCTATATATTATTTGTTGCAATATCTATGTAAAGATAAGATCTCATATGTAAATATCAAATTTGTTAAAATATGTAAATAAAGGAAGAATATATAATTGAAAAATTGACCTCTATAACTAGAGTTCTAATTAACGTAGGCTGTTGACATAGGTCTAAGAACACTCAGTGGATTAAGCTCCTTCATTTGAGCTATTAACTGCTTAAATTCGTTGGGTTTGAGGAAAGTTATGCGTGGAGAATCAACTTTACTTTTACTGTACGTTAACTTATCTTGGCATATTTTGGCATTACTGTACGTTAACTTCTCTTGGCAAATTTTGGTATTATATTATAAAAATTAATATAATATACATTCACTCTTGGTGTTAAATTTACAACCCTGTTATATTTACAACGATTTTATATTACAAAGCGTGAACGTCTTTTCCGTGTATATTGTATTGTGTATTGTAAATTAATGTAAAATAATGTTTTTTTTGTTTTGTTTTCCATCAATTTGAAAACTAAAAAATATCAAAAAGCATTTGAAGATTAGAAAAATGCTGAAAATGCTTAATTTACCTATCGGTCCATCTTTATTATTAATTTATTTATTATTTTGATCCATTTTTTATTATTTATTTTAATAGTGACCACAAAATGAACAATAAAATTAAACAATTGTTTTGGCAGCTCAACGATCAGCTGTTTTAGTCTTGTAAATGTTTAATCTTGTTAATCTACTATACCTTTTACCCTTGTACTTTAACCACAGCGTAGTAAATTTTCATTTCATACATTTTGTTGTTGCGGTGTTGTAAATAATAGTATACTATACTACAGCAGTATACTATATCTACAGCATTTACAAGGGTTACAAGGGTACTTTACTACCAATAGTGAAAACCCTTAATATAAAATTAATATATATTATAAAAATTAATATAATATAATACTAGAGGACCCCAGCTGCTCCGCAGCATTATATTATATTATATTAATTTTTATAATATAATACCAAAATTTGCCAAGAGAAGTTAACGTACAGTAATGTAAAAATATGCCAAGAGAAGTTAACGTACAGTAAAAGTAAAGTTGATTGTCCACGCATAACTTTCCTCAAACCCAACGAATTTGCCAAGAGAAGTAACGTACAGTAATGCCAAAATATGCCAAGATAAGTTAACGTACAGTAAAAGTAAAGTTGATTCTCCACGCATAACTTTCCTCAAACCCAACGAGTTTAAGCAGTTAATAGCTCAAAAGAAGGAGCTTGATCCACTGAGTGTTCTTAGACCTATGTATGTCAACAGCCTACGTTGATTAGAACTCTAATTATAGAGGTTTGAGAGAAGAAAAATATTGAAAAAAATCTTGAATGCAAAGTTTATTCATAAATTCTTTTAATATACATACATATGTTTAAGTCTTGAATGCAAAGTTTATTCATAAATTCTTTTAATATATAAGATAATGATGCGGAGCAGCAGGGGTCCTCTACTATGTTATGAAAATTAATAAAATAATTATGAAAACTAAATAAAAATAATTTATAAATTTTATAGAAAATAGAAATCCGTGTGTGCAAAAATTTCAATCTTATATATTATATTATATTTCCTAGTTTTACCTACTAATTTCACCTTGCTTATTCCTTAACATATTAAATTACAGAAATTATAGTCAAGCAAAATGATGTTATAATGAAGTCCCTGGCTGAGCAGAAAGTTTTGACTGAAAGGATTCTTCACCAAGAAGTAACAACACAATTAGTGAGGACAATCATGATTTTTATGTAGGTTTTCAAAATTTTATTTCACAAATTTAATACCTCCCTAAAATTTTATTTCACAAATTTTATACCTCCATAATATACTTATAGACATTAATATATGTATATATTAATATATATTTCAATAACTCCACGATTTAATGCTTTGTACAGGTTAATATGATGAAATCATTGTTAAAAGGACGCCTGTCAAAAATTTAACATAGGTAATTTCTATGAATATCTGTCTAGAAATTAATATGTATGGAATCCATGGCAAGAAGAGACTAAGGGACTTCAAAGTTTTCTTCAAAGCTTTAACGGGTAACCTATATATTGAAAACATTGATTTCACATAATATAGGACACTTTTATTTTAAACAGATGCCTGTCGATCGCTTGGCTCTAATGAGGTGGAAAACGACATCAGAGATGCTCTAAGAGTCATTAAAAAACGGCATATCCATGCTGAATGCGTTAAAAATAAAAAAATTAAATTGTTAAATTCGGCTATGCCGATGCTCTGATACCCTCTACCTTAGTTTTACGTTTCTACATATTTCACTAATTATTTATAACAAATGTAAACAAAATATTTGAAAAAGTAAACAATTTGATAAACTTAATACTAAATTTTGTGTTATTTTTACATTTGAATTTCTTTTGGGGGTTCTACTTTTGACTAAAGTAAAGACTATTGTAACTATTTTAATTAAGTGAATTTATAGCCAACTATATATAATATAAAAAATATAATTATTTTGTAGCTAACTATAAATTAGCTAACTTTAAGTTAGTTGAAAAGTCATGCAGAGTCGGACAATTGACTACCGCCTAGGACATCGCAATGTTAAAATAGTCAGTTTGCTTCATTGAAAGTAATCCAAGTAGCAACCACCAAGAATGATAGAATACAAGGTTACAATATTACAATTTTCTACGCCGGTCAGGCACCTGACGTCTCGCAAACTGGGTTCCTATTGGCTAATAATTTTCAGCTGTCAAACTGTTATGTTTATACATAAACAATAACATTGTAACAGTGGGACATTTATTATTTTTCTCCTAAAATTAATTGTTAGAAAAAAATTTTATTTTTATAAATTTGCTAATTTATCTTAAATTCACTGAAACACTAAATAATATTTGAACAAAAATTTCATAGTTTTTGAATTAAAAAAATCTTGTAAATAATTGATTAATATGAGAAATTTTAAATATATTAAATAAAAAAACTATAGAGAGGTTAAAAATATGTAAATGCAAAAACATCACACGAATAAAAGATTATTACTGTAAATAGAAGCTAATATTCATCTTAAATGGTAAATTAAAGAAGCTATTAATTTTCGTAAAGAAGTCTGGTTTAGTCCACTTAGAGCTCCAATTAATCTTGGTAAAATAATTGAGATCATAATTAATTGGTTAAAAATAACATAATAAATTAATATTAAAGAAGCAATTTTTTGTCAAGTTATTAAAACTAATGCATTTATTCAAGATAGTCCTTCTATTACACTAGGGAGTCAAAAATGAAAGGGGGCCGATCCTCCTTTTAAGATAAGAGAAGAAAAAATTATTATTTTACTTAAATAATTTTGAATAGTTAAAGAGACCATTGTTCTGTGCTTTAGAATGAGATTACTAAATGTTTTTATACTACGTTATTTAAATTTTCTCTCTCGCTTATTGATATTTTGAGCAATTTCGGCATTTAGTAACCTTATTCTAAAGTTCATTCTACATCTAAAAAAAGTTTTTTCACTTCTTCACTTCGTTCACTGTCCTTTGCTTCTATTTTATTTGAAATTTCAATGTCATTTGCAATTGCGCTCTCCTCTATGGTCGGAACTGCTCCCGGTTTCAATTTTCGTGTACGCTGATTGGTAAATCCTATTCATAATTATTAATTAATGTTACATTTGTGACAACTTACCCATTTCAAATTTCCTATTTCTTTCAAAATCCTCCTGTTTGAAATGTAAGGCACAAATTCTTTCTTTTTCAACGTCTACGGAAGTACATCGATTGCAAAACAATACCCAAAGTTTCCTGTGTGCTGTCTCTTTCGGGAACTTGTAAAAGGATACAGCTATAGTAAAAAATATAATCTATTCATTAAAAACACCCAAAATTTTACCTTTTCGCACAATTTATCACTTGTTTTTTTATGATTATTTTGCTTGAATTTGCCCACCGCACACCGCATGTTTACGTTTTTTCTGCCTTTTTGTTTTTTAGTTTTAACACACTTTACTGAATGTTTTAATTAATTTTAATTATTTTAATATTGTTTTAAATAAAATATAAAGCGAAATATGTAATTTATAACAAGAACTGATTTAATATTTTTTTGAGAACTGCCAAAGTGTTGGCAACTATCACATAAAACATAAATTTTTCGCAAGATTTTTTAATGCCGTTTTCTTTTCTGTCCTTTTTTAGAAAAATGTAATTTTTTATGTGTTCTGAATTAAGAGCAACCTTATATTATATATCAATCGAAAGGTCTCAAAGTGCTGCGTTCATAAATGCAAAAAAAAAAATGTATTATTATCATCTTGGAAGTCATAGGGTGAAAATATTCAAAAAAGGGGAACAATGGGGAAATATTCTCACACTATGACCTGAAAGAAGTCAATGGCTGGAATTTTTTCTGATTTACGAGGGCTCGACTTTGAGACCTTTCGATTGATGTATAAGATAAGCTTGCTCTTAATTCAGAATATATAAAAAAATACACTTTTCGAAAAAAGGGCAAAAAGGGCGACATTTTTTGTCAGAAAAGAAAACGGCATAAGTTTCACACATGAAACAGACTTGGTAATCCTTGCGGCAGACACGTTACGTCATCTAACGGGAAAACATTCGGATGGAGTAATCTTTATTATATCATTCTTGATCAACCACCACTAGTTGCGTAACCCCCCTATCACACATCACACTGCAAGTTCGAAAAACTCAATACACTTACCCCCTATCTCACATCACACTGCAAGTTCGAAAAACTCAATACACTCACATTCAGCCCAATTCTAAATATTCCCAGGGAAATGAGTTCCCGGGGAATTCATTTTTCCCGAGAATAAATCCTCCTATTCTAAACAGGCGGGGAGAAGAAAATATGGGAGTGAGAATTTCGATTATTCGAAGACAGCTGTTTTGCTTCAGTTGTTTTGTTTACAAATTTAAAAATTTTTGTGGAAATTAATAGTAAAACTTTTTTTTAAATCTTTAATAAATTAAAATAAATACAAAAAATGTTCAGTGTAGCGTTTCTGATGGTAGCTGAAGCAGAAGAGCAGCAGCAGGACAAGACGGAGCAAAGCATGGCAAGAAGAAAGCTACGTGATGCCAGCAACCCACTTGAATTGCCTGCTGAGTTTAATTTCCACTCCAAATTGCGCCATACCCGGCTTAGCTCCTCCTTGCTTCCTTTGAACATCCTGCATGCAACATCAGGATTGGCTTGCATTGTGTTCAAAAGAACATGAATTTGTTTTTTTTTTGTTACTTTTGACCTGAAAGCAACAGTAATGCCATAATAATATTATTATACAATATTTTATATGATATATATTACCATTTTTCATAAAAATATTAAATATTTACATTTTTCGCAGCACTCCCTCTCAATTTTTTGCCGGAATTATTCCCAAATTATTCTCCCTTTTATTTACATTCAGAATAGCTACTTTTTTCCCGGGGAAGAGATTCCCATTTTCGAAGTTCTTTTAGAATAAGGGTAAAGGGAAAACAGAAAAAATTCCCCGGGAGATTTTATTAAGAATAGGGGAACAGGGAATAGGGAAAAAATTCCCAGGGAATTGTTATTGAGAATTGGGCTGATTGGTTTACTATTACACACACATTTTCCGCAGTGGTCACACTAATGGCACCAAATTTTTCGTGCGAGTTGTGGCTGACACTAACGATGATTAATTTTACCCTGCTATAAATTTAATGCAAATTTACTGGATTCTGCAAAATTGTAATTAAAGTTTTAACTTGTTAAATCTATTATGAATTATTTCTTCAAATGCGCATATAAAAAAGCAAGTTTGTTGATTATAGAGCATAAATATTAACTATTATTAAAATAATACTAATAATAATAAATGTAAACATTTTCCCTCAAACATGTGCCTGTATAATAAACTCGGTAACTCTATTTAAAATAAAATAAGAGAGAGAAGTAAACAAATTTTTTCAAGTTTACGCTTCGACAACATTTTAAAAATGAGATTGCAGTCAGATGTGTGAGCATAAAAGTTAATGGCGTTGGATTCGACTAATTCGAACAATTTTTCGTTGATAATACGTACACAACGGTTTTACAATTGCAGTGTGATGTGAGATAGGGGGGTTAAATTCAAAACTCCAAACCCTGGCACACAAACTGAATGTCATTAATGACAGTGAATGACATTTCTATAGGAATGTAGAACAAAATCCAATAGATCAGGCAATACCAGAAGATGCCATTGAAGAAAATTAATTTTTTCACGTAAAAAAGTATTTCTTTCGTGTTAAGAAATTAATACGTTCAAATGCAATAAATTTAATATCAAAAAAACATTCTAGAGGTATAGATTAAATCTGATATTGTTCATATAAAAATATAAAATTACTCAATTGTATGAAACTGATAAGAAAAGTGGAGAAAAGGAGTTACCGCTGCACTAGTGACGTGCATAAGTCAAACAATATACCAAAAAAAAAAAAAATGGCGCCTACAACCTACTAGAAAGAAATTACTAAAGCGAATATTGTGGTTATTAACTATTTTTGTTTTGTTTAGAAGTAGTAATAGTTAAGAGATTTTACAATTAAGATAAGCAAGAATTAACCTTAAACCGAATATGTCTGAGCATACTGAAGATAAAACCAACAACGCCTTGGTGGTATTAAGCAATGAATACACAAGTACATCCATTGGTTTGACAACAACCGCATCCCATAATATAGATGTAGAAGACGCGCCACGTATAATTTGCAATCAATTATTGGTAAAACCACTGAAAAGTACATCTTTAGAAAAATTAGATGAATTGTCATCATTGGAGTTAGAAATTGCTAAAATGCACCATGTGGAAGATGAATCAAATTTAGATGATTGCGCATTGATCTCTGATGCAATCGCACAAGCTGAACAGCATGGTGATAATGAAGTAGAAAATTCAAAATTAGGTATATCCCGCTACAATAATTTGTCGAATGGATCTAATGTCAATACGAACGATGCTTCAAACATCTTTGAAGATAAACTAGGTGATAAATTAGAAGCCATAACTTCTGGTGAAACAGCACTCGAACATGAAGATCTGATTGCTGTTCTTAAAGGTCTAGATAGCACTAGTACAGAGGATTTAAATATAAATAGTCTGGTATCAGCAGATTCAGTCCTCGAGGAAGGTGTTACTATTGAAGGTGAGGGTGAATATCAAATTATGGAAGTAATAGATGATGATTCAAATGCTGCTGCTGATATAGCAGCTAAAATAGATATTAATGCTACTGCTGATATAGCTGCTAAAATAGATACTAATGTTGCTGCTGATATAGCTGCTAAAGTAGATACTAATGCTGCAGATCAATTAGCAAGGACTACAAAGAAAACATTTGGTTCAACTACTCTTACTCTGCAACAGGAACGTGCTTTAGCTTTAGAACAAATGGAAGTTTTGAAGAAAGGCAGAGCAAAACAACAACATCGTCGCAAACAAGATATTAAGCCTATAAAACAAGTTGATCCATCCATAGAATTAGTATCATCTTTAGAAGCAGAATGGAGTGATGATGATTTGCTTAATGTAAAATCTTCACCTTCTGAAGCTAAAAGCAAATTACCATTATTAACAGCTACTACAACATCGATAAATGTCAAGACAACCGAAGATAATAAAACAAGTGCCCCTCTCGTAACTAGTGTCGTATTATCCACTCAAGTTCAAAGTACAGGTGCATCACTAACTTCCACTACAACTTCACCCATAATAACAACTGTAAATACGGCAACTGTAACTGCCAACAGTTCTGAAGATAAAATGCCCTCAACTACATCATCATCATCATCTGTGGATAGAGTTGCTGACATAAAATCGGAAGATGTTCTATCTTCACAGCCAGGTACGAAATTGAATTATATCAATAAGACATTTCTCATTTGAGATAATATTTTTAGCTTAGTGAACATTTAAAAAAATGAAAATAAAATTCATGAATATGAAAATGTAGTGCTCATATATTATACATTTTTTTTTAACAAATCTTTCTTTAATTTTTTATATAATAACCGTGTGTAATAGGTTTTCGGCGAACTCGAATAATAAAACGTAAAATTATATGGGACCCGGATGCACCAGAAACAACATTTTCTTATGCCAAACTTGTAAAATCTAATACTACGAATGTTAAAGGAAAAAATGAAAATATACAAACAAAAACCATTACTAAAGGCTCTACAACAATAACACCTATTAAAAAAGAAACCGTTTCGTCAACGCCATCAATAATAGTTTCAAAGAAAACACCAAGACCAACAACACCAAAAGTTTCAAAAATACCATTAGATGTTAACGACAAGAAAACTTCAACTAAATCGAGTGAGATTGTAACTAAAACTAATATTGGAAAGGATGACCTAAAATCCAGTAACAAATTTGAAGAATCAAGAACTAAATCTGCAAAATATACGAGCGACAGTGCAGAAGGAAAAATAACTTCTGGTAGTTCTCCCATAAAAAGACGTTCTCAAACACCAGTTGCTAATAGTTCTGGTGGAGTTGGAGGTGTTAAGAAAAAGAAAGTTACTGAAGTAGATCGCCTAATGGGCGACGAAGGAGCTGTTAATATGCTTAACTCGTTGGAAAAACTGGAAGCTAATCTAGGAGGATCTGAAACTAGACCTATGATGAGAAGCCGCGCTGCTACTATATGCGAAAAGGTATGGTATTAGTTCAAGTAGTTGTATATCCGTAGAGGTGCTTTCATCTTGATTTATTAATTTTAGATACCACCACGCAAAGAGTCACCAAGTCCAGTAAAAACAACATCACCTAATAATGCAGCAACCCCAGAACCAATGAACACAACAGAAAATCCACAGACTACTACTAACAAAGCTAAACGTACAAACAAGCCACGTGCTTCTTCATCTTGGGATTATGTGTACAAAAAAAAAGAACAAGATTTTGACGATTCCTTAATAATACGCAGGCGCTCAAATAGTTCTTATTCCAGTACAACTTCATTAAATCGTTTAAGCTTAGATGGACCACCTGCATCCATTGCTAATTCAAGTAGCACTGCTGGTTCCAAATCTAATGATGTGAAAACTTTACCTGCCTCTACAACCCCAACAAGTTCTGCAACAACAAAAACGTCTCCCACACCATCAAATAAAAGCTCTGGCAGTTCCAAGGGCAACTCAACTCATACTTCGGCTGGTAAAACTTTTGAATTTGCTAAACCTGAAAACAAAAAAACTCAGAGACGAACTAAAAGTCCTGCTGCTACGCTAACTAATGATATGAAAAACTCTGCGCCGGGCGCAAACAAACGTAATGCTCGCAGTCCAGCGACCTATACAAGTGATGACAGTGAGGAAGTTCAAAAAACGATAATAAAATCTCCTCCCTCATCAACAAGTACAAAGGAACGTAAAGATTTAACACCTACACCGGGTACAATATCCGATGTTGTAGTTAAGAAGTCCTCTAAAGTTGCTCAAATTATATTCAATACCAATAAGGCTAAATTAAGTTATACATTTACTGTACAAGTAAGTAGTTACCAACCTTCCTTTATAATTGTTTACTTAAAATAGATTGTTACATATATTCGACTTGATCCGTTTTGTAGATGTTAAATAAGTTGGTAGACATACTAGATAAGTTGGCATCCGATCCTGATTGTCATGTTGTTGTTATATCCACTAATGATACACATTTTTGTCAAGGAGTAGATATAACTGATCTAACAAAAACTTCACCAGACAAACGAAAAAATTATGCTACTCATTTGGCCACATCCGTCAAGTAAGTTTATGAATTATTTATTATAAATTGTATATATAACACGAACGATATTCGTGGCGAAATATGTCAAAATATTGTATAGGAAAATTTTATTTTGAAAATTATTTATATTTATTATTTATTTAGATACTAACTCGAAATTATATTAATTAAAAAAAATATATATGTTAATTAAATTTTTATATTAAAATGACAAATTTTGTTAAATTATTTTTTAGAAATTATTTAAAAACTTTAGCTACATACCCAAAACCATTAGTAGCTGGAATTAATGGGAGTATTATGAATTTGGGTGTTATGCAATTAGCTTTATTTGACGTAGTTATAGCGGGCGATAAAACAACATTTGAAACACCTTATGTCAAAACGGCGCAAGTACCAGAGGGTTACAGCATTTGGAATAATATGAATAAAATACGTGGATCCTTTGTAAGTAAACTGTCACAAACAAAATCCAGAATTATTAAACTTATTTTCTTTTATTCGTATAATTGTTAGAAAACAAAACTATTTTGGTTATGCGAAAGAATACAATCAACTGAAGCGGCTTTAGCTGGTTTAGTGAATAAATTAACATCTGCAAATAAAGTTAACGATGAAGCTTTAAATACTGCTAAAAAAATTGCCTCCTACTCAGCCGAAGTAAGTTATATCTTTAAAAGCACAAATATTTATTACGTGTATTGTCTCCTTTTTTGCAAAAACAGTCATATCGTGCCATGAAGAAAACCATTATCACCAGTAATTTGGATGTTCTTGAGAACTCTCTAGAAGAGGAGTTTAATTCAATAATAAAACAATGGACTTCGAGTGAATGTTTGGACAATTTGAAAAAATATATTGATCAGGGCCATTACTAATTTTCAATATAAAATTTTTTTTTATTTTATTTTTTTTTTTTTATTAAAGTTTTTTATTATTAGTATATAATTAAAATTAAAGTACATATCAATTATGTATGCTTCTAAGTTTAACTATTATAAAAAGTCATGCACTTGTTTTTATCTTTGAATAATACATAAAACATTTTTATTTTACATTGGATGTTTAAATTTTATGTTTTTTTTCAGTTGTATTTATATGATTTTCGTTAACTAAGAAAAACAAAAAAAAAAAATACATATTAAGTTCTACTTTTCTTTTTGCAATATAAAATACAATTTTGAACAAATAAACTTTGAATTTACAAATTTATGTATAAATATGCTAATTAACATTTTATTTCATTGTGTCTTCAATTGAGAAAATAAGATATTAATTGTTGTTGTCATTATATTGAAAAGCTATTACATTTTTGACACAATTTTTTTAAAGCTATAGTCCTTGGAAAAATAAATAAATTAAACTTAGAAAAAACTTGCGTATTCGGAGTGGATACTATGAAAACATACGAAAACTAAAGGTTTGCCCTTATTAATTCTAAATTAGGAAGCGCAACATCTTTATTCCTCCCCCCCACTATATAAATTTTTTCATATTATCTTAGCCCAAAATTCGTTCCTAATCATTTAAGGAGTAGAAACAAGAAAGAAATGTGTAAAGAACGGGGAAAAACTGATAGTTACAAAAATATACTAATAATTATTACCGCGGTAGTAATGTATCTTTGTAAAAATAAAGTAACCGAGAAAAAATACGTTCCATAACATCATTTTTTGGATGAAATCGATCAAAAAATTCTAAAAAATCTTTTGGGCTATAGGAATTAATTTTTAACAAACACCGAGTAGTGAATTTCCACAATTATTAATAACCGAAGAACATAAAAAAAATTGTTTGGAAACATTTAAGTTAATTACGTATAAATAGAATGAATCAATGAGAAGTAACCCAAGAATTCACGTTAATAATATAAGAAACTTTTCTGTTGAGTTTACCTATTATTGAAGAAAAATTTTATTTTAGCAATACCAGCTTTTGATTTGTATCTTTATTTCTGAAAAAGTTTAATGTTTTTGTTACAATAATGTAAATTTGTTGTTTTAAGTACAAGCAGACCGGAACGAGACGCTTCTACATCGTCGAAAAAATGCCCAAAAACAGCAACGGACAACTTCGACGACAAAAAAAGGTTAATTTTATTGTTTACTTTTTGTGTATATGTATCTCTTGTATAGTGTTCTACTAGTTTTCTTTTTTTTAATTGTATAAATAACATTAAATTTACTTTTTTATTCTCGAAATAATATACATATTTTTTCAATAATTTCCATAAACATCAAAAACATATTTTTTGTTTACAAAATTGGAATTTATCACAGAAATTTTGTAAAAATATGGCAACATTAGAGAGATTGGTAATTGAAAATTGGAACATGGGAAGCTCTGTGATAAAAATAAAATTATTTTGATCACTAACGCTGTGCAATTTTTTATGTATATGTAACTATATGATAAAAACATCGCACGGTCTGCTTGTGTTAACTTTCCGACTGTCTAGAGCTCTGAAACTTTCAACTTTCGTGGTTACTATGCAACTCAACTTTTTTAGAATTTAGAAAAGGATATTAACTATAGCGGAGAATTGGTATATACTTACATTAATTTGAATTAATCTCCATTTTCTAATCCCTATTAACATATACGAATTTTGTGGTATCAAAAACTTCGCAATGGTTTTACTTAGAGACGGGCGAATATAAAAAAAATATTAAATGTATTTTAATACATCTTCCAGGAATTTAACTTGAATATACATATGTAGATATTTTAATTAAAATAAATTCCAACTAAATATCGACGACCGGAATATTTAAAGTTATCGCGCCTATTTGAGTATCGCGTATTTCATTTTCCACCTGATGTATATCCGTTTGCATAGTTTTGATTATTATTTCAAATTGTTGAATATCTGCAGTAATTTTCTCTAAACTTGCAGCTACATTACGCATTCGTTCACGATCAATCTGTACCTCCAAATCTCGAGTTTCCTTGGACATTTGACCTGTGCGTGAAACTAATTCACAAATTTCATTACAAGCAGCATGAAGTGAAGCTAATAATTTATAAGCTTGTTTAGCATGCAAATCTTGTTTGGCACTTTGGAACATTAAGTCATCGGTATAGTTAAATTGACGTTGTAACTGAGCCGATACTGAATTCAATTGTTTTTGCAGATCACGTGTATCATCGAGAATTTTATAGATATCATTACATTGCTTACGAATATTACCAATAAATTCATAAATTCGTCTAGTGTACTCCCTACGAGAAGCTACACTATTGTTAGTTTTCTTTAGTTCTTCCGCCAATAGAGCATGGGTTTTACTTTTGTCTCTTAACGAAATTTCCAGATGTTGTATAGTGGAACGAAGTTCATGAATACTTTGTATGTTTTTAGAATCTCTTAGTTTTTGTAATTCAACTATTTGTTCTAAAGCTGCGTTACGATGTATTTTCCATTGATTGTCTACTTCCAGGCGTCGTTCCTTCGTTTTTTCGATTAAACCTTCAAGTTTTGTTAAATTTTCATGTGGATTTTCCAAGATAACAGCAGAGCGTTCATGTAGTTTTGAATCTTTCCGCAATTCTTCTATTTGTGTTCTAATTTGTAAGCGTTGTTGACGAAATTGATTCAGTTTGGAACCAATGGATAAGCGTTCTTTGATTACTTGATCGTTTTGCATTTTTAAAGACTCTACTTCATCTGTAAGTTTTTGAAGGGGCGTAAGAGCAGTAATTTTGTTTGTATTAAAAGTTTCTTCCACAGTTTCCTTATTTGTGTCTTTGGGTTTTCCGCTTTTGCATATTGTTTTATCTAATGGGCGCAATATATGTAATCTTACATCTTTAAGAGAATCTGAGTCATCATATGAATCTATTGAATTTTTGTGTAAAACAGAACTAATCAAATCATATTCCCCTACAGAAATTTGTTGGAATATATTAGGTATTTGATAATTACTGCGCCAAGTTGTATCCTCCCCGAGTTGAGGAATGTTTAAATTTAATTGTGGTATAAAGTCTACACTAAGGCTACTACAAGCTGAAGTTTTTCTATTAGCAATACCTCGACAATATTGTGGAACCCATGGTGATGTTAATTGTTTGGTAATTTTTTGTTGAATATCTTTCGTAAGTATTGAAAATTCATCTTGTTCTTGCACTCCAATTTCATCTAGTCCATCAATTTGTTCCTTAGGCAATCGTTCTATTAGAAACATAAACATCCGTCGTATATCCACAATATTAGGATATAAAAACGTCTGGTAACCAATTTCACCTTCATAGCCGTGGGAACTGCACAAATTAGCGAGTGTTGTGGCTACCGTAAAACGCTGTGCCATATTTTCTGGTGGTAGTGATTGCGGTACAACTGCATCCGGTATGATTGCTTGCAAGCATTTAGCTACGACTTTCACCAGCAGTTGTGGAGTAAAATGTTGTAGTCCGAAGACTTCATTTTCATCTTCACTTTCTACTTTACAACCAATTTGTTTTAATGAATTAATTATAATTTTATCAACCTCATCCATTTTGCTTAAATTAATTTATAAAATAATGTACAACCCTGTTTGATTGCTTTTTTGTGTTGTGGGTTATTGTATATTTATGTTTCAACAACTCAAGTTTATAGTTATTACATGTATAAACAAAATGGCTGGGTGCGTCACAAAGTAGAACGAATCGGAAAAACTTTCAAATTTGAAGACTAAAATGATGAAACTCAGTTAAAGTCGTGTGAAAAATTGTTAACCTAATTATTCCAAATAAGCATAAACTGTTTTCTAACTGTAATATTATTTCCCAATTACATTTAAATGGATTTCTACTGTTGTGTTATAGCACGTCCACACTGGAATTAAATAAATATACAGAGTATAAGAGTAATGTGACCATGTTGTTATTATTGTTAAAAGCACCAAATATTAAAATACTTAGTACTGAACACAAAAAATGTAATCTCAAAACTTGTTTAAAATGCAACTTTAAAAGTATTTTTGTTTAAATCAATAAAAACTACCTAAAATTTTAATCACCTTAAAAAATGGTAAACATATTATAGTTTTACTAATGTACAATTTTTCAGACATAAACTGTTTTTATGTTGTTGCTGTTAATATATATGGTGTAGATATATCAGGAAAAAAATCGATATGCTTCTTAACCGGGATATACTAACTGACTTTATAGCAGAACAGCTGGTAATTAGTTTTTACTACTGTTATGTTAAAAAAACGTTACTAAGTTAAAATGGGATCTTCAAATAATTTTCATCCATAATTCATTTAATAATTCTGAATATAAAACATTCTGGCATGCACATATTTTCACTGGGAATATATATTTAAATGTTTTGTGAACGTTTTAAAACATAAAATTAAAAAAATCTATTTTCCTATCTGAAAATTTTAATATTATATGCATTGCCCTGTTGTTGCTACAAATATATAACGAAAATTCTAAGTATAACTCTTTTCTATCGAATTATGGGGCGCCTGGTATTTGTGGTGTAGTAATTGTTGAAAATAATTCGATTAAATAAAAAAACCATTGTTCGAATAAATTTTCGTATAAATTTTCCCATCTTAAATTTAAAATTGTTTGAATTTTTAACTTCATAAATCAAATTATGACATGTTTTAAAAAAATTAAAAAATGTCACACAGCCAAGTTCCATCCGAAAGAGGAATTGAATCCGTTAAAAATTTCAAATAATGTTTACTTTTTATACCCTCCACACCACTGTGCAGAGGGTATATGTATATAGATTTGTCATTCCGTTTTTAACGCATCGAAAAATTAATTTCCGATCCCATAAAGTAAATATTTATTTATTTATACATATATAATATACTTTACAAATAAATTCATAGAGTATATAGTATATAAAAATAAAATTTACAAAAAAATAGATTTTTATGTTGAGAAACCTAAACTTCCTGAATATTGTAAAATATTCTTGATCCTTATAACAGCTCGAGTCGATATAGCGATGTCCGTCTGTGTGTTGAAATCAAGCTCAATCTCAATCTAAGCCATTTACCTGGGTAAAGTTACGATATTATTTGTCATTATTTCGATCAGGGGTCGAATCGTCGCAATCGTTATCGAAATTTTTCGATCGAAATTATTTTTTTATTTTCCAAAATAAAATACTAAGAGTAATTTTACTCTGTCACAGCTAACTAGTTATGGACATAATTGGTAGCAAAAGTGAAACGAGGCCTGACGATTGTCCGTCTTCTTTAAATAATAAACCAAAATATAGAATTTCGATTGATTTTACTCGATATCGAATGCGACGATTTGCCCCCCAGGTTGGCATTTAAAAATAAACATACAGAAATATTGCTTATATAAAAATAGATTTTTTAAAAATATTTATGTTACTTTTAAATAATATATCTTGTGCGAAATCAATTAACAAGAAGTATTAAGTCAGTTTAAAGGATAAATGATTAGATTTTAATTACGTTAATAATATAAGGATTTATTCTTGAAACTATTAATCATAAAATATAATATTTTACAAAACATATATGTACATATATATAGATGAAATTTGTTATATAAGCTTTTATAGGGAATATTTTTAAGTCTGTATAGGACGACTTTAATTTATTACCTGTTCTTTTGTTGTATTGAATGTATCCTTAAATTAAAATATCCTTAAATTAAAATATTATTATAACTAATTCAGAAAAAAAATATTTTGAAATTTGCTTTTTAACTCTTTCTTTTAACTCGTAGTGTCTGTTTGTTTGCCGAAAAAAAATTGGATCGATTTTTAACCCTTCCAATCGAACTGAAACTTTGCAGACAGACTCGTGGCTACGTTAAAAATCAGCTAACAAATTTAAATTCAATTATAGTATAATTTTGGATTTTTCGAAAATTTAACGTTTTATTTTTTTAAATTGGCAACCATGTTTCATTTTCAGTGAATCAATTATTTAATTACATGATGGGAAACTGAATTTACAAAGAAAGGGAGTATAATAAAAACTTGGTTTTATGGGTTAGTTTTTTTTTAATAGTAATATCTGGAAATTTTTGGCCAAGAATCATTTTTTTCGCATGACTTCTAAGGCTCAAAACATTCTTATAGGAATCGAACTTTGGGTATTGTAAAGCCGGTTGATGTTCTATGAAGTTCTTAGGGAACTTATAAATTTTCTACTCCAGGTGGAGGGTTTCAAAGAGTCGACACAATCGATTCTACACTCTTGTTTAAAATTAATTTCACTCTAAGCACTATAAAAGTTGAATGTACTGTTAGGCTTCTAAAAAAGTAAAATCGAGATATTTTAATAATTTTGCTTAAGAGAAAATATTTTTTTAGCAGGAGAGTATACTAATTTTTTAAACTTTTATTTATAATTTTTTTTTCAATTCATCTTTATTTGCAATCCATTTTACAAAAATTAAAATAATAAGCAATCTTATAATAATTATAATTAACTGATATACTGAATTCCAATGAACTCAGTAAACAAAAGATTAAAAGAAAAACTTTTATTTACATATTTACATTTTATTTTCTAAAGGGTAGGTCAACAATATGGAACCTTAGCAACCTTTTTATTTAATCACTATCATCTAAGAGATTTATAGCTAATATGTTTCAGTGATTGCTAAGTCTATTAAGGTATCTTTCGCTAAAACTGCTAATTTCATCTTTTACTTTTGGAATTTTAAGATCATTGTGTATATTATTATTAGTTACAAACCAGGGTGCATTTGTTAACAGTCGTAATGTTTTTGATTGATATCTCTGCAAAATTTCAATGTTTGAGTTGCTGGTAGTCCCCCAAAGTTGGATGGATACCATAAGTCCAAACTGGCGTAAGAATGGTTTTGTATAATATTATTTTGTTTTCTAAACTTAATTCTGAGCTTGGACCTAACAGCCAATACATTCGTCTCGTTTTAATATTTAATTGCTCACATTTCTTAACATGTTCTTTCTTTTCATGTTGTTACTTATCGGTATATTAGCAACGTTTAAGTATACAGGTGGACAATAATTTTTTCTTAACGTAAATGTAATATGGACTGACTTTTCTGTATTTACTTAAACGTTCCATTTTTTTAACCAATTTTCTTTCTATAAGATTTAACTCATTTTGTATCAAATCAGAGGCTACACTTGGTGATTCAGTTATTTATAAATGAAATCAAAGAAGCAAAAACAAAATCGATCGGAATGGTAATTACGAAATAATGTCAATTTTGATCGGAATTGGTGACATGCCCTTCGCATCAAGTTACACAGTAACGCTGCCAGAACAGCCGCATATGAGTATGGAATTTGATGTTAAAAGCAGGTTAATTTGCAACTCGATTCAAAAAAGTTTCGGAATCAAATGTATATACTTAAATATAGTAGTATTTTTATATAATGTGTTTCAGACATTTTTGAACTTATTTAATTTTTATTGAATAGAGTTACAGAGTAACCCCCATGTAAACTTAGCGTCGAAAAGAGCAAAAACGGTGTTTTTTTTTCCAACCTGACTTTAGGTGAGTGTGTTAAAGCGCTGACCAAAAAGAGCAAGTACGAGTGTATGTGAGAAGGTTCATGGTTCGAAACCTCACGGCCGCCCTAAGTAGAAAAAATTTTCATATAGAAACAATCTATTCAATTAAAACATAACAATTATCACAATGTTCAATAAATCGCTGATGAAGGCTGAAATGCCAGAAACCGGTCCGATTAAGAATACAGTGCAGTTATGAATTTTTGAAATATATGCTTTCTTCTTCTTTACCACGCACCATTTAAACAAAATTAAAAAAAAAGAGCAAAAACGGTGTTTTTTTTTTCCAAAAATTTTTAATAGAAACGTTTTTTCATATTTTTCTGGAAAATCTAGGAATTGTCAAGCATTGCCAAAGCATAAAAATTGCTTCGGATAGTTTTAGAATCGGGATATAATAAGCTTTAATCGGTTAAAGTAGATACAAATAAAAACAATTTTCTTTATTGGACAACTAATTTTTTTTATTCAATTTGCTTTATTTTTACAAAATATAAGAGACAAACATTTTTTTAAACGATAAACTATATTGTAAAAGGATAATAATGTGTGTGTATGTATATTAGAGCTTAATATTTTTTTTTTATTTTTTGGTGCTAGAATACTAATAGTTTTGTTTCTTATTTTCGTTTCAATCCGTTAAAAAAATTGAATTTGTAAAGAATTCATTTTAGAAGTTTCAATTATAACTTATATAATTTCGACAAGTGTTTTATATTGTATAGGAATAATAAACTTATATGCTAAGAAAATATTACAAATTATCGATCTTGATCATGTTTTAAAAGGGGATGATTAATATTCAGCTACTACTTTCTATGATTACTTATAATTTTATAAAGGATATACACATTTTAAATGCTTAAACAAATCGTTGCAGCAATGAACTTTAAGGATTTCAATAATTTAAGAAATGATACACTTATATATGTATGTAAAATCAATTTTGAAGTGATGTAATCAAGTAATAACACTTTTATTGTTTTGCGGGGACGAAAATAATGGTTTGTATTTTAAGGAAGATAACGTAGAAGACAAAAATACGTATACATTTATATTTGAATCTTAAACTAGATATAAGGTTGTATTTTATGTTTTATTATACTGTAAGTTTTATATAAAAAATATATAATTAATATTAATAATTATATTCCATATGTGTGTACTTGTGTGAGATATTAATATAATTTTGTTTTTTATTGTGGTTCCGATTTAAGAGGCACGTGCATTATTACCAATAGTGTTACAATTCATTAAATGTCTCCTTTAATCATCATCATCATCTTCCTCTTGAGCTAATAAAGCACTATTGCGTGACATTTTCATATAAGCAGCGCAGATACATTCACACACAAAACGATATTGGCTCTGAAAATATAAATTTCAAATTAATATAACTAAAGCTGCGTTCACACTACGTGTTTTGCTCGTGTTTTTCTTATTTTTTTAGCACATGTAATTTGTACACATAGTGTGAACCCTTTGAAACATTGTTTATGTACTACACATTTTGCAAGACATATGTAAATTTTTCAATTAGAGCAGGTTCTATTTTGTCAAGATAAACATATGAAAATACAACACTGCTTTTGGCGAAAGAAAAACAGAGTAACTTATAAAGATTAATATTGAGAGAAAAATAAATTGTTTAATATTAATTAACTATTAAAAAATATATAACTTTATTTTTAACAATAATTTTTTGTAAATTCACAAATTAAATCAGCTGTTGTTTACATTTAGAGGTTATGTCATACGGAAATACATATGTACGTTTGAACGCAAAAATTATGAATCGTATGTAAAACGGCAATTTTGACACACACACGGAATTACGTATGGATCGTAAAACTGAATTTACACATGGAAAATACACATAGTGTAAACACACCTTAAGAAAAATATATACATATTCGAAATTGTATGGCTGTGTTTACACGGCGACTTTTGACGACGTTGTTTTTCGACGTCTTTTTTTTTTGCTTGTTGGCGAACGGTGTAGAGAAGCAAGAGGGGTAAAAAAAAGACACGATTTCTGTTTTCAAGATTTTTTTCATATTTCTCTTTACACTCATTTCTTTTTTCTTCTTAAGTTTTATTCTATTTCGTACTTTGAAGTGGCCACTTCAGTGATATCAAGAATCGCTTACATTTTTATTTATTTTATTTAATATTTATGCATAATTTCTTTAAACTGAATATGTTTTAACTTAAAACTTTTAAATATTGATACGTTCTGCTATTTGATTGGATATTCTAGAGATTCTACTCTTAATAATTTAAACATTAAATAGCTTTTTGTATATAGTCTGAAAAATTGTGATAAATTATGCAGGTATGTGATGGAAATCGATTTAGATACTAAAACAATTTAAATTCAATTAAAGTTGTGATGCGTTTATATTTTTCATTTTATAGTATCGATTTCAAATTCAATTTTGTTCTGTGGATCCGAGCTGTTTCCTCTTTATGTTTTCTTTTTTATTATCCTCTTCTAACAACAAATAGGATGCTGCCAAAATAAATTTCATAAATGTTTGATTGTTATTTCACAATTTTCACTACAACTTGTCAATACATTGTTGTATTTTTCAAAAGAAATGATACGGAATGAAACAAAAGTGGAAAATGAAATCGATCGAAATTCATCACACCGCTGTCGATTTTAAAATCGTTTTCACTTTTGAAATCGATCGATTTCCATCACATACCTGATTATGTGTAAAAAGATTAAATCTTATAATGAAATAATGTAAATAATATTGAACAAATAAATAAATTGAATTGAAAAATAAAAAAGATAATTTGAATTCACATTAATTCATACTAGCAGATTCCAGCCCTCAAAATTCGAGCGCAAATTCTCGGAAATTTTATTTTTTCATTAAATAAAGACCCTAAAATTATGCTAATCAATTATAGCCAATTCACAAATCAACACAAAAAACAAACTCATTTTTATTACAAACACATTAACAAATTTAATAAAACACACATAGCATATGTATAATTTTATGTATGTGTTAGTAGCAACTTTAAATGCAATTTACCTAAAATAAAGGAAAAATTTTAAAAATCTGTAAATCTACAAAATGGCTAAAATGAAATACCTTTAAAATAATATACGTTTGGTCAAAATCGGGATAAAACGGTAGAACAAAACATCGGTCACAAGAAATCGCCTAGCCTATTATTATAGATATTTTTCTTAATATGAAAAATAAACTAAAACAGATTCAAAAAAAGACATGAAACTAAAAATCATCGTATGAATGCAATAGGTTTTTGGTAGCAGCTTCAAAAGAGAATTAAGAAAAAGCGCGTCGTCAAAAATCGTCATCTGAATTGGGCCTATGTGTATATGTATGCGTTACAAACGGAATGACAAACTTATATATACCCTCTGCACAGTGGTGTGGAGGTTTTAATAACTAGTTAATTGGCGCCCGTTGATAAATGAAAATCTCTTTAATTTAGTATACACGAAATATTTATTAAACATTAATTTATTTTAAAATTGTCATTAATACAAAATTATTCACAAAATTTAAAATTATTCGTTTTGACAACTCTAGAAATGTTTACCGTTCAATGTCAAACATTTTTCTTTATGACGCTTATTTTTTGCGTCAAAATTTTACGTTTTTCGATATGGCAATCTTAAAAATAATCTGTTCACAATTAGGATGGGGTGTTTTAAAGAGCGGGGCAAAATCTTGTGCTTTCTTTTCTGAAAAAAAAAAAAATGTTGCACTTTATAATGTTACATTTTTATAATGTTTGGTTCCCCCATTTAAGATGTTGCTTTTTAGTGGTCAGAATAGAACATAAAATTAGAACTTTGCAACATTTTTTTAATGAACAGCTGATTTTGTTGATGTTTTCATTCTTGGACACCCAAAAAGAAAAAATAAATATAAAAGGACATTGATATTAAAAATTACACTTTTCCATTTTTTTTTTGTTTCTTCACACAAATACACATTTATAAACAACACAAATGTCAGCTGTGTTATCGATTTTTTAGAGTGCGAAAAATGTACATTTTTCACATATTTATAGTGCGACATTTTTAGAAAAGAACACGTTACCCTCTCGCCAGGTTGAAATTTTTTTTAGAAAAGAACACAAAAAGAGAAGAAAAGAGCGAAGTAGGAAAAACGTGTAACATTTTTGCCAGAAAAGAAAACGCCATTAACATTTTTGCTCTACGTCGCTGTATTTTCGAAATATAAGCAATAGATTTTTTTATCTGGCAACCCTGAAAAAAGTGTACAATTCAGATGTGTTTAAAAACTTAAACCATCTTAAGGTGCTATTACACGTTGTGTTTTTTACATATGTACTGTCACTTTTTTTATCCATATGAAATTCCGCATGTCTGTCAAAATTGTCTTTTACATACGATTCATAATCTTCGCTATCACACGTGCATATGTATTTTCGTATGACATAACCTCTAAATGTAAAGAACAGCTGATTTAATTTGTGAATTTACAAAAATTTATTGTTCAAAATTAGTTATATATTTTAAATATTTTTTAATTGTTAAACAATTTATTTTTCTTTCAATATTAATCTTTATAATTTACTTTGTTTTTCTTTCGCCACAAGCAGTGTTGTATTTTCATACGTTTGTCATGCCAAAATAGAACCTGTTCTAATTGAAATATGTACATGTGACTTTCCTCATGTATTATACATAAACAATGTTTCATATGTATCACACGATGTGTACAACTTTTGTTGTGGGAAAATTTGACAGTACATATGTAAAAAAACACATCATGTAATAGCACCTTAAAAGTCACATGTACATTTTTCAATTAGAACAGGTTCTATTTTTGCATGACAAACAAATGAAAATACAACACTGCTTGTGGCGAAATTGTTTAGTATTAATTAACAATTAAAAAATACATAACCTTTTTTTAACAACAAATTTTTGTAAATTCACAAATTAAATCAGCTGTTGTTTACATTTAGAGGTTATGTCATACGGAAATATATACGCACGTGTGATAGCAAAAATTATGAATCGTATGTAAAAGACAATTTTGACAGACATGAAGAATTTCATATGGATAAAAAAGTGATAGTACATATGTAAAAAACACATCGTGTAATAGCACCTTTACATGTTTCTCGTTATATGGGTGATTTGAAGTTCAACCACATAATATTACATTTTACGATCTGGCAACCCTATAAATAGTTTTCAAAGAGAGAACATTTCAAAAAAATTTCTCTACAACGCTTTTTTTATATTTCTCGCCAAAATTTAAGTAGGCGTATGAGTGTCATAAATAATCATACGCATTCGTACTGCGTTACAGAGACAGCAGGTTAGGATATCAGCAAATCAGTGAGGAGCGTAACTATTATAACTAGCAGATTCCAGCCCTCGAAATTCGAGTGCAAATTCTAGGAAATTTTATTTTTTCATTAAATAAAGACCCTAAAAGTATGCTAATCAATTATCCCCAATTCACAAATCAACACAAAAAACAAACTAATTTTTATTACAAACACATTAACAAATTTAATAAACACACACATAGCATTGCATAATTTTATGTAAGTGTTAGTAGCAACTTTAAATGCAATTTACTCAAAATAAATGAAAGAATTAAAAAATCTGTAAATCTGCAAATCGGCTAAAAAGAAATACCTTTCAAATAACATACGTTTGGTTAAAATCGGGATAAAACGGTAGAACAAAACATCAGTCACAAGAAATCGCTTAGCCTATTAATATTATAGATGATGTTTTTAGCAGACATAAAAAATGGGATAAGGTTTCAAAGAACAAACGACCTTAGATTTGTGACATTTCATGCGCTCTTACGATTGTAGAAATAACAAACTGAACTTGGAGTTATATATCGTCGCTTAAAGTGAACATGTTGCCTGGGATAGTATTTATATTTGTTAAATTGTTTGTATTATTGTCCAACTTACCACATTTTGTACCATACAAGCTCGCTGGTCACGCATTGTACGCACAATATCCAAAGGATATACTGGTTCACGAGCCTCCATTAAAGCCATAGCAGTATCCATTAAAATAAGCACACCAGTACGACCAATACCTGCCGAACAATGAACTATCACAGGCGGATTGGCAGCACTAATACATCTGTCAAAATTAAAATTTATTAACAGACAAAATTATAAAATACCGCTTTTTATGGTCAAACTTACTGATGAACACTTGTTGAAACGGGCGTTTCATCTTCAGGCGTTACACCATTACTGGCAGCACATTTACGCTCGCTCATAAGACCACCATTTTCATCCGAATCTGCATCCAGTAGGCGCACCTGTTTCAGGCTCTCTTCAATTTCTTGCAAAAGAGTACGATTGCGAGCATTACGAACACGTTCTACAAATTCTAAGAACAAATTGGGATCTGAGGGAACACAATGGTCTGGCCAGGCGAGATATTGCATATGTTGAATGTGACGTTGTTCGGCGGTACGTTTATCACACAAGAGAAATTCACGAAAAACAAAACTACCAGTTTCGTCAGGTTTCTCACTGAGACATTTAACGCAGAATCCATCGCCGAGCTGCAGTTCATCACCTGTAACTGGCCAGTATTGATGACATTTTTGTCTACCTGCTTCCATAACTGTGGTGAGCATTACCACCAAATGGCTACTTTCCTGCTGTACCATACGCCAAAAATCAGTTGTTGTTGTTGACAATGGACCTTGGGTAGCAATGTAGCGATTTATACCACCCGGTATTTCCATATTAACATAATTGGCATTAATATAATCACCCGTCGAGGAGTTAACCAATGAGACACGAGTACAGTCATATGGCGAGATATCGCGATAACGATTTTTTGCCACATTTTCTGGCTTGCGAGCTTCGGTTATAAGTAAATCTGGATTTTTACGATACATCAATTCATACTGAGCCAACAATGCTCCCGAAGCTAAACCATCACTTAACAGCAGTAAACTTTGAGTGAATAGTGCATCACTATCTAACAGATTTGAATGGGAACCGATTTCGTCATTTTCTGGAACATATTGATACAAAGGTTCTTCTTCGTTCATAGCAGCAGCCATACCGCCCGGTCGCATGGTTAGCAGCAATTCTCCCGTGCGTGTATTACGACATTCTTTAATCATACTTACTACTTGATCATGCTTAAGACCATGCACATCGCGTCCATTTATTAGTACCACCTCATCACCTTCACACACTCGAGGTGTACAGCGATCTGCTGGCGTATTGGGTACAACTTTAGAAACTTGTACTGGTAGACTTAGATCAATACCACCCTTTACATTAAAACCAAAACGACCATGTTCGTCGGCCAACAAGCGTATAGTTATTAAATCACTACCGCTTTCCGGGGCTGCAGAGCAGCCATTAATATATGTGGTTATGGCTGCACCCATCTGGGTGCCATTTGGACTATGAGATCCTGTACTATAAGCAGGTACTGGAGACTCGAAACGTCGACTGTCAATATAGCCAGTATCACTAAAAGAAGCAATCAATTCAGTATTTATTTGGTAAGGAAAAAAAAAAAGATATTTAGAAATATCGGTTAATCCGATGATTGAGTCTATTTATTTATTTTAATGGAATTATTGCATAAAATGTAAATACAATTCAAGTTTACTTACAGTTGTATATCATATTCATCACTTTGTTGTTCCCAAGCTTTACGTGGCATTGAATCTAATTGTTTGGACGTAACCTTATTGTCATATTGAGGACGGCTTGTTTTTGTAATGGTTAAAATGGACGTATGAGCTGCAGCTAATGCGGACGGAGTTTTACCATTATGAGAAACACTGCCATTACTATCGGAACCACTGCCACCATTAGTCAGAGGTGATGTCGTTGTGCCACCGGGTCCTATAGTAATCAGACGTTTACTTGGAGAACGAACAAAAGCTTTGTGTATCCTAACACGTTGTTTTGATTCCTGAACAGCTTGCAATTCAGTGCGCCCCGAATAATAAAATCTACTTGAGTAGGAAAAACAATTGAAAAAATAAAATCCCATTTACTCTATAAATACATTTAGAAATTTAAAACAAAAAAAACTTACTTTGATCCTAAACTTAGATTAAGGAAGCGTGACAACCGATGTGGTCGTTTTAAACGGAAGAATGAATGATGTTCTACACATGATTTCCATAAAGCCTTAGCATGCTTATGTGAGTTCATACTAAAACCCAATAAAGTATCATAACTTTCGGACTAGAATATAAATATGTTAAAGTATTTCTTACATATGACAATTTTATAATTTAATTTACCGGTTCTCTGCGTAATTGTATAAAGAAATCTTTACGTTTAAATGAAACCTTAACCATTTTTGACCATGAGAAGGTATTAATTCGTAAAGAGTTTTGAAATACCAAAAGACCTGTTGCAGAAACACCTAATTGTAACTCTTTGCCATTAGAGTCCTACAAGAAAATTATACAAAAATTTTAAAACATATAATTTCCAAAGTAAATGTAGGCATAAAAAGTCTGCTTTAATATTAACAATATAAATACTTATAAACTTCTCTTACCGTAGCTTTATGTAAATCAATGCCATATAAATCAAGTCTCTTGGCATGTTCCAAATAATTATACTCAGCATCCGCTGGTAGCTGACCACGATGTAACTTGTGTAATTCAGATATTTTACGTTCAGCATCTGGTGATTGATCTGCTAACAATTGCATATTACTTAAGGAGCCAGTCTGATGCTCTAATGAATTAAAATCACCAAGTTCAGCTAGAAAAATTTAATTTAAATTTTTTATCCGATTAATAATGGCAAAATCGACCAGAAAAAGATTTTGAGTTGATTGCTATAAAAAAAGGTAGGTATGGGTCAAGTCGTTTTGGATAAACATCAGCATAAGACCATTATACTCTGACCACAAAGTTGTGTAGGGTACAAAAATAAATTTTTAACCCCTTTAAAATAGCTTAGAGCACCTCTGACCTAAAAATAGCTACACTGTAGCAACGGTCGCGATTACTATAATTTTCATGCTCATGGAAAAGTTGAGAATAAATACAAGACTAGAAACCAGTTCAATACGTTACTCTTCTGACAAGAAAATTAAGACCATAGTTAAACAGGACAAGTCAGGATTCGGGATTGACAAACTTGATTTTTTATTTCTGTTTGTAATGATGTAAATATTAAATCTATTTCTGATGATATGATTCCTATAAAAACAGAATCATCTAACGTTTCAAAAAATTAAATCAAATAAAATTGACATATCGCATGAGTTTTTTTTTTAAAGAAAATCTTCATATTTCCATTGTAAAAAATAAAACGATGATATAGATAAGTGTAAAAGTCCAATAAAACAGTAAAAGTCCAAGATGGATACATGATATGTAAAATTTTTTATGTTTTTCATTTTTTATACATAAAAAGTGTATAATATTATAATCGTTTTAGATAAACCAATTTTCACACATTTTGTACAACATTAGCCCTTTTAAATACAGTAAATAAATCACCCCCAAAGATGTCAACAGCCAATTGATTAAACGATGGGTAAATCATGAAATAAACTTGTTTTTATTTGCATGGAACTAATCGACTAGGAAGCTCAATATCACCAGATTAACAAAGCATCATTAACAAACAAACTAGTCAAACTAAAATATAATAACAATTAGTTTAGTTTGGCCAGATTGGGAGTGATCTGAAATATAATGCAACAATGAAATTTTTTTCAAGAGCGGCAAATCCAAAATATTACACGTTGGTGGTACAAGTGCTCTAAAAATTTTGCAACAATAAAATCTTTTGCGGAAAACTTTTCAAAAGAAATTTGTGTGATTATTGAATTTCCAAATATGTAATTCTAATAACTAAAATATTTTTTTTTTTTAATTTTAAATTTAACTATATATTTAACTTGAGTGTAGTGTTTTCTGGCTTGCTATCAGAAAATAAGAAAATAAGAGTGAAAGGAAGCTGTTATACTGGGATATATCAAAATATGCTTAAAAATTTTAAATACTGTGAAAAATATTAATCCAAAAACTTATTTTGTGATCTTTGTATGGCAAGCTGTTTGAGCCAGACAACGATCCCAAACATACATCAGACCTTCCAGAAACATGGTTTTGTAACAACAATTTGCTAAGGAATTGTGGAATGGCACTCTCGATCTTTGCATTTTAATGCAATAGAAAAATCTATGGAAAATAGTAAACAATAAACTTATATTAAAAAAAAAAATGGTTCTGAGTTATTAAATTTTTATAAATCCTGCTTAAATGATTCTATTTAGTTTCGCATACATATTTAACCTTTCATTTTATTGGTTGCTGGTTTTTGCATAAGAATGTGTTATTTTTATTATTTTTTGTACAAATATTGGAATATAATCAGCCCAATTACGAATATTCTCAAGGAATTTCTTTCTCACGGAAAATACTTTTCTCGAGAAAAAAAACCTCCAATTATAAATTCAGCGTGAACAAAAAAATGAATAAGTTGCATCAGTTGTTTTGCTTATTGACAATTAATTTTCTGCTTTTTTTGTGTGTGCAAACGAAAATAAATTTATTTTAAAGAAAAATTAAATAAAAATGAATAGCATAGATATGATACGAGCAATCTTGGAGGAAATTGGTGTTGTAGAACAACTACAACGAAATAGCTAAAAAGGATTGATAGAAGTCAATTGCGGGCTGAATCTATGGAAAACGCAATCAATGCCTGAATTGGCTCTCATTAAAGTTAAAAAAGTTTAAGTTTGGCTTTATTTGTGGTCTTCAGCCTACAAGCTTAATAAAATATTAATTTTTTATTTAAATTTTGTTTTATCAAAATACTTCTTACATTTTTATGTAAATTCCCGTCTGTTTTGCAAGGGAAATTTTTTGAGGGAAAAAATCCAAATTTAAGTGCATTGAGAATAACTACTTTTTTCCATCGAATTTTTTTCCGAATGAATTTTTATTATAAAAAATGAAAAATGAAAATATAAAATTAAAAATGAAAAATGAAAAACGAAAAATGAAAAATAAAAACATAATAGGGGAAAAGGGAGAAGTGAGAAATTTCATGCGGAGTTTTTGTTTAGAATTGGGCTGAATATATTTTATCCTTATTATGAATTAAAAAAAAATATATTATTACTACTATATATTATCCATCACTGTATATCCCACACTTGTATCGCAAGTTACGCCGGTATTTTTTTATTGACATAAAAAAATTAAAAATTCAGTGCATATTAACCTTTCTTTAACTGTGAAGGAAAATTTTACCCTCCCGTAAGATTTAAGTTTTGTATAAAAAAAGGTTTGTGAAATAAATTTTACTATGGCTAAATTTTTTTTAAAATTTTTGTCAATAAAAATATAAAAGGCAGTAAAAAACGAACAAAGAATCAGCGACTTCTCATTACCGTAAGTACGCTTGTCTCGTCTCTGATCAATTTTGAAGATGTTCGCTCAATTGTGGAAGTAACTGTATTTGATTACTATTAAATAATAAAAAAAATTTTACACTTACATTGCACTGTATAACTCGCAAGCAAACATTGTGTATTTAGTGAACATGGCAATTTGCCCAATAATATGTTACGTTTTATTTGCAAATAAAATTGATAACGTGTATATTCTTCTTGCAAACGACTGGGATCACTTACATAAAACTAAAAATAAATAGAAGATATAAATAAATAAATTATTAAAATGTTACGACTTATTGATGTAGCAAAATGAGGAACTTACCTTAACTCTAAATTCCAATAGTGGAACGGCATCATTATCCAATGCAATACTATTGCATTGTTTCTTAAATGGCTTTTGTGCATCAACCCATCGCTAGTAAATAAAGTTGAAATTTAATTAATTTTACTATTTAAAGCAGGGACGTAACAGTTATAAGAGAAATGACGAAAAAGTCTTATTAACCATTAACATTGATGAATTCAAATAATGGTTATAATTAAAAATTATCGTAAGATCTATAATATTAATAGGCTAGGCGATTTCTTGGGACCTATGTTTTGTTCTACCGTTTTATCCCGACTTTGACCAAACGTATATTATTTGAAAGGTATTTCTTTTTGGCATTTTACAGATTTACAGATTTTAAATTTTTTTCCTTCATTTTGAGTAAATTGCTATGTGTATTTTATTAAATTTGTTAATGTGTTTGTTAATGAGTTTGTTATCTTCATTCACAACAATAATAAACCATAAAAGTGTTGGTTTGTGAATTGGCTAAGTTGAAAAATAAAGCTGCCTAGAAATTGCACTCGAATTTCGAGCGCTGGAATCCCTTAGAAATGCATACATTACATCAAAAATACGATATATATCCGGATAGGAATAACAAAAAAAAAATTACTTTCGATAATGGTTATTGGTAACCAGAAAAAATGTTTGGTTGCTATAATAGTTATTCATAACCAAAAAAAAAAAAAATATTTCTCACTTCAATTTTTTGTTTTCCGTCCCTGGTTTAAAGATAAAATATATACTTACCACAACATCACCTGGTTTATTGGGAAACAGCAAACCAAAATAGTCCCTTTCGGAAAGTTCTAGAAACTGATAAACTTGTTCAAGTAAATCGCCACCTTTGGCACGTTTCTGGAAAAAATGAAATGTAATAATTATAAAATTTGTTGCCTCACTGCCAAATCGATTAACTCCACTTTTTTTTTTTTTTTTTTTTTTTTGTAATTTTAATGTCGATGAACAAATTTCTCTTATAATATGGACTAACACCACACCTTATTAAAAATTAAAAAAAAAAAAAAAAAAAAAAACAAAATGTGGAGTTAATCGATTTGGCAATAACAACGAAACTAATATACATTTGTATGTTTATTTAATTCCATCTTTATGTAATACTTGCTTATGTATTTGCGTTATTTTGATTAACATATCCTTGTTAGTTACATGGTTTTGCATTTAAGCTAACGTACATATGTACATTAGAGTGGGCCATCAAAAAAGTATTAAATGCTAAATTAAATTAAAATCTCGGCTCTAGTTGGACCATTTTAAAAAACCTATTCATTAATTTTTTACATTTCTTCCAAAGAAATCATATACAAGTGGCCATCATGTGATAGGTTGCGTTGTGTTGGACATGTCAAGGCATGTTTGCGTATTACAGATATTCATTAAAACAGATTTTTAAGTTAAATTAACATATTTTAGTCTACATTCGATTTAAGATTTGAATTATTCCACAATTTCTCATTATTAGCATTAGCGTGAGTGATAAACTTTTTGTTTTGTCAAGGAAGGAGATTACTAATATATAAAAATAATTTGAGTTTCGTTAGTTCGTTTGATGTCATACAAAATATGTAAAACATGCTGTTTTTTTTTCCTTATAAAACTATTTTTTGATATGTAGCTATGCTCAAATTCTTAGATCATCAGGTTTCGCATCTTCTAATCAGCTTTCAAGCGATAATATAATATCATGTGCATTACTCAGGGAGGGAACTCTATGTAAAACCCATGGAAACGTGAGTAAAAAATTTCAATGAAGTTATGTTTAAGAGTTATTTTTAAAAAATGTTCTTGTAAGATGGCAGCTATGTTCAAAAAATATATATAATTTGGATATCAAACTCCATATTTTAAAAGTCAAATAAAAAAGTTTAATAGCGGTGATTCAAATATAGAGTTCTCATTTCGGAAGAATTCGGCTAAAATCCGAACAAAAGACGAATATCGATAAGTGCTACATATGTCTTCGTAAAACGAACAAAGCTTTAAAGTAATTAATTTTATCTAAAAAAATCTGAATATCTTTCTAAAAAACACATAAAAATGAAAATTTTTTACTAAATATTCTTAGATTTGTGATTTTATCTGTATTTCTTAAACTTTTTAAAAAGCACCTACCTAAAACGAAACTAGAATAAAAGCATTTAAGCTCTGCGAGGTTCTCTACAATATGCGACTGTTAAAAAATAATAGTTTACTTTTTTCAAATTTAGTTTACCGAATCTTGTGTTTGTTTTGTAGAAATAAATCATCCGAATTATTACAAAAGAAATTTCTCCTTATACAAACTTTATAAAATTTTTAAGCTAAAAATGCGAATTTTTTATTGGTTTTTTGTTCAAATTTTGCTTTAATCAGTTAAAGAAAAACAAACCCAATGTTATTGAAATGAAACGAAAAGCGCGTGTTTAAACAATTCATCTAGTGTTAAAAAAGGGGGAGTTGAGACCAATTTATTTCAATTACATTCATGTATTATTGTTTAAACATATGAAACGAAAACCAAAGAAAACAATAGTAAACATGAAAGTTAAGCAGAGTAAATAAAATGAGAAGGTAAGGAGATAACGCATTTAAATATCTGATACACAATGGAAAAAGTTGTAATGATATGGGTAAAAATTAATGGTATTCACTTCAATATTTATAAACTAAGCCCATTTTCGCCCAATATTCAATTTTTCGAATAAAATTAAAAATTAGCGACGGTTTCTTTTTGCATACATTGGTCGACTCAGTCATATTCTATAATTCGAAAAACAAACATGTAATCTTCAATGCACTTTAATAAAACTACAATTCAATTTTTAGTAAATGGTAAGAAAATTCTCTGCAATCGCATTGGTTCCAACTACTGATGATGAAATTTTAATTTATACACTTTCTTGTTCATACTATAAACAAACTTACCTCTATCCGAAAGGTATGGGTAGTGTCATCGAGAAATAATATTGTAACACATTGTTGTCTTTGTTTCTTATCTCGAGCCAGTTCTGAAGATCGTAAAAGACAGTGACGACTTAAATTACATAAACGGAAACGTTCAAGCATTGCAAAACGCCATGATAAAAGCTCAAATTTTATCTTTTGTTTGATTTATTCTGCCTCTCTTGCCTTTGTTTTCAGTATGATAGTAGGTAGTAGTTTTACAAAAATGTTTTATATTTCTAATGAGAGTTGCATTTGACGTAGTGTATATTTGATTGATAAGACAAATCGATTTATATATACATTAAAGACCACTGTTTATGTTGTTGGTGTACATTATTGACGTTTAAAATTGGATGGAATTGTAGATCATATATTCGTATGTACATATATGTAGGTTAATATTTGCAGCAAATATAATTATTGATACTGGTATCTGAAATAAGAAATAAAAAAAAAATATATTGTAAATACAGTTGTTCATTGCGATTTGCAGTTAGTATTAATTATAATTTAATATTTCATTTAAGATACAATATTTTTATATTGTATTTATTATTTATTTAATTATTTATTTGGTTTCCTGCACAACAAAAAAACTAGGAGTCTTATAATTAAAGTACAGGATCGGTATAATGTGATACAGTATTTAATGAAAATATAACATAATTTATAACTTTTATAAAAATAAGACAACAAAAATTATTTTACATATATTCAAAACAAGGAAATGTTTAAACAATATTTAAATGGTATTGAAAAATTGGAAAAGTTGTTTTTTAAATTGTCCTGCGTTGCTTAAATATTGTAAAGTTGGCGGTAGTAAGTGCTAAAGACGTATGCATTGTATATACAACTGCCCAGAGACGAAACTTTTATGTCTTATTTGAATTATAGAATTTTTTCTTCTTGAATTAGAAAACGATATCCGATTACAAAGATATGTAGGCTCACGTGTCAATATAATCTTATGCATCAGTATCAATGATTGTATCTTCAAGAGATCGCAAAAATTCACACCGTGAAGTCTTCGTGCATACGGTGTTATGTGGGATGATCTTTTCAAATAATAGATGTATCTTAATATAGAATTAAACGAAGTTGTTAATTTCCTAGAGCTAATAGAATCATAGCTAGCAAATAGTTCCCATCCGTACAACAAAGTTGGAATTAGATAAGTTTTTATAAGTAGAACTCGTACATGGTGTAAGATGTTGAGTTTTCAACAGTGATCGAAGCATTGAATACGTTTTTCCCGAAGCGGCATTTATATGATCAGACCAGGTGAGAGTTGTATTGAAAATAATTCTAAGATTTTTGGTTTTTGTGTAATTTCAATGATTTGACGGTCAAGAATATTATCTGGTATAGCAAGATCTTCGAGTAATAATGATGCGAGTAATAATGATGCATGCAGACTTTGAAGGATTGACACATGAATTTATTTAAGATCCACATTTAGGTTCGCAATACAGTTATTTAGTTCATCGAAACGACTAGAAACGTAAAGTTACACATCATCAGCATACATATGAACTTTACAATACGAAAGTTGCCTAGGCAAATCATTTACACTAGCAGATTCCAGCCTATTAATTTTATAGATATATGCTAGAATATTCCAGGCTCGAAATTCGAGTGCAATTTCTAGGTAGCTTTATTTTTCAACTTAGCCAATTAACAAACCAACACTTTTATGGTTTATTGTGAATGAAGATAACCAACTAATTAACATTAACAAATTTAATAAACACAACCATAGCATATGTATAATTTTATGTATGAGTTAGTAGCAACTTTAAATGCAATTTACACAAAATAAAGGAAAAAATTTAAAAATCTGTAAATCTGTAAATTCGTCATCATTATTTTTAAGACTCTGTGCATTAATATGGCATCATATATTTAAACCTGATCTCTGTTTGCATAAAATACGAATAAGATTATAAGTTATGTCTTTGGAAATGAAATCATTACTCGTCAACAATGAGATGAGATGATTTAATTGTACTTAGGGTTTTTTATATAAAGAGTGCGCGCGAAATAAATAGTGAACATATTTATCGTAAAAAATTTAAAAAAATAAGTTAATTATTATTTTTTTTATGTTTTTATTAACAAACTAGCAGATTCCAGCGATCGAAATTCGAATGCATTTTCTAGGCAAGTTTATTTCTCAACTTAGCCAATTCACAAACCAACACTTTTTTGGTTTATTATTATTGTGAATGAAGATAACAAACTCATTAACAAACACATTTAAAATTTAATAAACACACATATAGCATATGTATAATTTTATGTGTGTGGTAGTAGCAACTTTAAATGCAATAAAGGAAAAAATTTAAAAATCTGTAAAGCTGGTGAGCAGCGAAAAAGAAATAACTTTGAAATAATATACGTGTGGTCAAAATCGGAATAAAACGGTAGAACAAAAGATCGGCAACAAAAAATCACCTAGCCTATTAATATTATTTATCGTAACAAAATTAAAAAAAAATAAGTTAATTATTTTTTTATGTTTTTATTAACAAATGTTAAATTTAAAATTTACAATGATATAATAGCAACTATTTGTTTTTAATAATATTTTAAGCTTTTTACGGAACACCTCCCATAAGGGACCAAATGGTATCTTTAGACATTTCTTTAGTAGAAGCTGCCCACTTTTTACCGAATTCTTTCTCAGGTCGAGCTGATCCGTTCGTCACCTTAAGATGTTTTTTAACTACAGCCCAATATTGTTCAATCGGTCGAAATTCTGGGCAACTTGGAGGACTAGCTTCCTTGGCACAGAGTTGTTTCTTCTGATATTAATACAAAGTAAAAGCTGTATGGTATGAAAACTGATTCTTAACCGCATTGCTCGTAGACCTGACTTTAGGTGAGTGTGTTAAAGCGCTGACCAAAAAGTGCAAGTACGAGTGTATGTGAGATAGACGCAGGTTCAAATCTCACGGCCGTCCTAAGTAGAACAAGTAAGAAAATTATAGTCGGTCTAGATCGACTATACGATACCCTATACCATGCGTTTAGAAACCCTATCTCTTAGGCCCAACTAACTGGACATTGAAAATAAGCAAAAACCAAATTTTAGTGGGATTATTATTAATTGTTTTGGCTGCAGATATGAAAAAGTTCATATCGGATGCTATATCTATAAAGGGACTAGGTCCAAAAATGGACCGATCCTGATCATGTTTGGTAAAGTCTCTTGTATTTTGCAAAAATATGTACAAACAAAATTTGAGAAGAATCAGTGCAATATTTTTGTTTTTTAATAGATTTAAGTGAAGATCGGTAAGCAGCTCTATATGGTGGATGTAATGAACGCATACAAACCCAATTTGAGTAAGATCTATATGACAATTTGGATCTTATGGCAATTTATGTCGATTTCATATGGGTAATTTGTATGGGAGCTAGGTCTGAACATGGACCGATTCTCACCAATTTCAATAGCGTTCATCCCATGGCCGATGGAAGCTTATATACCAAATTTCATCAAAATATATTCATATTTGCGACCTGCAGTTTGATTACAAGCTTTACATGGACACACAGACGGACGGACGGACGGACGGACATTGTTAAATCAACTCAGAAAGTGATTCTGATTCGATCGGTATAATTAAAGATGGGTCTAGGTCAAATATTTTTGGTTGTTACAAACAGCAGCACAAAGTCATTATACCCAAACCACATAGTGGTATAGGGTATAAAAATTGCATATAGAAACAAGTAAGAAAATTATAGTCGGTCTAGACCGACTATACGATACCCTATACCATGCGTTTAGAGACCCTATCTCTCAGGCCCAACTAACTGGATATAGAAAATAAGCATAAACCAAATTTGTGTGGGATTTTTATTATTTTTTTTTGGCTGGAGATATGAAAAAGTTCATATCGGATGCTATATCAATATGGGGACTAGGTCCAGAAATGGACCAATCCTGATCATGTTTGGTAAAGTCTCTTGTATTTTGCAAAAATATATACAAACAAAATTTGAGAAGAATCAGTGCAATATTTTTGTTTTTTGAAGATCAGGAAGCAGCTCTATATGGGGCCTATGACTAAGAGTTGTCCAATAGGGATAATTTTTAGACTACTGATTAATGGATGTAATATATACATACAAACCCAATGTGACTAAGATTTGTATGATAATTTGGATCTAATGGCAATATATGTTGATTTCATAGGGGTCATTTGTATGGGGGCTAGGTCTGAACATGGACCGATTCTCACCAATTTCAATAGCGTTCATCCCATGGCCGATAAAATATCAAATACCAAATTTCGTCAAAATATATTCATATTTGCGACCTGCAGTTTGATTACAAGCTTTACATGGACACACAGACGGACGGACGGACATCGTTAAATCGAATCAGATAGTGATTCTGATTCGATCGGTACAATTAAAGATGGGTGTAGGTCAAATATTTTTGGTTGTTACAAACAGCAGCACAAAGTCATTATACCCAAACCACATAGTGGTATAGGGTATAACAATCTATTCAATTGTAACATAACAGTTATGACATGTTAAATAAATCACAAATTAAAAAATTTGCATATTAATTACAGTATTAATTTCAATATGTCTGAAAAATGTCGTCAAATCTTACATAACGCCATTTATTTGGTACCACTCAATAGTCTTTTACTACAATGGCAGAAGAATGAGGACACATTGTGTGTTCTTCAAAATGGAAGAAATTGTTTCTGAAGGCACTCTTTTATATACACATCTGTATTTATCGAACCTGTGGTTATGAACGAACGGCTTCTTTGACCACAAGTACAAATGACTTGACAGAAGAAAAACTTTTTGCAAATTTGTATTTTTTTGAAACTCGACAATCTTCTGGAATATTCCCTCTTGCATTTGCGACATAGAATTCCTGACCAGGCAGCTGTAAAAAGTCAGCCAGAACGTACGTATCGTCATCCATAATACAACACACAAAATTCCGGATAATATTCTTTTTCAAAACTTTCTCGCTTTTCTCGTGACGGGACACCGGCTTCATTTTTTTAAAAAAAAATTTTTGTTTTTTTTAAAAGCCACGTCGTCGGCTGAGAAAAAAAAAACAAACAAAAAAATTTTTTTTTTAAATGAAGCCGGTCCCGTCACGTCCACGTCGTCGGCTTTGGGTCATGCTGAAAACGGGAAAACAAATCGTGGTATTTTAACTTTCTATTAGTATTCTAGGAACTATAAACGAATAAGCGGTCATTACATTCAACTACAAACGATTTCCGAGCTAGATTTCATGTATTCTGATTTCCGGTTGCTTTTTGAGGACTACAAACGAATTAGCGACCACTACATTCAACTACAAACGATTTCAGAGCTAGATTTCGGTGTATTCTGATTTCCGGTTGCTTTTTGAGGAACTACAAACGAATTAGCGACCACTACATTCAACTACAAACGATTTCCGAGCTAGATTTCGATGTATTCTGATTTCCGGTTGCTTTTTGAGGACTACAAACGAATTAGCGACTACTACATTCAACTACAAACGATTTCCGAGTTAGATTTCGATGTATTCTGATTTCCGGTTGCTTTTTGAGGACTACAAACGAATTAGCGACTACTACATTCAACTACAAACGATTTCCGAGCTAGATTTCGATGTATTCTGATTTCCGGTTGCTTTTTGAGGACTACAAACGAATTAACGTCCACTTCATTCAACTACAAACGATTTTCGAGCTAGATTTCGATGTATTCTGATTTCCGGTTGCTTTTTGAGGAACTATAAACGAATTAACGACCACTACATTCAACTACAAACGATTTCCGAGCTAAATTTCGATGTATTCTGATTTCCGGTTGGTTTTTGAGCAACTACAAACGAATTAACGACCACTACATTCAACTACAAACGATTTCCGAGCTAGATTTCGATGTATTCTGATTTCCGGTTGCTTTTTGAGGACTACAAACGAATTAGCGACCACTACATTCAACTACAAACGATTTCAGAGCTAGATTTCGATGTATTCTGATTTGCGGTTGCTACAACTACAAACGATTTCCGAGCTAGATTTCGATGTATTCTGATTTCTGGTTGGTTTTTGAGCAACTACAGACGAATTAACGACCACTACATTCAACTACAAACGATTTCCGAGCTAGATTTCGATGTATTCTGATTTCCGGTTGCTTTTTGAGGACTACAAACGAATTAGCGACTACTACATTCAACTACAAACAATTTCCGAGCTAGATTTCGATGTATTCTGATTTCCGGTTGCTTTTTGAGGACTACAAACGAATTAACGACCACTACATTCAACTACAAACGATTTTCGAGCTAGATTTCGATGTATTCTGACTTCCGCTTAGTTTTCGCGAAACTACAAACGAATAAGCGGTCACTACAATCGACTACAAATGATTTCCGAGCGAGATCTCGATATATTCAGACTTCCGCTTAGAATTCGCGAAACTACAAACAAATTAGCAGTCACTACAACCAACTACAAATTATTATAGAACACGAACACAATTTAAAAAAAAAAATTCAAAAAAATACATCGGCTATAACTTTTTTTCCTTGCTACTACAAACGGAAATTCCTTCACTACAATCAACTACAAACGATTCTCTACAAGAATCAACCATTGGATTTGAGTGCCTTCAAAGGAGATGGGTTTTTTTCAAAGTCCTATAACTTTTTTTTAAGCAACTACAAACGAAATATTTATTACTACAATCAATTACATACAAAATTCTGTAAGAATCGCAAAAAAAACCCGATGTTCAAAAGTTGGCTGCCAAGTTCACAGAACTGGACGGTATAGGTTTTAGATTTAGTGATTCTGATTTTTGGTAGTTACAAAAATCAGCACAAACTCTATGCACTGACCATAGAGTGGTATAGGGCATAATCACAGCAGAACAAAACGAACCACGGAATCAGACTCAGCGTCACTCCATTAGCCGAATTACACTTGTCTCGTCTCTGCTCGTTTCATTTGTTGAACAGTATTATTTATTTATTTTTTACTAATTCAGACTTGTATTTTTGTATATTTAAATAGAAATAACATGGTCCAGGAACAAAAAAAAATATATATATGTATATATTATTATTTAAAAATAGTGTGTTGTAGTGAATGTAAAAGAATTAGTCACGTAATTAATAAACAATAAAATAAAATACAATTTATGGTCTACAAATCAATTTTTTTTTGGTTAACGATTAAAATAACATTGTCCAAATTAAAATTAAACCGTAGAAGTGAATGTGTCTTTAAAATGAAATGTGTTTTTTCTAACGTTTTCTTTCATGTTTACTATTGTTATTCTTAGCAAATTCCATATCATTTTAAATCATAGTATTTTTTTTTTTTTGAACTGAAACTGCCACTTTTACGCGTTAAGGATTAAAATATTTTGTGCAGATATTTTTACTCAGGATAAAAGCGGATTAAATTTATTTCAAATAGATTGTTTTATAACCAGGGACCGCAAATAGCAGTTATGTATTTGTAAATTTTAAAACAAAAAAAGCATATATGTAGAAGTATGTATATCATACCATATTCATATACCATATTATAAACTCCTTATGAACTAGTTTATGTTAAAACTAGCTTATACCCGCTACGTTGTTAGCGTAATTATATTAACTGGCAGATTCCAGCACTCGAAATTCGAGTGCAATTTCTAGGCAGCTTTTATTTTTCAACTTAACCAATTCACAAACCAACACTTTTATCGTTTATTATTATTGTGAAAGAAGATAACAAACTCATTAACAAACACATTAACAAATTTAATAAATCACACATACTGTATGTATAATTATATGTATGTGTTAGTAGCAACTTTAATTGCAATTTAATCAAAATAAAGGGAAAAATTTTAAAATCTGTAAATCTGCAAAACGGCTAAAAAGAAATACCTTTCAAATAATATACGTTTGGTAAAAATCAGGATAAAACGGTGGAACAAAACATCAGTCACAAGAAATCGCCTAACCTATTAATATTATAGATTATATTAATTTTTTAAGCCATAATAATATTTAAAAACAATAAGAAAAATACTCTGAGTGACAATACGATGGAAACTTTTAACAAATTTTTTTTTTGAAGACTTGGACGGTCAATACCAAAAAATTTTCTCATAAAATTAAAAACTCTTTTATTAATTTAAATATTTGTATGCCTTATTTATTTCACAAAGAAGAAATATTAACATAACTTTAGAAAAAATTAACAAAACTTAACAGTATTCATTTTTATGCTGCTAACAAAAGAATGGAAACCTTTACTATACCTTTACTAATACAATAACACTGTGGAATAAAATGATGGTAATTTTTATGCTGATGACAAAACCTTTACTATACAATAACACTATGGAATAAAATGATGGTCATGGTCCTGGAGGGTGGATGATTCCTATACCGAACGATTGTATTAATTTATTTTCGTAAAACTCCCGAAGCGTTTGGGAGTTTCTTTCACTCGTTCTTCTATTTTTATTATATTAATCAACTCTGATAAAGAAGTTTAAAAGTTTCCACTGGCAACACTAAAAAAAATATTTCTTTTTCGTTCATCCGTTTTTTTAAAATTGTATTCTTATCCTCCAATATAGAACACACATTTTATTGCTAAGCGCGAAATTATTAAAAAATTAGAATTTTTTAAAAGTTTCCAATGTATTGCCACCTACTCTATTTAAGTACCACTTCTTTATTCACAATAGGTTCGAAAATTATTCAAGTTATAAAGATCAAAAATAATATTATTTGTAATATCGATGGCTTAATTTGAAAAGGAAGTAACTCAGCCATAAGACAAACACTATTGAAATTGGTGAAAATGGGTGCATGTTCAGACCTAGTCCCCATTCATATGACCCGTATGATATCGACTTAACTTGTCACAAGATCCAAATTATCAAATATATCTCAGTCAAATTGAGTTTGTCCGTGCTTATTACATCAATTGATCCGTAGACCAAAAATAAACGCTATAGGACAATTCACTTAAACCTATAAAAAAGAAAAATATTGCACAGATTTTTCCCAAAATCGGTTTGTATATGTTGTTGCAAAAAATAAGTGACTTTAACTAATATGGTCAGGATCGGTCCCATTTTCGACGTAGAATTGGTTTATGCTTTTTAACCCCAATTAGTTGGACCTAAGACCAATTCTCTGAACGCATGGTATAGGGGTCGGTTTAGACCGACTATAATTTTCTTATTTGTGTTCTTAAGAAAAGCAAATTTACCAGATGAAAAGTATCAGTTTTCCTATTTTTTTTGGCCGTTTTTACCCCCTAAAGGCTCGAATTAAAAGAAATTTTACTCTTCTCTGATGTTTGTGTCTCTGGTGGAATCAACATATAAAATTTCATATTCCTAAATTACTTGGTAAAGAAGATACAAAAAGGTACACTTTTACACTTACGGGCCGTTTTTACCCCCCTTTAACATCCGAATTTCCAAAAGTTTTCCTCTCATCTGTATTTTATATTCGTTTGTTTAGAAGATACCAAATGTAAATTTTTTTCCCTTTTTTGGCCGTTTTTCGTCCCCTAGACTGATGCCCACGTCTGTAAACCAAAATGCAAAAAGTACCATTTTTACCCTTTTTGGCCGCTTTTTCCCCTTAAATGGCAGAATTTCGAAAAAAAAATAATCCTGAGCCAATGTTTGATTCTCGGATAAAGTTTACACAACAAATTTCATATTCCTAGATTCATTTGTTACAATTTTCCCCCCTTTTTGGCCGCTTTCACCCCCTTAATGTACGAATTTCCGTTCTTAGTGGATCTTTATGTCGAGAGAGGAACCTACAGTCCAAATTTCAATTTTCTGGGTCGAAGGGTTTAGGCTGATGACGATCATCCTCGCAACTCTTTTATATACATATATAGAAGATATTGATTTTTATTTTTTCGAGCAAGAAAAATTCTTTTTTGATTTTTTTTTTGAGCAAGAATAAAAGTTATTTTTTGGATTTTCATTTATCCGAGCCAATATCAAGTATATTTTGAACACCAGATTTTAGTTTTACTAACATTTGTGCTTCCAAATTATCCACTGACAAATTGTACCGCCTCTCCTAGAAAACTCTATTGGAGGGCTGAAAAGGATCTGTCTAACAGCTAGCTGCAGCATTCTCAAAATGTATATTGTTTATGGTTACGAAAAAATTTTCAATATCATTGTCTTCCAGCTCTTCGTCTTCACTTACACTTTTGATCGAAAAAATAAAAGGCCAAAACTGACTGTTACTTTTGCTCGAAAAAATCAAAATCAAAAAATAACTTTTATCATCTGACTTTTATTAAAAAAGGAATAATTATTACGGACCCTGTTTATAACAATTAAACAAAATAAAAAATTCATACCAAATTAAAAAAGAGAGAAAAAACAATAAAGCTATAATTTATTTATTAAACATATATGGAAATCAGATTTTTCCATAAACGATAATTGCACTGTCTTTTAGTTAAACAAAAAGTTATGTTGCTACTAAAAATGGCAAAGTAATTTAAGAAAGAAACAAAGTAAATTGTTAATTTCCTTTTCATTCAATGTTTTTTGTTATTTAAAAATATACTTATTGTGATGAAGGTAGTTAAGAGAATTAGTCACGCTATAAAACAACAATAAAATATTTTACAAATTATGGTAAAGAACCGTAGCAATTAATGTTTAATGTTTTAAATGTGTTATATTTTTCACAGAATATATATTTATGCGCAGAAAAAAGTTTCCCATGAAAATTTATATTACTGATGCTGAAACACGAAAACTGCTATACCCTGCAAAATGTGGGCCACAATTAAATTAAGTAAAGTTATCAATAAAATCCAACATTTTAATATTTTAAATTACAAACACGTACAGATAAATCTTGATTTAAGAATAGAAACCAAGAACCCCACCCGACTTTAACACTAACAAACCTTGTAAAAACGATTAACAAAATGTTTTTCTATCCCCTTGCTGCTATCCAATTTGCTGCCATCAGCCTGTTATCGGTGTTTAAAATTCGAACAATAATTAACAATAATTACCAACACTAATTTCAGAGCCTAAATTTTTAACACGAATTTTTTCATATTGGGCCCCGAAATTGATATTAATTTTTTCTAAAAGTTTTAGTTAGCGAGTTATAAACGACTAAATACAATTGTGGACTTACAATTAAGTCATTTATACAGTAATACTTAACTTTTTAAAAATAAAACAAAAACAACATCTATTTATTGAGTTTAAATATCTAACAGTTAATTACAAAAACTTATTACAAAATTATTCATTGAAAATACTTTTTTTTTGTACAAAGCAAATGTCAGTCTTATATTTTGTGTGGACATTTAATTAGGTTACCTGAAAAAAACAAATTGTTGAAATTATTTTATTTCTGTTGGGTACCCTTTTTGGAGGATTACTTCGGCACATCTGTTTGGCATTGTTTTAGCTAAATCGTAACACTGTTGAGGAGTAATAATATACCATTCTGCCTGAATAACATCCCAGAGCGCATTTTTATTTGCAGTTTTCTTGCCGCAACTGCCCGTTTTACTATCCCCCATAGATTTTCTATGGGGTTTAACTCGAAAATTTGAGCTGGCCATTCAAGAACCTTTATTTTTTCATCAAACCAAGTCTTAACGACCAGAGATGTATGCTTCGGTTTGTTATCCTGCTGAAATATTCATGCTAGTGGTAAATCATCAACACATTATCTAGATTATTCTGAATTTTCCCATCGCTTTTAACTAAGAAATCATCCACAGACGAGGTAAAACATCTCCACACCATTACTGACGACGTTCCGTACTTTACGGTTTTTTGGTATACTTTGGGTCCAAACATTTGTTGACTGGTCATCACACATAAGGTCTGCCGTCGTTTCGAAAACGTTGAACTTTGATTCATCACTCCACACTAAAAATTTTCAAAAATTTGGATCCTTATGGAGGGTTTTTGCAAACCGTAAGCGCTGCTGAATATTTTTCTTTGACACATGTTGTTTTTTTCCTGCTATGCGGCCATAAAGATTATTTTTAGTCAGACGTCTACTTACGATCCTTGCCGATATTTTAATGCCATGTTCCGACTCCATGCACGATCCAATCTGAGTTGATGTGAAAAATAGTTAAATTTTACTCATCCAGGCCATAAGCTTGTGTCGTTTTTTGTTGTTTATGTATTCGCAAATTACCGAAAGTCTAACATTTTTGTTAATAGTGTTGATAACAGCAAAAGGTGCTAAAATGTTTTAATACCCTCTCGGTTACCATAAAGTTTTTTTAATACAAACATTCATTTTCGATAATTAAAATGACTTAATTATTGTCCATTTAACTTCGGCGATGATTGTTTACAAAACTAAACATTGTAATCCTATTTTTTTTTTTTTTTTGTTTTCAAAGAATCATAACAGTACTGCATATTTCGAAAAATTTGAATGAATCAACAAATAACGTAACGTTATTTTTGCACTCAGAAAAATATATTGCATAAATAACCTTATTGTATGTCCACAAGTGTACGTCTAGCCAAACATCGTTATTGCTTTAAAAAGTAAGTCTAAAAATAAGTTTTTTTTAATGTGACTAAACTAGAACCAGCACGACAAAACTAATTGCACTTTTAAAATCTGCGTGCCTTGTTAAGTCTAAATCGTGTCTTCAAAATTTTAGCAAAGTGACAAATGACGCATAGTGGTAAGATCACAAAAGATCCTAACTGACAATTTTAAAATGTTCTATCAGAAATATCTGGTAAGCCAAAGAAGATTTCGAGCAATATCATTTTTGTGATCAGCATATCTGACAAGACCCGTTTTGGTAAATAAAGACTTACAAACATTTGAAATTTGCTCGACAACTAGAGCTGATCCACAAAAACGGTTATCAGATTTGCATTCGAATTATCTGAAGTCATAACAATAAGAACTTCCTGGCAAGTCAATCAGTGTTGCCCTATGTTATCGATCACCCTAGTATAGACACATTTACACTACCTTCCTTTATTTTTAAATGAAAACTCTTCAAATTTAAAACATATATTCTTTATATCTATAATAGGCTAGGCGGTTTCTTGTGACCGATGTTTTGTTCTACCGTTTTATCCCGATTTTGACCAACCTACATTATTTGAAAGGTATTTCTTTTTAGCCGTTTTGCAGATTTACAGATTTTTAAATTTTTTCCTTTATTTTGAGTAAATTGCATTTAAAGTAACTACTAACACATACATAAAATTATACATATGGTATGTATGTTTCATTAAATTTGTTAATGAGAATGTTATCTTCATTCATAATAATAATAAACCATAAAAGTGTTGGTTTGTGGATTGGCTAAGTTGAAAAATAAAGCTGCCTATAAATTGCACTCGAATTTCGAGCGCTGGCATCTGCTAGTGTTCTTTATTATTTGCTTTTACTATTTAAATATTTTTTGAAACTACGTGAGTGATCTGGTTCCCTGCTTCCTGCAATATATTCTACCTTATATGAAGGACAGGTAGTTCGAACCTTCCTGTTCAATTCACTCCACAATAACTTTATAGGATTGAGGTTATGTGACTGTGGTGGCCTTTGCATAACTTTACAGGTTCCAGCTGCTTCCTGGGTTTCTAGATATTGCTTAAAAATGTTTGCTGTATGTTTTGGATCATAATTCTCAATCCAGTGACCAGCACGCTTTTCAGAATAGTTTTGTACTGGGTTTTATCGAGTATTCCTTCGATTCTGCATAACTCCCCCGTGTTGACCCTAGGTACAAATGGCATCTGACGCATTTCTCCAGCTGAGCACCTCACAAAAACTCGCCTTGGGGCGGAAAACTTAAAGCAAAGATTCATCGGACCAAAAGACCTCGCACCATTCGTTGAAGGTCAAGTTTTCATATTTTTTATTTTGTGGGCGAAGGTGAGATTTTTTTATGGCGATTACGACGTTTAAGCCAGCCGCTATAAGATGTCATTTTACCGCAGTCACACTTACTGCATTCGTTCGGCTGCTGTTTAAGTGGACAGCTATTTCTGGAGCTGTTAGGCGACGATTTCGTTTACTTGTTACTCTGGGCCGACTGCTTTGATATTATTCGCATTTTTACCTTCCTCTTTGACTTTTTTTACAATGTAGTCCATGATTCGACGCGATACTTTCTTTTAATTCAATAAACTATTTTAAATTTGCATTTTCACGTGATAGGTTCATTCATTCGTCTAAATTGTTTTCGCAATTTTGTCCTAATGTTCAGCGATTTATTTTGTTGATTTTCAAGATCAACAAAACATAATTTTCCACAACAATTTATATACCTATGCCTGATTTTCTTCATGTCATTTTGAAAAACGTGTGGTATTGTGTGTCAACACACGGCAACATTTGACATATAAAATAAAATTGCTGACATGTTGTCAGAGTGAAAACCAGTTTATGTATTTTGCTTTTGTTACAAGAAAACATTTGTTATAAATTCTCTCTTCATTCAAAGTCTATTTCTTAAAATGTAACATTATTTTTCAGAAATTATGATATCACAACAATTAATTTTGCACTGTAGTAAGTTATACTAAAAACTTATTGATTTTTTATTTCGTAATGATATAATTTTAAAACTGTACAAATTCTATGAGTGCAGCTTTATAGAATGCATTAGACTCTAAATACATTTCCATATTATAACTTAGCGGAAGTTATGGAATTTATTATTGTTGTCATAATATCACTAATAGGTAAAACAAGAACTTGACATACGTAAAGAACATTATGACTGGTGGATAAAAAACACAAGTTAAGGTTTTGTATTTCATTTTCACTTACTTTTTTCTGAGACATAGTGGAAAATATATACTAACATATGGATCACTCCATGACAAATCAAAAAAGATTATCTACTTTCTGTAATAACTACTGATCGAATTGAGATTCCACTTTATAAATGTCCGTTTAAAATATTGCAAGAAGCAATGACTGTCTTGAAAAATTTTATAAATTATAATTTAAAATAAAACAAGTAAGAAAATTCTCCTCGGTCCAACTAATCTCACAAAATCTTGTCAAACTTGGGCACTACCAAATGATACTACTGTGTATCTATAATATTAATAGGCTAGGCAATTTTTTGTTACCGATGTAAGTTTCCCAGTTTTACCCCGATTTTGACAAAAAATTTATCATTTGAAAGATATTTCTTTTTAGCTGTTACCCAGATTTACAGATTTTCATCGTCTGGAATATTTTTTTTTGGAGTTATGACCGTTTAAAGTTGCTACTAACACATACATAAAATTATACAATGCTATGTGTGTGTTTATTAAATTTGTTAATGTGTTAATGTGTTGAGTTTGTTTTCTTCATTTAAAATGCGTTGAATTGTGAAGCATACGTTTAGGGTCTTTATTAAATGAAAAAATAAAGTTTTCTAGAATTTGCGCTCGAATTTCGAGTGCTGGAATCTGCTAGTTTTTATTATTGTAGTACAAAATTACAACGCAGTATCTGAAAAATTTACATTTAACAACAAAAACAAAAGCAAACAAGTTGAATAAAAAGGAAATAAAATATTAATTATTAATAAAAATGACGAATCTATAATAAAAAAAAAATATTTTGTAATTGAAAAGTTATTACGTTTTATTCTTATATGTGTTCATTCCAATCTGCTATATAATAATTGTGGAAAATGCATTTGTTTTTGTTATTCATCTTGATCTTGAGCCTGAATAATTTCAAACTCAATCATTAAAATGATAAAGATTTTTTATTTTTATAAATAATCTAATCAGAAAAACAAAGTTTTTATTAAAACTCTTTCTTTCCTTATGCATATGAGTTCTGAATCTCTCCGTGACTGTGCGTGACTTTCCGTGACTATTTTAAAATTAATCTGTGGTCACAGCAAGTCTATGGACTTGATTGGATGGGGGGAAATGGGGTTTAAATCACTCCGTGGCTGTGCGTGACTAATCGAAGTTAATCTTTCTCTACGCAAGTATATCGACCAAGTTTCAGATTGATTGGATGAGGGGAAATCCGTTTTAAATCTCTCCGTGACTGTGCGTGACCATGCGTGACTGTGCGTGACTAAGTAAAAGTTAATTTTTTTTTCACAGAAAGTGTATGTACCAAGTTTCAGATCGATCGGATGAGGGGAAATGACATTTAGATCACTCCGTGACTGTGCGTGACTATGCGTGACTACCCCAAAATTAATCTGTAGTCACTACAAGAGTATTGGTCAAGTTTCAGATCCTTTGGATAAGGGGCAATGGGGTTGACTTGTGTTTTTTTCATTCTTGATGCATAATATAATAATAAAATATATTCCTTTTTACAATTTTCCATTTTATTTAATCAGCTGTTTATTGTTGTGGAAACAAAATCTCACATAAAAAGTTAGATGTAAACGGTATAGATTCTGAAATAGATTTCAACTAAAATCTACTGCATTTTCCTTAGATGTAAACGCACTATTAACGAAATTTAATATACATGCTCTGACCGGCAATAGGACAACGGCTATATAAATTGGTTAAAATTTTGATCACAAATTATCATATAGATCATGGTCAAATTTGGTTTGTTTGCGTTTATTTAGTCCAAAAATATACACTGTAGGAGATTTATTAGGCATAACTCCTTCCCTAGCGACTATAATTTTCTTACTTGCTTTTATATGTAATTTTCAAGGTGAAATACAAAATTCAAAAAAACTTTGGATCGATTTTTAACCCATTTCCCGTGTAATGAAAACGTTTCTAGGATGCTCGCGGAATAATTTATATTAATCACTGTTCTCGCTTACACATTCACATTAAATACAACTATTCCGCACAGTTTTGTGTTCTAGCTTTTACTGCCCCATGATTTGAGTGAAATTGTATTGCTTTCAATCTGGAAGTGATAAAGAGACTTGAACATCGCTGAAAAAAGTGTATCGAGCATGTTGATAAATGAACTAAACGAAAAATTCTAAAAACTTTAAAAAAAATTTGGAGAAATAACTTGAAATAAATTCGACTATTTAAAATCCCAAAAAATATATGATAATATATATGCATTATCTTATTACAACTGCTTTATCGTTCTTTATCATTTGCAGAGTCAGACAGAGACACACAAATAGAGAAGCTGAGTTTTGCATATGTGTAAGAAAACGAAATGGGAAATGGTGCTGTTGACCAATGCGATATACAGTAGCAGCAGTTACTCGAAACAACTCAATAATGACGCCATGGAATACTAATTGATTACACACCCAAAACAAAAACAGAAAAATCAACCAAGGCCTATTGGATGTGTTTGTATATGATTCAATGTAAACATTTTTGATACATATTTGGTATGTATTTCCATAAAACGTCGTGGCGTCCATTCATACTAAAGGTGAAAATAACACAATTTTATAAAATAGATTATATTTCAAATAAATTTAACCATTCAGACTGCCACTATTTATCCTCTGTATAATGCCGTCTGCAGAACGCGTACACAAAAATATTTTGTTTTGTTTGTTTTTTAATCCTGCATAAGCGCAGAAAGAAAACCCCAAATGTTAAATCAAATTGTACGATTTAAAAAATTATTGTTATCAGTTTATACTAATGTTATTGGAAAAGCTTTTATATAAAAAAATTAATTACGTTAATAAAAAAATTTCGCTTCCAGATCTAACTCTCAAAAATGGTAATTGTTGAAGCCCTTATATATTTATTACATGGAGTGAAAAGTACGTGGCCTCACATAGAGATAGCGTGACAAGTGCAATTTTTTTCTGATTATTCAAAAGGACCAACTGTTTCCTTAATTAGAAAAAAAGTTGCCGTTATAAAAATGATGCCGATTTTAAAGTTTGAGAAAAAATGGATTGCAAAGAGTTTCGTGTTTTAAATATATTCAATGATCAAATGATACAGATCACCCTGGTCGTCCAAATGAGGCAGTTATCGAAGAAAACGTAAGAAAAATGCAACAGGTTGTCTGGATGATCGAAAAACTAAAGAGAGTAAGATTGCTGACATCATAAAGATGTCAACAGAGCGAGTTCGGCATATATTACATGATCATTTAAATATGAAAAAGCTTTCTGCTCGAAAGGTGCCGCGATGACTATTCAAAGTATGCTTTGGAGATGTATGAAGTAAATTAAACTGAATTTTTACGTCAATTTATAACAATGGATGAGACGCGAATTCATTATTATACACCGGAGCCCAATAGACAGTCTGCGGGGTGGGGACAAGCGTGCGAAAGCTGACCAAAGCGGCCAAACACTCAACAGTCAGCTGGAAAGGTCAGTGTTTTCGGGATGCAAGTGGTATAATATTTATTGATTGTTTGGAGAAAGGAAAAACAATAATTGCCAAGTACTATGTTGTGTTATTGGACCGGTTGGATGAAGAAATTAAGAAAAACAACCCCACATAAATAAGCAAAAAATCTTGTACCATCATTACAAGGCACCGGCGCATTCATCTGCTTTGGCTTCCAATCAAGACCTATTAACAATCTCCGAGTGGGGTAAAGCGAATAGGGTTGATTTTAATGCGCTGAAGACTCAATGTTGTATGTTGACCCATAGGGCCATGGAATCAACAATGTCATCTGTATATATGGGTTGTATATGCATTGAGGAATCGGATACTCTTGATGTTCTAGACATGAGAATTCGATGTGATGTTCGTTGGAACAAGCATGTTTTTCAAGTGTCGAAAGAAGTGTCTTGGTTTTCTAAAACGGTGTAAAAATTACTTCACTCTTTCTGATCTCCGTAAACTCTATACCACTTACATCCGACCGAAAATGGAATACAACTCCCATATATGGGCAAGAGCTTCAAAGTTTATTTTGGAGCTACTGGACCGTGTGCAAAGGAGGGCGTTGGTGCTCATCAATGAAAGTAGGATATCCAACTCTATTGATTCATTGGAACATAGTCGCAATGTGGGTTGTGTAGCACTGTTCTATAGATATTACCATGGGAAATGTTCTTCTGAGATTAGCGAACTTATTCCAAGTGCCCATGTTTCGGTTCGTTCTACCCGTTTCTCTAGTAGATCACATCCGTTTGTAGTCTATTGTCTAGTTGACCGCACAACGCATTACAGAGAGAATTCGTTTATCAGTCGAACTAACCGTATGTGGAATAAACTCCCCGCAGAGGTCTTTCCTGACAGTTATAATCAAATAGGGCTGACTTTAGGTGAGTGTGTTAAAGCGCATGAACAAAAAGTACGAGTGTATTGTGAGATAGACAAAGGTTCAAATCTCACGGCCGCCATAAGTAGAAAAATTTCATATAGAAACGATCTTATCAATTATGACATAACAATTATTATGATGTTTAATACAATCACTGATGAAGGCTGAAATGCCAGAAAGCGGTCGGATTAAGAATACAGAATAGTTATGAATTTTAGAAATATATGCTTTCTTCTTTTCTACCACACACCATTGCAAACAAACTGAAAATTTGCATATTAATTATAGTATCAATTGGAATATGTCTGACAAAATGACGTTAAATCTAACGAGCTGTGGTTGTTCACTTGTTGACATAAACCAACAACTTGGGTTAATCCCATATAAACGTATAACTTGCATGGTGGCCATTCAAATCTCGAGGTTACAATATTGTCGAAATTCCTCTTCAATAGATCAATTGTTTGATCAGTTGTTTGGTATGTGTCGCCATCTTGTTTGTACTACATATCACTGAATTCAAGTCCATCCAATTCTGGGCAAAAATATTTTACCATGCCGCGATAGCTAAATATATTGATCGAGACATGGCGATCATTCAAATCGACGAAAAACGGTTCAATCACAGCCCCGTCATGGAATCCACACCATATGGTTACTTTTTGTGGATACAATAGCGTCTTTTGAAGCACATGTAAGATTTTTGCTTTCCAATAATGCCACTAAGCCAAAAAGAAGCTTTATTGTTCAAGATATTTATCGATGGAGTAAGCGCTCTTAATGTTGCGACATCTCATTCAGAATTTCAGTAGTAATTTTTAATAATTTCTATATGTTGCTCGTTTGGGAACTTCGCCATGGTCAAAATATAAACCTAGACTGATGTTTTGACATTGAAAAATCATAAGAAAAGTTGTGAGTCGACTGGTATAAATATACAAAATTTTTTGTGGCCCTATTGAAAAACCGTTTAATTTTGAAGGTTTACCATAGCTAAAAAAATTAAAATTAACATTTCTTTGAGGAATTTTAAAAGCATAATAACGGTTAAATCAGGAATTCAGATTACAAAGCCACCTCAATCCTTATTAAACCAGCATCACTATTTTCATAAATTCTGAGTCAAACTAAAAATATTTCACAAAAAGATTATTGTAGTTTAGCATTTTAATGTAATGATACCACTACGTTATGCTTTACTACACAGAACAAGTGATAATTATGACAGAACCTTTCGTTTTAATTTTACTGAGACCGAAAATATCAGTTATTTTGAAATTTTTAACAAAAAAAAGATGTAGCACGCAATAAATGGCGGAGAATTGAATCAAGTATTCAATTTTGGTCCTTGTGAACTAGTCCTGAAAAGGCTTTGCTTTTTTACAATATTGATTTAAATTTTTTTTTGAACAGAAGTAAACAGGGGTAAATTTTTATTTCACAATACAATCACAAAAAAGCGTAACATGTGAGACGTAAGACAAAATCGTTGTGACTTATGATTGTATTGGTGAAAAAATTATGATATATAATAACCTCTTTGAAAATGAAATATTAAAAATGAAAATTAAAAATAAAAAATGAAAAATAAAAAATAAATAATGAAAAATAAATAATGAAAAATAAATAATGAAAAATAAAAAATGAAAAACGAAAAATGAAAGTTGAAAGATGAAAGATGAAAAATGAAAAATAAAAATTGAGAAAAAAATGGAAAACAAAAAATTAAAAATAAAAAATTAAAAATAAAAAATGAATAATGAAAAATGTAATATGTAAAATGAAAAATGAAAAAGAAAAAATGAAAAACGAAAAATGAAAAAAGAAAAATAAAAATGAAAAATTTAAAAAGAAAAATGAAAAATAAAAAATTAAAAATAAAAAAATAACAAATGAAAAATAAAAAATGAAAAATAAAAAATTAAAAAGGAAAAGTTAAAAATTAACCAGTTGAAATAAAAAATACTAGCAGATTCCAGCGCTCGAAATTCGAGTCCAATTTCTAGGCAGCATTATTTTTCAACTTAACCAATTCACAAACCAACACTTTTATAGTTTTTTATTGTTAATGAAAATAAAGGAAAAAATTTAAAAATCTGTAAATCTGCAAAACGGCTAAAAAGAAATACCTTTCAAATAATATACGTTTGGTCAAAATCGGCATAAAACGGTAGAACAAAATATCGGTCAAAAAAAATCGCCTAGCCTATTTATATTATAGATTTTTGTATTAGCAGAGCCCCTGCAGTCGATTGCTGTAAATGATATATAGATGACGCTTTTTATTTGATTTTAAAAAAGTGTCATAAAAGAATCTTTAATTACTAGGTGTTTACACATCTCCCCTGTGATCGTACTCACATGATTTTTTTTTTAAAAATCAACCACTTCAAAAAAGTGTGAGAAAAAATCAATAAAAAAAATCGTTGGCTTTTAATACTAACTAGCAGATTCCAGCCCTCGAAATTCGAGTGCAAATTCTAGGAAATTTTATTTTTTCATTAAATAACGACCCTAAAGGTATGCTAATCAATTATAGCCAATTCACAAATCAACACAAAAAAACAAACTCATTGCATGCAGACTTTGAAGGATTGAGACATGAATTTATTTAAGATCCACATTTAGGTTCACAACACAGTTATTTAGTTCATCGAAACGACTAGAAACGTAAAGTTGCACATCATCAGCATACATATGAACTTACCCAATACGAAAGTTGCCTAGGCAAATCATTTATACTAGAAATTCGAGCGCAATTTCTAGGCAATTTATTTTTCAACTTAGCCAATTCACAAATCAACACTTTTTTGGTTTATTATTATTGCGAATGAACAAAACAAACTCATTAACACATTAACAAATTTAATAAACACACACATAGCACATGTATAATTTTATGTATGCGTTAGTAGCAATTTTAAATGCAATTTACTCAAAATAAAGAAGAAGAAAAATAACAATATGTAAATCTGGTGAACAGCTAAAAAGAAATTCCTTTCAAATAATATACGTTTGGTCAAAATCGGGATAAAACGGTAGAACAAAATATCGGTAACAAGAAATCGCCTAGCCTATTAATATTATAGATATATACTAGCAGATTCCAGGCTCGAATTCGAGTGCGATTTCTAGGTAGCTTTATTTTTCAACTTAGCCAATTAACAAACCAACACTTTTATGGTTTATTATTATTGTGAATGAATATAACCAACTAATTAACATTAACAAATTTAATAAACACACACATAGCATTGTATAATTTTATGTATGTGTTAGTAGCAACTTTAAATGCAGTTTACTCCAAAAAAAAATTTAAAATTAAAAAATCTGTAAATCTGGTGGACAGCTTAAAAGAAATACCCTTCAAATGAGGCATTTGTGGTCAAAATAGGATTAAAACTGACACAGTAGCATTGGTAACAAGAAATCGCCTTGCCTATTAATATTATAGATTTCAATTAAAAATTCCAATGAAGGATACTTTTTTGGGAGGAATATATTACTTTTTGTTGCTTATATTTGATTTTTAAATTTCCTCGAAAAATAACTTATTTCTGCCCTTAAAAATCTAAAAATAACTGTTATTTTTGGATTTTTAAAATAAAACGTATAACGGTATGTGGATTTTACAACCGTTTGATGGCCTGTATGCACTTGTTTAAAACAAAAAAATTAAATCAAATACTACAGATTGATATTAATGTCTTACATATATTTCTAAATTCAATCGATTGTAATGACGATATATAAAATAGATTTTCTATTCTAATCCAAAAAATTTGATTATAATATCTTGTATTTTGCATTACGAAAATGATGACAAAGGTTATATTTATTGCATTTTTAATGACTTTCGTAGTGTAAATCCTCACTAATCTTTATATTGGTTATTTGTAAGATATAAAAATACATATTTCGGCTCAAAGAAATTCTTTATATTTTTTTACTTTCCTAGTACTTAATTTCATTTTGTTTATTTTGCAATATATGAACATACAAATTTTTTATTTAGTCACTAACGGGAAATTTAATAATTTAAACATTTTTGGCAACAGTTCAAACTACAAAAAAAAAATCTTAAAAACAAACTAAAATTTATTTTGTTTTAAATAAATACTGTATACAAAACATACAGTCATATTCATATATATTTACACAAATTAAAAATTTAAGTATGCTTCGAAAAAAAAAACAAAATTTTGCCCCTTTATTAATAAATTTGCAATAAAAAAACTTCTCTATCGCTATTCTTAAAGTGTATAGATTAGGTTAGTTAAAAATTTGTATTAATAAATTTGATGGTTGTTGATTAAAATCACAAAATAAATCTATACCTCAGCTTTCAAAATTATTTACACAAATTTTCTGCCCCTCAAAAGTGTTTACTCATTCCTAAAATTCGTTGAAAACATTCCAATCTTTGCAAATAACGTCAGTTGTGTTATAAAAAGCGACAAAAAAAAACTGATGAAATGGTGAAAATCAAGGAAATTCCTGTCGAGGCCGAGTTGAGATTGTGACGAAATTTCAAATGGGTGTATCGGCATTATAATTGGAAAAAGAATATGGAGTATGCCGAAAAACAGTGTACAATTTAGTAAAAAAGAAAAAAAAGTATGGAAGCCTTAAAAATAGGGCCAGAACTGGTCGAAAATATGTGACAAACAAAATGGAAGATCGTTCACTTGTTAAATATTCGCAGAAAATCCAGTAGCAAGTCCGCTTAAAGTTGCAGCAGAGACAGATAGCATTATTGGGAAAATGTAAGTGAATCTACAGTTCGGAGAAGGTGAAAAAAGTATGATATAAAGACCTACGTCGTGAGAAAAGTGATAGATATATCCCAAAAAATAAAATCAAACGTCTACAGTTTGCTATGGAGTATATCCATAAGCCAGTGGAGTTTTGGCACAATATATTATGGACGGCTGAGTCCTCTTTTCAATTTGAAGGGTCATATGGAAAAACTTATATGCATCTTTCTAAAGAATGGAAGCATAAAGCAGTACAACCTCTAAATCGTTTCGGTCGGTGGTGGCTCAGTAATGTTTTGGGGATGTGTCTCATACAATGGGTTTGGATATCTTATACCAATAAAAGACACTCTTAACCAATCAGGATACCTTGATATTTTAAATGACCATGCTTTTACTTCAGCTCAAAGACTACTCTCTAATGAAAATTGGATTTTACAGCATGATAATGCTCTATGTCACAAAGCATGGTTACCAACAATGTTTTTAAATAAATTTGGACAAGCTGTTCTTCCATGGCCCAGAGTCCAGATCTTAACATAATGGATAATGTATGGGCATTCATAAAAAGGCAGAGAACTTTACAAAAAGATCGAAAGCGAGAGGGAACAATTGAAGAAATAAAGAAGATGTGGAACGACCTAGAAATCGAGTTTTTACGCAACTTAATTGCATCTATTCCCGCGAGACTACAATCTGTGATAGACGCTGAGGGAAATGTAACCGGCTACTATTCAAAAACTTGTTATTTTTGTTGTTCTATATTAGCTTTAATGATGTATAAATATATTTGAAAGAAAATAAAATTGTGTAAATAATTTTGAAAGCTAAGGTATGGACTTCTTTTTTGATTTAAATTAACAACCATTAATTGTGTTAATGCATTTTTTTTTAACTAACCTAATCCATACACTTTAAGAATAGCGATAGAGAAGTTTTTTTATTGCAAATTTATTCATAAAGTGGCAAAATTTTGTTTTATTTCGAAGCATAATTTAAATTTTTAGTTTGTGTAAATATATATGACTATGACTGTATGTATGTATGTACATATGAAAAATATTAAAACATACAAGACTTATTTAAAAAATCATGTGAGTCCGATCACAGGGGAGATGTGTAAACATCTGGTAATAAATAAAATGCAGAAAACAGCGACAAAAAGGTTATTTCATATAATAATTTTTTCACCAAACAATCATAAGTCATACCGATTGGTCTTAATGGTCACATCTTACGCGTAAGATGTGACTCTCACATATACGCTGTTTTTGTGATTGTATTGTGAAATAGAAATTTACCCCCCTGCACGTATAGATGTTTACACATCAAAAAAAAGTAGAGGTATTTTTTAGGGTTTGACATGTTATGTAAGTATTTAAAACTAAAAAACAAAATAATTTATGGGACCATAGCAAACATTTATGATAAGATACATATAATTGCGGCCGATCGTGATTATTAAGACCTTGATGACTTTGCAACTGATGACTCTGCAAATGATATACGTGCAGCGAAAAATAACTTTTCGATTCAACACTTATTGGTTGCACGGATGTAAGTTAGTTATGGGTCAATTCTAAGTATTTACCACGAACTTTCACATCTTCTAAGTACGTCATTCCGCTTTTGATACATTTTTTATCTTATTATATCTTATTTATGCTCCATGTGAATCTTCGGTGATAATATAATATAATATATAGAGAACAAGAGTGTTGGACACCTCAAAAACTTCTATAATGAAATCTATGGTTTCAAAACGTTTTTACCCTCTTCATCAACGTTTCCCATCACCTATTTTACAATAGCTTTAGTTATTGAAGTATAATTGTTTAATAAAATCTATAATATTAATAGGCTAGGCGATTTCTTGCGACCGATGTTTTATTCTACCGTTTTATCCCGATTTTGACCTAACGTATATTATTTGAAAGGCAATTCTTTTTAGCCGTTTTGCAGATTTACAAATTTTTTTTCTCTTTATTTTGAGTAAATTGCATTTAAAGTTGCTACTAACACATACATAAAATTATACATATGCTATGTGTGTTTTATTAAATTTGTTTATGTGTTTGTTAATGAGAATGTTATCTTCATTCACTATAATAATAATAAACCATAAAAGTGTTGGTTTGTGAATTGGCTAAGTTTAAAAACAAAGCTGCCTAAAAATTGAACTCGAATTTCGAGCGCTGGAATCTGCTAGTATATTTAAATCTTCTTCGTTTGATGCGAAGTAGCCGTGGCGATTATTTAAGTATTGAAAAACATTTACAAATTCTGATTTAAATTGATTACATCAATCATAAATTTTAAAACTAAATGTATTTGATTTGTAACATTCGTTTTGAGATCATTATAATAAATTAGATAAAAAAATTAATGTAATTTTGCAATGAAGTTCAGATCTTTTGAAACAGTATATTGAAAAAATCGTCAAAATCTGTGAAATCTGCAATAATTTTAAAACTCTGTCTTTTTAGGAAAAAGTCCTCAAATATCTTTGAAAAAGCTGATAAATCTGTTCATATATTGACTTCCAAAACAGTCCAAAAAATATTTTCTTTGTATCTATAATATTTATAGGCATGGCGATTTCTTGTGACATCTTCTAGACTCTCAGTTACCAACCGATTTTGGCAAAAAAAAATATACCATTTGAAAGGTATTTCTTTGCAAATGTACACAATCTTTACAGATGTGCACCATCTGGTTCATTTTTTTGCAGTAATAATCACTTAAAGTTGGTACTAACACATATATAAAACACATATTTATGCTTAAAAAAAATTATACAATGCTGTATGTATGTATGATTTGACTAAAATTGATTAGCATACCTTTAGGCTCATATAAGATTATTTATTATCAAACCCATTTATATATCTTCTGAGTGTTCAACAAATATTAATAACTAGCTGAACCCGGTGTGCTTCGCTACCCCTCATCGTTATAAATAAAATAAAATAAAAAAAAATATTTATACATTAACATAATATTATTTATTTAATTTAGAATTAATTATTGCACTAAAAACTTTATATAGGCAAGGTCTTAATAGAAGTTATTATGGATTTTAATTTTTCTAAAAAGGGCGTGATCCGGCCCAGTTTTCTTGTAGTACTATTTCTATTAATTTCAATACGATATATACCAAATATCATCGCCGTAGGTTAAAAAATGGCCGAGATATGACGATTTTAACTTTTGAATTATATGGGCGGGGCCACGCCCCTTTGTCCACTAACAATTTTATATAGTTAAGGACTTATTATTTCGCAAAATATACTTCTGTGAAAATTTCATGACGATCCTTCCAGTAGTTTAGATTTTATGATTTTTTATTTTTCTAAAAGGGGCGTGGTCCCGCCCACTTTTCTTCTGGTATGTATTTCTATTCATGCCAATACCATATGTACCAAAATGACCGCCGTAGGTGAAAAAATTCCCGAGATATGACAATTTCAAATTTTGGGTTATATTGGCGTGGCACCGCCCCTTTGTCCAATCAAAAATTTATATAGCCTATTATTCCTTCCGGAGCCACAGTAACACGCTGTAAAAATTTCAGGAAGATCGGTTCAGGGGTTTGGCCTCCTATAAAGCACAAACAAACACACATTAATTTTTGTATATATATATATATAGATTGAAAGCAGATTAATTATAATTTAAGGTAAATTGGGGCGAAAAAGGGGGGATTTGGTAATAAAAAAATGTATTGCTACCTTACCTGTAGATAAAAAAAACTTTAGGTAAATACATATTACAAAAAAAGTATTTTGTATAGCAAACATTGTTAGTGGTATAAGTAAGTATCTGAATTAAAAAAGGGGGAGGTGAAGTGGGCGTGGTTCATAGTTATATGGCGACGTAAACAGTATTAAGAGCAATATACTACCAAATAAAAAAAAAATCCGTTGGAAGGAACAAATTTGTACAGAGAACAAAAAGTTTAAAACTTTCAAACAAAATTTGGCGTGAAAGGGGGCGTGGCGTAAGAAATGTTTATTTCTACCTCGGCTGGAATATAATGTGTATACAATTTGAAGTAAATCTGTTAAAAACTATATGGGAGCAATTACATAATTTTAAAACAGTGGGCGTAAAAGTGGGCGTGGTCGAAAAAAGTACCCTATTAATCATGCCAGAGTCCCAGTTAAATGTTGTGAAAATTTCAGAAAGATCGGTCCAGAGGTTTGGTCTCCTGTAAGGTACAAACAAACAAATAAACAAACACACATTCCATTTTATATATATATAGATGAAACTTAATGAATTTTATTTAAAAATTCACAATTTAATGAATTTTATTTAAATATTCAAAAAAAAATATGATTCCGTAAGTTATACCGCTTTAGTGAACACTTTTATACTCACAGCTATTTGGAATATATTTTTTTCCTAATTTAAAATTTAAATATCACTTATTTTAGTAGATAGAACTATGCCTAAAGTTATCCCCACTAAAATTGGCATCTGTGGGTGTAATTAGAAGTAAATATTATGTGTCTATTGGGTCATGGAAAAGAATAAAGGTGTACGGCAAACCAAACTCAATACACATACAAATTGATGCGTCCAATCAGACAATACGTAGAGGTGAGTAGGTAGCGTGCTCGCCTATCATGCGGGGGTCGTGGGTTCGATTCCCACCAGAGGCTTTGGTCAGTCTGCAAAAAAAAAAAAAAAAAAAAAATGAACACACTACTCCCTCTTTCCTCCTTAACCCATTTTCCTGAGATCAACACAATGCACTGCATCTGTAGGGGACATCCCCTGAGTGTTGATTAATAAAAAAATAAAAAAAGATGCCTCAAGAAGAGGGAAACAAAAGCAAAAAACAAAAATTAAAAAGCCGCTTTTTTCACCCATTGGATTGAACGAATGAAAAATTAATCGCTTAGGCTCGGATGGCAGGTATGATAAAAAAATAGGCATCACATCGCTTAATATTCAAGAGACAAAAAATATTCAAGAGACAAACAAATTTTTCCAAGGAGATACGTTCGGAATCCTTCGCAAAATCGAAGGTATAATGAAGACTGAACAATATAAGGGATTCCTTCCTGCCTAGCTTGCAAGTTTTGGGCTGTGAAACAGCTGACACCCTTTTTATGCAGGATAATGATCTCAAGCCTAAAGCCAAGATGATTAAGTGGTTTCAGTAGAAAAAAATTAACTGTTTGGGTTGGCCCCCACGATTACCGAACCTTATTCCTATAGAAAATTTATAGAATATCTTGAAAAAGAAAATTATAATGAGAAGTTCAGCAGTGACAAATGAAGAATGATCCACAATAGATAGGCTAACTTTACAAAATTTAGTCAATACTATGCCAAAAAGGCTCCAGCTTGTCATTAAAGCTAAAAGTGGTCTTTAGCGTGGTCCTACGTCATATGGACATTTTTGATTTTGACGAGTGTCAAGATCTATATAAAACTAATAAATGAGAAGTTTGGGGACAATCGGATAAAGAAATAGATTTAAAATTTCAAGTGGGGAAAATATGACTTTTTTCAGATTTTACGAAAATTTCGTTCTATGGCTTAATTTTTTCAACAAGTTGTTATATGAATCGGTTTCAGTATTAAATTACCTTTTCAAAAAGCTATATAACTACAAAATCGAATAAAAACTCGCCAAGAAATGGCAAATGCCCCAGAATCACTTTTGTGCCAAAAAACATTACGTCATGCAATTTGACGGCACTTTTTTCAAATTTAAGAAATTGATTAATGCCATCATTTTCTTTTTTTTTTTTTTTTTGGTCTCTTTACTTATAAGTACTCAAATATGAGGTATTGTTTTATTACCACGTTGTTAACCTATTGCGCAATGCGACCGAAAATGGTTTTTTTTTTAAATAAAATTTTGAAAACTCCTTTTTCAAGTTTTAAAAAATTTTCTTAAACAAAATTTTAAAAAAGGGATCTGTTACTTTAAGGTTTTGCTAAATACATGTTCGAGATTAACTGTGTGAATTTTTAGGTAAATCCCTCTGCTAGAATTTTTTTACAAGGATTTTTTTTTTTCGGATTTCGAGAAAAATAAGATTTTTGTGAAATATTCAGTAAATGTACTCTTTCTAAAATCAAAAATTAATCAGTTTTCTACTTTAAAATGTTTTACTTCATCGTTATAACTGTGGGTTATGGAAAAAAATAATTTGACGTCATTAATCCATTTGGGCTTGGCGCCACAAATGACCCCAAACTAGTCCAAGACGATTAAGTAAAAAAATTCAAATATTTTGCAAATACTGTTGAATTATTAAAATTATTTCTTAAAATATTATAACCAAATGGGTAGATCCTCTGTGCCTACATTTTGGATAAATCCGAGGACATTAACCTATTATTTGCCAAGGCCAGCTAAGGATTTTAAGATATTTTTGAATAACGACTACCGAACGCGAGTTTTTCTATTTAACTCGATGAAACCACTACTTAGAATTTAAGAAACATAATCCGGTTAATTTTTTTTATTAACCCTTCAGTGCTCCTGGGATCAAAATAATCCATTGTGACATATCTTTGGGGCAATTATCTACTTATTGCTCGCGAATATAAATTATATCAACTTTTAACCAATTTTATTATAAAATAATTTTATTTTTAAAATTTATCTGTATTTAGTAAATAAAATAACAACATTGTTGAATTATAACTCAACATTGTTAAATTAAACTTGACTTTTTTTGTATTAGCAATTCGTCAATTCCGCCCAGGTGCGAGTTGATCAAAACACTCAATGTTACAAATTTTTTTAAATTTTTCATCGACAGCTGCGCTTGTAATAAAATCATAGCTTACATATCATGTTGAACAGCAACCATAAGATCAAATTCTTTACCATTGTTACGTGGTTTTCTATAAGGATAGATTGGTTCTCTTTTGTTCTCATTATACTCAAATGATCCTCTCAATAGACTTCACACTGTAAGGTCAGATTGTATGCTTAAATTGATTATTCAATGCTTCAGCACCCTAAATCCAGATCTAAATCGCGTTTAATAAATCAAATGAAAAGTTATTCAAAACAGATCGCCAACTTTTTATTGTATTTCTAATATATGTAACTCACAACAATCAATTAATCGAGATAGAGTATTCTATGTATGGCAAACTCAATATTGTACCCCAATCGAAATTAGCTAAAATATATTTAATACCTTATTACTGTTTGTACGGGTGTTAATTATGATTTGTGACACGCAGAGAAGAAGGAAAATTAACGATATATATGTATATAGTCTGAAAAGATATGACCATATATCATATACATATATCATATTTCATCATTTTTATTGAACTTTATGGCATTACCTTTGATGAACTACTGGACCTAGAGTTCTATTGGTCAACCATTAAATCATGCTAGCAGAGCATAGCCTTTAAAATTCGAGTGCAAATTCTAGGAAATATTATTTTCCCATTCATAAATAATTGTATAAGAGCCTAAAAGTATGATAATCAATTTTAGCCAATTCACAATTCAACACAAATTTTATAAACGCACACACAGCACTTTATAGAGTTTTATTTGAAGCTTAAATATGTGTTTTATGTATGTGTTAGTAGCAACTTGAAATAAATTTTACTCAACGAAAATTTACCAGATGGTGCACATCTGTAAATATGGTGCACATCTACAAAGAAATAACTTTTAAATGGTATATTTTTTGTCAAAATCGGTTGCTAATTGAAGGTGTAGAATTTGTGACAAGCAATCGTCTCGCCTATTAATATTATAGTTATAAGTACCTGCCAACCAGAACATGTTTATGAACTTCTAAATTTCTCGAGGTCAAACAGGGGCGGAAGACTTATCATTTAGACGTCATAGTATAATGTCTGAAGGTAGGTCAACGATTATCATTAAAAATAGTTCACCTACGAGTTCAGTTCACATAGTGTCCTTTCGAAAGTGTTAAAATCGTTGTTATTATGGCAATATTTTCTTCAGTTGTGATAAATTTAATGACTGAGTTTTTATTGATTTCTGAATTAAAAATAAAATTTCAGATTCAAGTATAAAATTTAGTACAAAAAAGGAAATCTAAAAATTTTGTTTTAGATTTTTTAAATAACTTAATTTACGTTAATAACAATGTGGAACATTTTCGGGGTCATTGTCTGGGGGGGGTGAGATATTCCAAGTCATGGTGAAAGTACTAGGCCAGTATATGATCTTTTATATTTTTTTCCTTTTTTTGATGTTTGTGTGCTTAGTTTTTCAGCTATAATTCAAGAACCATTGACGATTTCTCATTTCATTATTCAGCAAATTGCTTCAGCAAATTAAGTTGGACTAATTATGTCGGATGCAAACTAAAAAAATTTTAATTTTTCCTTTTTTTTATACTCAATCCGGCGATGTCCAGTTTTGACTTTTATTTATTTATACAACTTATATTTTCTTTAAATTATGAAAATATCACTTTTTAAGATATTCCATAGCAAAATTACGATCGTGTAATAATGACCTTAAACCTTTCACAAGTGAAATTTAGGTATCTGTCATTGTAAAGGACGTCTCAATACTTTTTATTTTTAAACCTTGGTTAGGTTTATAGGGTAAAAGGTTTTGAAAGTAAACACAATTATTCTAGACCGCTTCAATGAATTTTAAATATTTGTTAGTTTGGTAAGGTCGAACATTCATGCCAGATTCAAAGAGGGTATGACCGAAATGGCTAATTTTATTCACTAATTATAAATAAAACTACTATACACATATGGAACATTAAATATATATCTACTAGCAGATTCCAGCGCTCGAAATTTGAGTGCAATTTCTAGGCAGCTTTATTTTTCAACTTAGCCAATTCATAAACCAACACTTTTTTGGTTTATTATTATTGTGAATGAAAATAATAAACTCATTAACAAACACATTAACAAATTTAATAAAACACACATAGCATATACATAATTTTATGTATGTGTTAGTAGCAACTTTAAATGCAATTTACTCAAAATTTAGGAAAAAATTTAAAAATCTGTAAATCTGCAAAACGGTTAAAAAGAAATACCTTTCAAATAATGTACGTTTGGTCAAAATCGGGATAAAACGGTAGAACAAAATATCGAAATCGCCTAGCCTATTAATATTATAGATAAATAAAAAATTGATTATTTCTTTCAAAAAGGTATTTGTACAAATTTTCTCCTCCCTTTCCCATAATAAAATGTAAATATGTAAATGTTATTATTAACATATTATTATTAAGTAGAAAAGGAACATAGTTCCTAAACTCTTAAATATTTAAAACTAAATTGTAAAATATTTATTAATATTATAAGGAAATAAATTGAATTGAATTGAAAAATAGATAATTCTGCCAAACATTAAATTTTTCGGATGGTTTTTATATAACAAAAATGCTCTAGAATCTTAAATTTAAATACAGAATAAGTAGATTTCTATAAGAAATATAATCTAAACAAATTCTGAGACATACATATCTTTACAATATGTATGCTATTCTAAGAAGTAGCCACAAAATTTTAATTTTAGAAAATTAGCATGTATTATGTATTTAGTATTTCTACCCTGAGTGTAAATAATTAAATGTGCATGTGTTATACTATCTTAATTAATTTTTTTGTTTTTTATTCTGGTTCCAGGTTTTTACTTGTTATATGTATTTATTAATTTAATCGACTACTGTCCTATATTAAACAACTCACTGAACATATGTATATACATACACACATTTATTTTTTCACTGTTTAACAAGAAAAATATATGAAAAAAGTTTAATTAAAATTATGTGTACTTGTTTTTTTATTTGGTGTAAACAAAATAATATTTAATCGCGACCCAAATTAAGTAAGTTCACTATTAACTGATAAAACATTGATTGTATAATTGTACCCTACACACCACTGTATTATAGGGTATATGCATATAAGTTGGTCGTTATGTTTGCAACTCGTTAAAATGTGATTTGACTGGTTTTCACTATGCCTTATTTACTGACAAAAAGAAATTGTCTCAATTGACATCTTATTTTCTTTCAATTAATTTTTCATTACATTTTATAAACTGACATAAAAACCACGAGTTTAATCGTTGCATGAGTTTGATCGAAATTTTACATTTTTAAATCACGACATTCGCTATCGTGTAAGTACTCGTAGTATTGAAATTTGAGATGATGGTATTAGATAAGGAGCAATCGATCGAATGTCTTCCTTCGAAATGTCATTCGATAAATCAAAACAAACGTAAAAAAAATTGTAAACTTCTTTCGGGAAAAATAGGCAAAAAATAAAAGTGGAATATATATAATAATAACTAGAAGGTCTTAAAGTATTAGTAATATGATAATTTGAACTCCAACTAATTGAAAATTTTCAGAACAAAATTCATAGTTGAAGTTATGATTGAGCACCTAAATTAGCAAAAAATATTTTACCTAATTGTGGCCAGTGAAAAGCTGTCGCAGAGAGATTAGGGATCAGGATTTGGAAAAGTTCTGAAATAAAATTTGAGAAAGCCAAATACAGGTGTCGAAAGAGCATGAACGTGGCTTAAAAATGGCATATAACATTATGACGCACCAAGCTCCGTTTTTCCACAATGGTCAAAATTCTGGAAAAAAGCTCTAAATCCATAAAATAGTCACATTTGTGATTTTTAAAAGTTTTTGGAAAAGTTCTGAAATACAATTTGAGAAAGCCAAATACAGGTGTCGAAAGAGCATGAACCTGGCTTAAAAATGGCACATAACATTATGACGCACCAAGCTCCGTTTTTCCACAATGGTCAAAATTCTGGAAAAAAAAGCTCTAAATCCATAAAATAGTCACATTTGTGATTTTTAAAAGCTTTTGGAAAAGTTCTGAAATACAATTTGAGAAAGCCAAATACAGGTGTCGAAAGAGCATGAACGTAGATTAAAAATGGCATATAACATTATGACGCATCAAGCTCCGTTTTTCCACAATGGTCAAAATTCTGGAAAAAAAAGCTCTAAATCCATAAAATAGTCACATTTGTGATTTTCAAAATTTTTTGGAAAAGTTCTGAAATACAATTTGAGAAAGCCAAATACAGATGTCGAAAGAGCATGAACGTGGCTTAAAAATGGCTTATAACGTTATGACCGACCAAGCTCCCTTTTTCCACAATGGTCAGAATTCTGAAAAAAAAAAATATGAATCCATAAAATGGTTACATATGTGACTTTCAAAATTTTTTGGAAAAGTTCTGAAATTCCTTTTGGGAAAGCCGAAAGAGCATAAACGTGGCCCGAGCAGGTACCGTTTGGCCACAATGGTAAAAATTTTGCAAAAGAAAAATAACCTTAAGTCCACTAGTAGAGTAATAATTAACAATGGTGTTTTCATTATCTTTGCAGAAAAATTATGCCATGTGAATTTAACTTTGCAATTGTAGGTAAATTTAACTTTTCAATGCGAATTTAACTTTACATAACATGAATTTAACTTTTCCATGCGAATTTTACTTTACATAACACAAATTTAACTTTTCGTTACGTAAAAGCGAATTTAACTTTCGAATTTAACTTCACACACTTCCCACACCATCTGGTTTTATACATCACCAAACCAAAAGAGAACTACCTTCGTACTTTATAGTTTGAGTTACATGTGCTGGGTTTCGCCCAAATTTCAGATAGACCTGAATATGTAAGAAGATTTAGTTCCCTTATTTATATAGGCTCAGTAACCATTCAAATACTCTAGCCATTTCATTATTAGAAGAATCCAAAGAGGTTATAAGGTTATTGGGTTTACTGAAACCTGACATATGTAGGTGAAGTTATATCTTTTATTTCATAAAATTTACTTAATATTGTTAAATAAATTGTAAATAATATATATATATATATATATATATAACCGATTTTTATTGAAATTAGATTAGAATCTTAGTAAAGGATATTTGCATTTTATATTTTTTAGGATTTATTGATAGACATTAATCATTAATAAGATATTCTAAAAAAAACTTTTTATTAAAAAGTAAAATTTTTCATGAGTTATACGAGTAATGGTTAAAAAACGAAGTCAAAATATCGATTTGCCATAAACAAAAATTGTTGTTAAATTCGAGTTTAGCGTTCAAAAATTAATAAAAACAAATTTTTCAATAGTATTCAATAGTACAAGGGGAGGCTCTGCTTAAAGTGCGATATTGTTGGATATTGTTATTACTCAAAGAACATTATGTTGAAAATATTTATCTTTAGAATAGTGTGCCATGTAACGCCCTCCTTTTTTATTAATCTATTATTGACTGATTTCAATCAACTCAAATGTTTTCAAACACGAAGACTTTGTAGCAAAATAAAATCATATTACTTAGGTGTAATAAATTTAAAGGCTAGCATATAGTAAAACCCCTATATTTTCTTTTACAGTTTTACCCTTAATTTAGGTTAAATAAAATAACCTCCTCTTACGGCCGTTCTATGGAGTACAGGTATGGTCGGAAAAAAGCAACCTCTGTAAATATATGGTATGGATGTCATGGAAACATTTCCTTATAAAAAAAATATTGCATACTTGTAAGAATTGTAAATCAACCCTCTTTACAACATTTTGTTAGTCTTGCATGTTACATGCAAGTTTCACAGAAAACATTCAAGAGTATGTTGATAAATTAATACGAGTTACTATGTAAATGTATTTAAGTCATACTATGGCAAAAATATTGAATAAACTGTAATAATAAATGTTGAAGGAAATACTCAAAATAAAACTAATTTAAGATTTGTATGCTGAAATAAATATTTAATAAAGGATTTAAGTCTCCAGTTATTTTAGACTATATAGTATTTAGTAAGGCACCTAAAGCTCGCAATGTTATAGTTTTTTTATAGTCATGTGTGCATATCAAGGTTCAGAAAATACACACATGAAACACACAATGTTCTGTTCAAAAGTAGCCAACACATATCTTTATTTTCATATCAATTATGTGCGTTTCTAAATTTTCTACGGTGCCCAACACAATCATGACTGTGTTCGTTTCAATATTTCGTTATTTACACGAACATTTTTGTATCACGTACTTTTTGTTTCAATCACACATAAACCACACATTTTTGAGTGTTGCTTTATTTGAAGTTCATGTTCTGGTACGTGTACTGAAAAAAAAAAAAACAGAACATGTACAATAAACAGGTTCGAGTTCAGTTATATTTTAAGTCGTGTTTAAAATATAACTGAACTCGAACCTGTTTATTGTACATGTTCTGTTTTTTCTTATAAGTCGAAGAAAATTTAAAAAGAAACATAATTGATATGAAAATAAAAATATGTGTGTGTTGGTCTAAGTTATGTTTGTTTACATATATGTACGAGTTTTTTATTCAGTGTGTGTTTTTTTCTGAACTCTGGTGCATATGTATGTATATGTACGTATACGTAATAAAAGAATCAATAAGACGTTACATATCGGTGAGTCTGGGATGATCGTCATTATATATATTATATTCAATTCAATTCTCTATTTATGTAACATTTTTCAGTGAATAATTTAACAATTTTTGATGTGTAAACATCTATACGCGCAGGGGTGTAAATTTCTATTTCACAATACAATCGCAAAAACAGCGTAACACATCGGTGTGAGCTAATGTGTAAATCGGTGTGACTTTATCTGATTGTATTTGTGAAAAAATTATGATATGTTCTTTTCTAAACATTTTCCAATTGCCTTTCAAAAAACATCAATTGTGTTTCAGAAAACATCAATTGTATTTCAGAAACCATCAATATAATTTCAGAAAACATCATTTGAATTTCAGAAAACATAAATAGAATTTCAGAAAACATCAATATAATTTCAGAAAACATCATTCGAGTTTCAGAAAACATCAATTGAATTTCAGAAAACATCAATAGAATTTCAGAAAACAGCACTTGAATTTTAGAAAACATAAATAGAATTTCAGAAAACATCAATATATTTTCAGAAAACATCATTCGAGTTTCAGAAAACATCAATTGAATTTCAGAAAACATCATTTGAATTTCAGAAAACATAAATAGAATTTTAGAAAACGTCAATTGTATTTCAGAAACCATCAATATAATTTCAGAAAACATCATTTGAATTTCAGAAAACATAAATAGAATTTCAGAAAACATCAATATAATTTCAGAAAACATCAATTGTATTTCAGAAACCATCAATATAATTTCAGAAAACATCATTTGAATTTCAGAAAACACAAATAGAATTTCAGAAAACATCAATATAATTTCAGAAAACATCATTCGAGTTTAAGAAAACATCAATTGAATTTCAGAAAGCATCAATAGAATTTCAGAAAACATCAATTGTATTTCAGAAACCATCAATATAATTTCAGAAAACATCAATATAATTTCAGAAAACATCAATTGTATTTCAGAAACCATCAATATAATTTCAGAAAACATCAATTGTATTTCAGAAAACATCAATATAATTTCAGAAAACATCATTTGAATTTCAGAAAACATAAATAGAATTTCAGAAAACATAAACTGTATTTCAGAAAACATCAATAAAATTTCAGAAAACATCAATTGAATTTCAGAAAACATAAATATAACTTCAGAAAACATCAATTGTATTTCAGAAAACATCAATTGTATTTCAGAAAACATCAATTGTATTTCAGAAACCATCAATATAATTTCAGAAAACATCATTTGAATTTCAGAAAACATAAATAGAATTTCAGAAAACATCAATATAATTTCAGAAAACATCATTCGAGTTTCAGAAAATATTATTTGAATTTCAGAAAACCTAAATAGAATATCAGAAAACATCAATATAATTTCAGAAAATATCATTCGAGTTTCAGAAAACATCAATTGAATTTCAGAAAACATCAATAGAATTCCAGAAAACATCAATTGAATTTCAGAAAACATCAATAGAATTTCAGAAAACAGCACTTGAATTTTAGAAAACATAAATAGAATTTCAGAAAACATCAATTGTATTTCAGAAAACATCAATTGTATTTCAGAAAACATCAATTGTATTTCAGAAACCATCAATATAATTTCAGAAAACATCATTTGAATTTCAGAAAACATAAATACAATTTCAGAAAACATCAATATAATTTCAGAAAACATCATTCGAGTTTCAGAAAACATCATTTGAATTTCAGAAAACATAAATAGAAATTCAGAAAACATCAATATAATTTCAGAAAACATCATTCGAGTTTCAGAAAACATCAATTGAATTTCAGAAAACATCAATAGAATTTCAAAAAACATCAATTGTATTTCAGAAAACATCAATTGTATTTCAGAAAACATCAATTGTATTTCAGAAACCATCAATATAATTTCAGAAAACATCATTTGAATTTCAGATAACCTAAATAGAATATCAGAAAACATCAATATAATTTCAGAAAACATCAGTCGAGTTTCAGCAAACATCAATTGAATTTCAGAAAACATCAATAGAATTCCAGAAAACATCAATATAATTTCAGAAAACATCAATATAATTTCAGAAAACATCATTCGAGTTTCAGAAAACATCATTTGAATTTCAGAAAACATAAATAGAATTTCAGAAAACATCAATATAATTTTAGAAAACATCATTCGAGTTTCAGAAAACATCAATTGAATTTCAGAAAACATCAATAGAATTTCAAAAAACATCAATTGTATTTCAAAAAACATCAATTGTATTTCAGAAAACATAAATAGAATTTCAGAAAACATCAATATAATTTCAGAAAACATAAATAGAATTTCAGAAAACATCAATAGAATTTCAGAAAACATCAATTGTATTTCAGAAAACATCAATTGTATTTCAGAAAACATCAATTGTATTTCAGAAAACATCAATTGTATTTCAGAAACCATCAATATAATTTCAGAAAACATCATTTGAATTTCAGAAAACATAAATAGAATTTCAGAAAACATCAATATAATTTCAGAAAACATCATTCGAGTTTCAGAAAACATCAATTGAATTTCAGAAAACATCAATAGAATTTCAGAAAACATCAATTGTATTTCAGAAAACATCAATTGTATTTCAGAAAACATCATTTGAATTTCAGAAAACATAAATAGAATTTCAGAAAACATCGATTGAATTTCAAAAAGCATTATTTGAATTGCTGAGAACATTAATTGTATTTAAAAAAGCATCATTTGAATTGCTGAAAACATTAATTGTATTTCAGAAAACATCAATTGAATTTCAGAAAACATCAATTGAATTTCAGAAAACAGCATAATCGACTTATTTTTTATGCACTGGAAAATATGATGTTGATGTTTTCTTTAATTACTAGATGTTTACACATCTTCCCTGTGATGGGACTCACATGATTTTTTTTTTCTTAGAGTTTAGGATACATATTCCTTTTCTGCTTAAATATATTTAACAATAATATATAATGTATCGAATTTACATAATATTACAAAGGTGAAAATTCTCAAAAAACCTTATTAATTTTTATACCCTCCACACCTCAGTGGCAGAAGGTATATATAGGTTTGTCAATCCGTTTGTAACGCATCGAAATAAATTCTGGAGACCCCAAAACCATATATTTTCTTGATCATTATACAAGAGAAGTTGATTTAGCGATGACCGTCTGTCCGTCTGTCTGTGGAAGTTACGATACCGCCGTCAATATTTAAGTTAGACCGTTCGTTTTTGTATAAAATCGTTTATTAACATCCCAAAGGAGTTGCTATTTAAAATCGTCAAAATCGGTCAAAGGGGTCACGAGTTTTGAATGAAACTTTGAAAAAACTCTTGAAAAAATAAATTTTTTCAGTATGTTTGTTTTTCTTAAGATATTTTGTATATTTTGAATGTCACAATGGCCTAAGCAATTAAAAATTAATAGAAATTAATAATAAAATTTTAATATTAAAAATTAAAAAACAAAAATGGAAAATGGAAAATGGAAAATTAAAAATGAAAAATGGAAAATGAAAAACTAAAAATGAAAAACGAAAAATGAAAAATGAAAAACGGAAAATGAAAATTGAAAAATAAAAATTAAAAATTAAAAATTAAAAATTAAAAATTAAAAATTAAAAATTAAGAATTAAAAATTAAAAATGAAAATTGAAAAATTAAAAATTGAAAAATAAAAATGAAAAATGGAAAATGAAAAATTAAATTTGGAAAACGAAAAATCAAAAATGGAAAATGAAAAATGAAAAATTAAAATTGAAAATGAAAATTAAAAATTAAAAATTAAAAATTAAAAATTAAAAATTAAAAATTAAAAATTAAAAATTAAAAATTAAAAATGAAAAATTAAAAATGAAAAATGAAAATTGAAAAATGGAAAATAAAAAATTAAATTTGAAAATTCAAAATGAAAAATAAAAATGGCAAATGAAAATTGAAGAATGAAAAATGGGAAATAAAAATGAAAAATGGAAAACGAAAAATGAAAAACGAAAAACGAAAAATTAAAAATGGAAAATGAAAAACTAAAAATGAAAAATGAAAAGTAAATGAAAAATGAAAATTGAAAAACGAATAATAAAAAATGAAAAATGACAATTTAAAAATTAAACATTAAAAATTTGAAATAAAAAATTAAAAATTGAAAATTAAAAATTTCAAATAAAAAATTAAAAATTGAAAATTAAAAATTAAAAATTAAATCGAAATTTAAAAATGAAAAATGGAAAACGAAAAATGAAAAATGGAAAATGAAAAATGGAAAATGAGAAATGAAAAATTAAAAATTTGAAATAAAAATTAAAAATTGAAAATTAAAATTTTCAAATAAAAAATTAAAAATTGAAAATTAAAAATTAAAAACTAAAAACTAAAAATTAAAAATTCAAAATTAGAAATTAATAATTCAAAATTTAAAATCTAAAATTTAAAATTTTAAATTTAAAATTAAAATTGAAAACTGAAAAATTAAAAATGGAAAATTAAAATTGAAAAAGGGAAAATGATAAATGAAAAAGGGAAAACGAAAAATGGAAAATGAAAAGTTAAAAATGGAGAATGAGAAATGAAAAATGGAAATGAAAAAAGGAAAATGAGAAATGGAAATTGAAAAAAGAAAAATGGAAAATGAAAATTGAAAAATGAAAAATGGGAAATGAAAAATGGAAAATGAAAAATATTTTAAAATTTGCTTTTTTTAATATTAATATCTGGTGTGAGGTGTGCCATATGGCACAAAATAGCGAAAGGGGTTAATGATGTTAAACAATATTTTTATTTTTTTAATTTTCGCAACTTTTAAAATGATATATGAATTCATAAGACCTAAAGGTCGGAAATGATACCCAAAAAATTTTTTTATGGAACATACAAATTTTTCTTTTTTTTTTATTTGCAAAAAACCAGATAAAACACCAGCCTACTAAAGATTTGCGCGGTAAAAGTAAAAAATCTTTATAGCCCAAATTCAAACCTCAATAACTTCCCTCTCGTTGTCATATAAAACCGATCTTGCTCTTGTAAATTAGGAGAAATATTAAAAATTAAAACAAAATCATTTTTCTCCCAACAAATAAGTACAGTAGGTGTAATCCAAACTAGGACAAGCAATAAGTATTTTTTCAACTAAAATATAAAAAAAAAAAATAAAACTTAACAATTTATTTTAATTTTAATACTTTTTTGATAATATAATGTAGAAATACTCAAAAAAAAAAAAAAAAATAGCAATTAAGAATAATACAATAAGAAACACAGGGAAATCAAATTGGGACAATATATTTGAAGATTTGGATTTTGATTTAATCCCTTAATTTTTTCAATTTGGTTAATATCAGGGAGCTGAGGAGGCATTTCCATTTCGTTTAGGTAATTGTACAAAAACCAGGACCTTACATCGGAAGCTTTGTGATTGGTGTCGTTGTCACTGCTAAAAATATCATTCCTCACCAAGACTAAGTATTTTAACCGATCAAAAATTTTTTATTCTTAATATTTAGATATACCATTTGATTCAAAAAATCATTAATAAAATGGAAACACCGGGTCCTGCAATCACTGATCATCTTCCTTCCTTAATTGTTGGTTTTAAATTTATAGGAATAGCGGTTCGTTGGACTTTTTCCATCGGACTCGAAGAGGTTAAACTTGCTACAGTCAGCAAATAAATCCTTTTTCCTGAGCGGATATTCACTTAGTGGTCTTAAGCGAACTGCAAACGTGTTTTCTTCGCTCACGAATTCCTTCAGACTGTAACGTTTCTATGTTACATTTTGTGGTGTTTTAGATATAGAAATACAAGTTTATTTAATTTTGACAATATATAAAAGTTTAAAACTGTTTAAAATAATTATCTTCAATTAAAGAAAAATTTGTTTTTATCCTCTTTTTTTATTTATTTATTTATCATTTTTTTTGAGAAATATTTTTAGTATATTTTTTCCTTTTGCGTTTTGTACATTTGAAAATTTTATTGTTAATTATAACTAATTATTTTTGAAAAAATCAAAAAATAAAGTTTGGATATCCCTGAAAATTCGTTTTTACACTGTTCCAAATATTTTTAATGAGCTTTGCACTGGCCAATGGAAAACCTTATCTATTTTCCTTTATAAACCACTCTTTAAGCATAATAATTTTTAAGAATGGTTACATATAGCTCTTACTTTTACTATAGGACCAACAATCTAATCAATTACACTGTGGAACAAAATGACGGGTAGTCTTGGGGGGTGGATGATTCTTATACCGAACGATTGTATTGTTATTATAGTACATTAAAGCGTTTGGTCCTGTGTGAACAAAGTCAAACTTTATGGCCGTTTAAACTTTTCATTTTTTCGCCAACACTGTATTGTAATCTTCTGAACTAAGTTCTGTGTTCGGATGTCTCCAAAACTTCGTACATTGTGGAAAGATTTTTGCCCAAAAAGTCCTCAACTACTGTCTTGATAGCGATCCAAGCAGATAGATAAATCATTAGATAAACTGTTAGGGAAATGACATTTGCTGTTGAACATATTCTCAGAACATTTTAACCCTTTAAACTTACGTTTTAGGGTATTTTTTTGGTACTTCTTGAAAAAAAGGACTAAAATGACCCATGAGAATTGCACATATAAGGTTAAAATATTCAACTAAAAATGCCTCTTAAAATTCTGTTGGGGACATCCGAATTCAGAATTTAGATCGGATGAACTTTTACACTTGTTTTTACGTCTTATTCCAAACAGTTTTGGCAAAAAAAAAAAAACATAACAGGACTAAACGTTTTGGGGGTTTTACTACACTAACCTAGTACATTCATCTTGTTTAAGTACAATTTAATATTTTCTTTGTACTTTTCCGCCTTTGAGTCAATTAGCCATTTTTGGGTTAATTCTGGGTTAAAATCTATGAAACTCCTTTTTTTATACATCGTTGAAAGGAGTGTTTACATAGATTTTAACTAGTAAAACCGTTAACGGTACTTAGATATTGCTCGCCACCTTCTCTCTTTATTTTTTAACTTATAAAATCAATCGTTTTGGTACCTTCGTACAATTCGTACACATAAACACCATCCGCTGTGCATATTTTTAAAAAAAAAGGTAATACATCTTGTATACATTTGTATATACAAATAAAATAGAGATTTTATTTTCTCTTCTTATAAAAACCTTATACTATATTGTGTTTTATTTCTTTATCTTTTTGCTACATACGCAAACATTTGGTCCTTCGAGCCGGATCCTGAGGAAAAATTTGGAAAATTTTTAAAAATTATTAATTTCAACATTCCAACAGCCTTCATCTTGTCAACACCAGCAAGAACCTGCAAAAACAACCCTTCGCTGCAACTACAATTTACATCAAATTTAAACTAAAGGTGCGTATAGTTCAGTTTTTTTTATGTGTGAGCAAATCAAAAAATTTAAAATTTAAAAAGTGTATAATAAAAATTAATTTAAAAATAAAAAAGTTTCATCGTTATTGAAATACTATTTTTTTTTTGCATACTTTTCGTTTTACAACCCTACGCGTTACGTTACATTACGTATATATTCGTTTTATTTTAATCGAAAGAAAAAGCAAAAGCCGTCGGGATTTTTAAAAAAAGTGATTAGTGCAAGTAATAATATAAATATTAATCATATCGTGTTTGTTTTAATCGAAGGAAAGAGAAAAAGCCGTCGGGATAGTTTAAAAAAAGTGTTTAGTGCAAATAATAATAATTTAAACAGGTTTACATTTAAACAGATATACATTACAATAAAGATTATAACTAAATCGGGTTTTCTCCTTTGTGTTATACATATACGCTCACGCGAACGTTTTTTTCGTGTTTAAGCTGCTTAAGCTGAATAGTTTTTATTTCTCTGTACGTTCACGCGTTGGTTTTTTTTTGTGTTTATGCTCAAGAGTGTGTTCATTTCTCTTCACACTAATATATACGCACACGCATTGTGTTGGTTTGTTTTTTCTATAACATTGTTAGTCACCCTACTGTCCGTTTTAGTCGCGACATATCCAGTGTGTTTTTTATTAATATTTTTTTTTGCAAATTTTGGTTTTGCTTCTAATTAGTTAAAATCATACCACATATTAAGAAAATAAAATTTTTTAATATAGTTTTATATTATTAGTTTATAATATATTATTATTTTTTCGGATTTTTTTTAAACGAATTTTTATATTGTTATTTAAATTAAATTAACTTATTTTAAAATAAATTCGAACCAAAATGCCGGGAACTGCACTTGATATTTTTATTCGCGATTCGGATACGCTCATTAAATTTGAAGCGAAATTCAACGATATTCGTGAGGAGTTACATTCGGTATTTAATCTTGAAATTCGTGGAAAAGAATTGGACTTGCTTTGGGAACAAGTAAAATCGACATATCGTACTTGTTTATCATATTTAGAAAATTCGGATGACGCGGAACCAGCGGATTTTGACGCGGCTGAATCGAAATATGAAGCCACTTTTAACGCGTACGTTAATTGTTTATCTAGGATTAATGAACGATTACATCATTTTAAATCCAACGCGACACCGAAAGAGCAGTCTCAGTCTTCTAGCGTAAACCTCAATTCAGCTGACAACTTTTGTCATAATTTAACGCTTCCGCCATGCGATACCGACGTTTTTGAGGGCGATTACATTTCTTGGCCCACTTTTAGGGATCTTTTTACAGCGGTTTATATCAATAACTCTCGACTTAGCAATATTGAGCGACTATGCCATCTAGTTCGGAAAACTAGTGGCGAAGCTCGGGAAATTGTTTCGAAATGCCCTCTCACTAATCAAGGTTTTGATGTTGCGTGGCGCAACTTGAGGGACGCATATGATAATCCGCGTATGCTGGTTAATAACCAGTTAAAATCGCTATTTAGCCTTCCCTTTCTTGATAAGGAAACCTCGTCGGGATTAAAAACTTTACAACGCGGAATAAACGGTTGCCTTACGGCTATGTCAATTTATAATATTTCGACGCACAGCTGGGATCCTATTATTGTATTTCTTTGTATTCAAC